>OX422210.1:385441156-385831156 GCA_949130495.1 Sambucus nigra | reverse complement strand
CACTAAGCATTGCCCCAAACAAAGAGGCCATCGGCTTCAAATAACTGCATACGTATGTTGTTTACATGAAAAAGACGAGAAATGTCATGTAAATCATTGTCAACCCAAAAGTTGAGTTTTATTTTTATAAATTGACGTGATGTTTAGAATAAATTTGAGGTAGAAAGGATACTAGTATTATAAATGTTAGATAGATTATCATGTCAATAAGTTTTGTACTCTCAAACTTTCTATTTCCGCCAACCCCAATAAGTCTTAAGGCGTAACAGTGTACATATAAGTGTGTTTATTTATAATTGTTTTTACTCTATTGTTTCGTGGCTCCTTGGCAGTTGTCTTTCAGTCCAGTCGTCTTCAATATTTTTATTAGGTACTAATTAAAGTTTAGAGACACAACAAGTAAAAGCGGCCAGTTTCCATTGATAAGGATTGTGGGTACCAGTTACTTCTTAATTTGGCTTCCATTATTTGGAATACTTTTAACAAAAAATCAACACTCCCCTGCCAGCTTGACTATCCGAATTTAATGTGTTATTGAACTCGCTTTTAGTAATATTGAGCCAACTGAAAAATGGGAGGTATGTCGACAAGTCTTCAGACTTTGCAAAAATTGACGACAAGGACACGCGCGAAATATATTAGTATCGTAAGGCCACAATAATTCTCATTATTTGACATTAGAGGTATGTTATTGGTACCGGCCAATTGATACTGCAATAGCCTACGGGCTGATGGGCATAAGAGCTGGCACCACTCAGCCCCACAACTCAATACGTCAAAACATACCTATGTTTTTAAGGACCATTTGTTTACTCCCAATTAAAAACATAGGCAGCACATTCAGCTTTTTTCATTTCTTTTCCCTCAATCTGGCCAAGCTTCAAAACAAACTTTCAAAAATCATATCGCGTCGCATTTTAATTGATTCGCGCTCATATTAAAAAATAGGAATTCGTATTACAACGTGTCATTTTTAATTAATCTTGTTCGTGTTAGTTAAAAAATGTAAAGGTCATGTTCGGTTTGAATTGATCCGTGTGCGTATTCGATAACTAAAGTAAAATCGTATTGTGTCACATGTTAATTGGATCTTGTTTATATAAAAATCTGTTTTCTAAAAACAAAAAATGTTTTCTATATAAAAACTGTCGTTTTTATAAAAAAAAATTGATGTCTCTAATCGCATTTGGTTAGTGCTACTGACGCGAACTCACATCATTTCATGGATTTGGATCCGCGGCACGGCATTAACCACATATATTTTTTTCCAAAAAGATGTACAAGTTTTTAAAAACTATTTTATAAAATAAAACATTCTTTCATTCTTACGGTTAAAACAGTTTGTTATATAAAAAAAATAACATTATTTTTATAAAAAAATTACGTCTTAGAATAACATTGTTTTAAGTAGTTTTTGCAATGCTTGCGTGTTAATTAAAAGAGGAGTGATACTCTTAACGGGTACTAGCTCCAGTTGTTAATTAAAAATATGATATAGTTTTTAATAGGGTTATTTGACTTTTTTTATTTTTAAAAAACTGCTTTATTAGAAAAGCAATTTTTTTTATAAATTAGAAAAAATGTATTGTTAAAAAATACTATTTTAATATAAAAATATTTTTTAAAAATAACCTTTTTTTACATTTTTAAACAATTTTAAGAAATACAAAAATTGTTTTAAATTTTGTAAAATTAAAAATAAAAATAAGGGGTGCCGCTGGGGTAGACCATTAAAAATAAGAGAATATTGGGTAAATGGGTGTTTGAGGGACTAAATAAGTTAAAAATATTATTTCTTATTAGAATAGTTTTTTAACCCGGAGCTTTAAACAGTTTTAAGAAGTAATAAATTGTTTTAAATGTTGTAAAATAAAAAACAAATTAAGTTTAAAAATAAGGGGTGTTGTTGGCGTTGACCTTTAAAAATAAGAGAATATTGGGCAAATGGGTGTTTGAAGGACTAAATGAGTTCAAACTAATTAAAATATACAAAAAAAAATGTATTCTAATAAGATTTTTTAAAAAAAAATTATTTTCAACTCATTTCACATGAGATACCAATGAAAAAAAGTTCTTGTACTAACCCGGGGTTAACACCCGGGTAGTCTATCATTATTCTAATTAAAATGTTATTGTGTGTTATTTTTTTTTAATGAACTTGAGCCTTTATTTTTAGTTTGGTAACAAATTATTTTTTTCAACTGTGGTGGCTTGAATCAATTGAAAAAGAGTTGTTTATGTTTGGTTTTTGGGTTTTTTGATAGGTCCATGTAATTACTCTTCCTCGTGAACATATGTATACATATCAGATATTGGACAAAATGGATGTTAAAAAAAAACAATGGAGGGATGTTTGTGTGTTTTAGGCTGGATTGAAATTTGCTATAGAAAAAAGCAACGGAGATTTTATTATGGGTAGGTGCCAGCTGCCAGCTCAAGTGCCATGTCAGGCGGTAGATTATTCTGGTGCAATTAGGCGAGACCAAAAGCATTTCTCTTTGACATTAAACTGTTTTACTATGCAAACACACCTTAATAGAAGTACATCAAGTGTATATCCATTACACTAAAACATAAACATAAGCTTATGGATTGTGATATAAGTACATTTTGTCCAAGAGAGTAGCTTTTCTTTTACTTCTTTATTTTGATTTAGTTAGGGAGTTTTTAATATATATATATATATATATATATATATATATATATATATATAGAGGCAGATTCCTGTGCACACTAAGTTTGCACACTAAGTTTGCACATTACCTTTTAAAAGTGTGCAAACTTAGTGCTGGCGCACACCAATTTTTTTATGTGATATTTTAACATTTCAACGGACTCACATAAAAAAAATTAGCTCAAAGTTTTTAAAGGGCTTAAAAACTGCGAAAGTTTGACCGATTTTTTAAAAATAGCAAAAAAAGTTTTTTTGAGCTGATTTTTTTTATATGGGTTCCTTGAAATGTTTAAATATCACACAAAAAAAAATCAACTCAAAAATATTTTTTTTACTATATATAAAAGGTAATGTGCAAACTTAGTGTGCAAACTTAGTGTGCACATGAGCCTGCCTATATATATATATATATATATAATCTCTGGTTCGAACTTTTCGTGCGGACTTTGTCCTTATCCCGAAAGTGGTCCCCTCATAGTCCCAAAGACTTTTGTTATTTACTTAGATGGTCCCCCTCTTGTCTTATACTAAAATCTTAGTTTAAGACTATATATTTAAAAGATTTATAGTTTAGACTCAAATTGGTATCAAGACCTTAAAGACTTTAGAAACTCACCGAATTCCGACCAAAGCCCTAATTCTCGTATCAGAGCCATAAGACACTCCTTTTAGACTTATAGTAAAAAGACTTTAATGCCCTTGGGATTTATCCCTCGCATTACCAAGATATTTTTGGAACTAACCCATACTACCATCCCATACCCATAACTGATTTAGACCCCGTAGGTTGTTTAGCCTCTCACATAGACGGTTGTTCACACTCCGAACACATCCCAGCTAAACACGTAGACAGTAAACAAGTTACTGCTAGTACTATTAATAGCATAATAGACTAAAATAAGTGTATACTCCTTATATTAAGATAATTAATAAAAGACACTCAAACCCTAGAATCAGAGATAAAAATATCTCTAAAAGATTATTAGATATAGATAATCAAATCCCAATAGACTTAGTTCATTTTTTACAAGCAATAAATATTAAGACTAATCATATAAAAGTCCTTAACAAAGACATTTTATAAATTAAAACCTTAATTAAAAATCAAGACAGTGAGTTAATTAAACTTACCAAAGAACAAGCTAAGCTTATCCCTAGATTAAATAGTTATCTTCCTAATGGAGATAGTTAGATTAGACTGGAATGAGGTATCAAGAGACCACTCCATTCAGACTTTATCAGAATTTTACCAAAGAATTCTAGAAAAGATAAATGATGATAGATTTTATTATAAGATAAATGAAAATGAGATTGTCAACGCGGTTAAAGAAACTAGACTTATACTAGAAAGACTAAATTTAATTTTCACATCCATAGCTGTTACCCAAGACTATAATAGTAGTTTTGTTAAAGACTTGCATCTAGATTTAAAGGCTAAGACAGAAGGATTAACCACCTTCTATACAGGCTTAAATTCCAACAAAATTTAGTAAATTACCTTAATAATATGGTATTACATAACCTATCCAAAATAGATAGTATTATTAATGAACTTAGACTAAACATGACCCAAGTAGAAGAAAAATACAAAGAAATTATAAACGGAATTAAGGCCGTATATAATAAACCTTCCCAAGCAGAAATAGACTCTCCTTATATTCTAACTCGTTTAGATAAAATAGAAAAGATTGTAGAATCTATAGAAGTTAGAACTATGCAACAATAAGAAAAAGATAATGAAATAAAAGACTATATTAAAAATGTTGCAAAATCCCTAGTGAATTCTCTAGCTAGACATAGTGAAAAAATTTCTAAGAAGACTAGAAAAGAGAATAAGAATTTTAAAGAAAAAATCCTTAATCAGATAAAAAGACAAAAAGGATTATTCAGACTTTTTAGAAAGAATTGAAAAAAGAGTTGAACAAAAACAGGTAACCACTGTAAATTTAGAGAACCCCCTCCTATAGAGACTAGAGAAGGAAAGACCTTAGGTAGACGAATCATAAATGACAGATTAGATAAGACTAGTAAAATATCCAGCTCTATCCCAAATATTGGACAGAGTAATCATATGCTTCAAAGACTTAAAGATTCATCCTCCAATGTTAGAACATGGTGGAAAGAGAGAAATTTAACCAATCCTCTCCAATGGAAAAAATGGGGTGAAGTTGACTAGAAGATTGTTGAAGATTCCATTCATAATGGACAACTTCCAGCCGTTAGATACATAGACTTATTTAAAGAAGGTGTCACTCCTAAGACGCCTAATTATAACATGACTTACCATTGTAGGAATCATGTGTTAGACAAATCTTATACCGAGCTTCAAGTATTTGACTCAGAATGGCTTAGATCTAGAGGAACTGATAGGAAGTTCCAATTCCTAACCATTGGACTCTTTCAAGAAAGAATCCAAGGATTACATAGACCTCAGAATAATATCAACATATTATGTTGTTTAGTAGACAAAATATGAAAAGATTTTGAGAAGAGCCTTGTTGGGATAGCCCAACTAGAAATGTCAGATAACATAGGATACTTTAATGTCATTCTAGCATTTACAGTAACTGTAGACACAACTAAACATTTTAAGTTAATCTTATATGCTAGTGTCTATGAAGACTATATTATCCCAGACGCTAATATAAATATAGAATTCTAAAGCTATGTGAAGTTATCCCAATTTCCTTATAAAGGAATGCAATCGGGAATTCCTAACGGTAGACTTAATGAAGAAATCTTAGTTAGAACCAATGTTTCAGACTATAATCATACTTACAGTATTAGGAATACTGGACCTATAAAAGAAAAGGCTAAGACCCTCTGGCAACTGCTAAAATTTTAAGAAACTAAGACTATATAAAATAAACCTTTGTTTATTAATCAAGACGATGTCACTGGAAATGTTACCATCCAGTTTGGTCCTCCTAAGATTGTCAATAAGAATATCCAGACCGAAGAAATTAGATTTAGGAATATGGGAGAAGCCATAATCAATGATCCTTCAGAATGAGAATGTAGTAGTAAGACTAATGCTAGTTTACTAAGACAAGCCCCGATAATTAGACATAGAAGATCATTTGAACAAAAAGACTTAATTAAAGAAAAAACTAGGATCCAAAACTTTGGACATGAACCCTCAGAATTGGATATGAAGACATTTAAAGATAAACTTAAGAAAAGTCATTCCGTTAGATTTCAAGAAAGGGAAAGATTTAATATGATAGCCCAAGACCGCATATTAAAATTAAAAAAATCTAAGAATACTAAGGAACTTCTTAGAAACCTAAGACTAATAGAAGAAGGAGAACAAAGACTAATGTCAGCTATACAAGTAGAGCCTAGTAAATAAGAAATAGGAAGTAGTAGTAGGCTAAAAGATGCTCCTAGACTTTTTAGTAAACTAATAGGAATAAATATTCCTATATACTCAAGCACCATAGTAAAGACTAAACCTGATTACATAAAAGACTTTCCAACTAGTGACAAGAGTTTTACTCCAGTAAAGACTATGGCAAGCCAAGCCATAAATCCAGTAGGTATATACCTTAACCTAGACAATGTTCAAGATAGGAAGAAGGCCTTAGATGAATGGAGTAATCAGATGAACATGTGTTTTGCATCTAATGAAAAATGGGATGCAAGTTTATGTAAGCAGTATGCTGAGCAATCCATTAGAGGTATTGCAAAAGATTACTTAGATAGTTTAAGAAAGGTTACAGACTAAGACTCCTTAGAAAAGGTTGAGAAGATGAAAGAAAACTTAGAAGAAAGATCAATTGAAGAATATATTCAATTGTTCACAACAGAACTCATTGGAGCTGGACATCTAGCTCAAATCAATGAACAAGACCTAGAAAAAAATAAGTTAGCCCTCCTTATCATTTGCAAATTAGATAAGATAAATGAATATATCAATAATTATGAACAACTATATTACCAAATTAAAGATTTTGGAGAGAGCTTAAAAGATGAATACTTTAGAAAGATACCAGCCATAGGATAAATCCTAATTAATGAATATAGGAATTGGCCAGGAGTCACTAGAGTTAAGAATAACTCCCTTGGTGAAAGAATCAATTTTGACAAAGACTATATCATATCTAAGAGACGTGATATAACTCAAGGAAAGTTGATAGAAGAGACTTTCAATCAGATCCCTCCAATCAAAGACGAAAGAGACATCGCTCCAATGCAATGGGGATGTGGAATAAATTCAAAAAGAAATTAGAATGGAAACATAGGAAGTTTAAGACTAGACCTTTAGGATTTCCAAAGAAGTATAAATTTAGACGATCTACTACCTTTAAAGAAAAGAATCCTAAGACTAAGAAGAATAGATTTAACCAAAGAAGATACTTTAAAAAGAATACTAGTAAATATAAGAAGGTTCCTAATTATAGGAAAGAAAAAGATATAGCTCAATCTAATACTACCATCAAAGAATGTTGGACTTGCTGCAAAGAAGGACACTTTGCTAAAGACTGCCCTAATAAAAAAGATAAAGAAGGTAGTAAGATCATTAATATAATATTAGACTATGCAGATCAAGAAGAGTTAGACATCCTTTATGCTATGGAAATATCAGATATAGAAGATGATGACAATACTAGTATTTATAGTGCATATACAGACAGTATTCAGAAGACTATAGTGATACTGATGAGTATGAATACTCTCAGGATACTCTAGAATTGTATATGATGCAGACTAATCAAGACGAATTAGATAATGAATATATAGACTTTGAAGAATCTTGGTATAAGTGTATAGTAATCCCCCTTTTAAAGAAAAGATGAACAATTAGTAATCCTGAGTTACTAACATATATACCAAGATGTTACTTTGATGAAAGACATTATTGCACATTTGAAATGAAATGTAGCAAGAAGGACTTTAGATGTGTAGAATGCTTTGAGATTATACAAACATAATTGTTTATGGTTTGTGTTATTTGTCAATTACACTACCATGAAGACTATTAGAGAACTAGATTTAAAGCAATTTATACTAGCCAGTATGACGCTCAAATAGACTTAGATATTAAAATATATTATCAAGACATTGATAAAAATAAAAACAAAAGATTGTAAGAAAATGAAGACTTCAAAGGAAAGAGAATTTCCTATGATTTAGAAGAATACCATTCTCATAGCAGTTCAAAAAACCAAATACCCTTAGATTTTATTGATAAACCCCCGAAAGGAATATTTATTTTAGAAAAGAACAATTTAGGAATTTCTACTAAACCACATGCTTGTTTTGTAGAACTATTTATTCAACACAAAGACTATCCTAAAATGCTTTCAGCTTTTATAGATACAGGATGCTCTCAGAGTATTTGCAAGGCTAATGCCTTCCCTGAAGACTATTTTTTAGAAAGTACTCAAGAAATCTATGGTAAAGTGGCTAATGGAGATCCATTTATCTTATATTTCCAGACTATTCCTATTTATTTTAAATTAGGAAATCAGACCAATAAAACCGTTAATCATCGGTTTTGGATAATGGATCTTCGTCCTAGTTTCACAGGAAACATTATTTTAGGACAAGACTTTATTAGTAAATATCATCCTTATACTCAATATAACGATAAGATATTAATTAGTGATACAGAGGAATTTAATATTAAATACCCTCTAATAGATCACAAGACTGCCTTTGACCTTATGCAGGTCAAACCAAATTATAGACCCATAAAACATCAGAGTTCTTCAGTTGAGCATGGTGGACCTAGACCTACAACCCAACAAGAAGCCTTAGAAATTACTAAGCACTTACAAAAAGAATGTAAGTGTCCAGACCAAAAGTCTTATAAGCAAATGGCGCTTATACAACAAGACATTTTAGATCAAACTTAACATACCTTATTACAGGTTCAAGCTATATCCAAACAAAAGAAAATGGATATAGAAGTAGAAAAGGAAACGATTAGGCAACTAGAAAAGCTTACTTTAGGAGAAAATCCCATCGCTAAGTGGGATAAAGACCAAAGCTATTGTGAAATCATCCCTATTAACCTAAATGCCACTATCAATGGTGGAACCTATAATAAAGGATATCCACAAGAAGATAGGTAAGAATTCAAGAAAGACATAGATGAAATGCTTAAGTTGGGCATTATTAGAGAAAGTAAAAGTAGACATAATAGCCTAGCCTTCTATGTTCAAAATGAATGTGAACGTAAAAGAGGAAAAAGACGTATGGTTATAGACTATAGACAATTAAATAAGAATTATGAATTTGATTCTTATAAGATACCAGACAAGAATAATTTGATCAATTTGATTGAAGATAGAATTATATTCAGTAAGTTTGATTACAAACTAGGCTTTTGACAAATTAAGATGCATCCAGACAGTATTACTTGGACAGCCTTTAGTGTGCCCCAAGGAAAATACGAATGGCTAGTAATTCCATTTGGATACTTGAATGCTCCTCAAGTTTTCCAAAGAAGAATGGATAATATATTTAGACCTTATTCAGAATTTTGTCTTGTTTATATAGATGATATTCTTGTAGCTAGTGAAACTAAGATAGAGCATGTAGACCATCTTAAAAAGATTATTTTAGAATTAAACATACATGGTATTGTTATTTTCGAAAGGAAAATGCAATTATTTCAGACTGAAATAGACTTTGTTGGAATGCATATTAATAAAGGAAAATTATCTTTGGCAGAACACATAACCAAAAAGATTCTTGAGTTTCCAGACCAACTTAAATATAGAAAATAATTACAATCATTTTTAGGATTGCTTAATTATGTTGCAGACTTTATTAAAGACCTTGCTTCAAAAAGACAAAGCTTAACGACCAAATTAAAAGGAACAGACAAAACCAATCCCTTTTATTGGACTAAAGATGATTTTGAAGTAATAAGACAAATTAAAGATGCAGTCAAGAATATTCCTTTACTTGAACTGCCTAATGCAGAAGACCAGTTTATAGTAGAAATAGATGCCTCCGATAAACAATGGGGAGCAGTATACTTTGTTATTGATCATCAGACAAAAAAGAAGAAACTCTGTAGACATAGTTCTGGAACCTTTACAAACCCAGAAACAAGATACACTGCCCATGAAAAATAAGTTTTAGCCATAGTAAGGGCAATAGAAAAATATATGCTGTTTCTTAGACCTAAATATTTTAGTGTTTATACTGACTCTTCTTATGCAGTAAATTCAAAGATTTAGACTTGTCCAAATCAAGGACTAATAGACTAATTAGATGGCAACAATTGCTTAATGGTTATGACTTCTCTGTTATACATATTAAGGGAAGTAAAAATACCATTCTAGACATTATATCAAGAGAGCCAATGTTTGCTAACACTAATATAATTTCATGTTTTATATTGCAAACAGAAGACCTAAAAGATATGAGTTCCTCTGGAATGAATAGACTGAACAGGGAAGACGTTGCAGACTATCTTAGATGCGTAAAACCAAATGCTAGTGTAATGCAAAGACAGACTCATATTCAAGACTCTCAAGAAAGACCAATCCTAGAGAACTTTGATGATATCTTGGTTCCTCTAGGAAAATCTAGACAAGAGATTATTGCTCAAAATAGACTCATTGGGAAGATGTATTTTCCCCAATATAGACCCGATAAAAGATACCCAGACTCGATCAAATTTAGATGAGAATTTTCAGAAGACAAAAATACTCTTATAGACGCCATATGGTGGAATGTGTAGAATAGACTATGGATCGAGTTCAAATAAAATTTGGTAGCCATTGCCAGATTTATGAGGACTTAAAGACTTGCAGTTACCCAACTCAGTGGTACTACTGTGCCTAAACCTCAGACTCAGACTTATGCTCAGACTCTTGGAGAAACCTCCCAAACTAGACCTACTGATTTCTGTTTTCAGAAAAAGATTTTTAAGACTAAGATTGTTATACCGTTTGGTCATAATAATCTTTTATTAACAGAAGACTTTAAAAAAGAAACTAATAACATTATTAATCATTATAATATGTTATTATAAGAAATAAATGGAGATGCCTTAATGATCAAAGGTTTCTTCAAAGTCGTTCCAAAAATATATCTTTTTGTAAAATCATAGATGGCTCATATCTTGCAGACCACGAGTTCATTGGACTCGTTCAGATAAAAGATATTGAAGACTCTGTTGCTCTTGGAAAAATAGTCCATGAGTATGTTAAGAAAGTAGAAGACTTTTATCTCTATTTGCTAGAATCTATCAGATTGCTCCAAGTTCCTGTAGAGGAATGAGAGTTGAAGGATTTAGACTTATTAGATTTTTCAATTATATATTTGAAGACGTTGATATTTTATCAGAAGATGAGACTAAAGATTTAATTATTGATAAGTCCAAACTCCAGATCGCTCACGCCATGGAGACAATTGAAATCATGGAGTTATTGACAAGAGAAGACAGGTGGTACACTGCCTACCACAAAGAAGACCTATAATCCAAGCTGATGAGCCATTCAACGGAAGGCTCAAGAAAGAATCCAAGGAAATGGTAGAGATAGCTTTGCCAGCTAGCCTTAGAACTGTAGGCCTCATTGATGAATTTTTCAACAATACCCTACCAAACCAAGATAAAGAAGAAGAAGATACAGATACAATAAAGGGCCCCTTAGTAGTGGAAGAATTATTAAAGACAGAAGACTTAGTTGCTTAGACTCTGCTTTCCATAAAGCAAAAGGATGCCTGCCCTACGTGGGCCACTAGACTGATAAAAAAGACGAAGACATTGTTTGATGCTCTTACATTATTACAAGACGACAAGACTCGTGATGAAGACTTGGCACGTCCCATCAACTGGCCTTTATTTTCAAAAAGAAAAAGGTTCCCCAATTATCAAAAGATGTTAAAAGCCTGTAGACCCAGCTGATAAGATTCTAAAGACAAAGTTGCTTTAATAATTTATATTCTTCCACCGGATTGCTTTTAGTATCCGGTTACTAGTCATTTGTAGTTCCCTTGTGCTATAAAAGGAAGCGTCCATTTGTGTTTTAGATATCAGTAGTGAGAGTGTGATCAGGAGTTGGAGAGTGTTCAGTTGTTAGACTTCCAGTGTTAGAGAGAGAGTATGCTTATAGAGAGTAATATGTATATGAGTGAGTAAACCTCTCATAGTTAGGGGCAAGGGGAGAGTTGTAACTACTTATGCTATGCAATAAAAGTATTTTATTTTCCAGAAATCTCTTATGTTGAGTTGTTATTGTTTTCCAAATTATCTCTACCTTTCTGTTCATAGAGGACTATTGTGTGGAACCTCTGGTGTAGCACACAAGGTGTTATATTGGTGAACCTCCGTGAGCAGTTAGCCAGGTGGGCATTAGGCATGAAGGCATACAGGCATGAAATGGGTTCAACGCAAAAATAGTGGATTGAGGTGTGACACATAAAGAGAGAGTTGTAGGAGGTCGAGATCGGAGAAGAATAGTAGCAAGGTTTAAGAGAAGAAGGAAGGAAGATAAAGATATTGCAGACCAGAAGGAAGGTATAACTCAAACCAAAACCTTAACTATTTTACATATTATTCTTTTAAAAGAATCTCGTATGAGCCTACAAATCACTGCAGACTTTTTAGAATTTGTTAATCAAACAAGTTTAGACTTAACTAGAGAAATTCAAGACTGGACTCTTACAGACACTAAAGATAAAGAACTTATAGAATCTATTTTAATATACGCAGGTGGTACTTTTAAATATATAGACCAGATTATTGAGTGGTTAGGAAGAGAAGTACCTAGAATAGAAATAATTAGAATAGGGATCCGTGATCTCTTTAGACAAAAATTAAGAACTGAAGATTTTGCAGAAGAACTATCAAGACCTGAAAAATATCAAGAATACACTAGGATACTTGAAGACAGTATAAACGTATTAAAATTTATTAGACGTAAAAGGTTAGCTGAAACAAAGGCTATTTTAATTCGATCTGGAGGAATCCGCCCTCTTCTTAAAAACGTAGAGACAACTGCCCCTAGAACATACCGTAGATTTTTGTCATCTTATGGTGATAATAATTTAGACGAATTTATAGATAACGATATAATTGATATTATTAATCAAATATATAAAGAAACTAGACAGATAAATTCACGATACCGTATAAGGTATTTAAGACTATAGTATTTTCCATAAAAACCTCTTGCAATTTCTAGACTCCCTGAAGAAACTATTTATCTAGATAATCCTCACTATTCAGAACTCTAGTACGATAGTGACGGAAGAAGCTTAAGAAGTAGTAGTAGCCCTGAAACTTCTACACTTAGACTTCAAGATTAATTAAGCTTTAAAATAAGCTTAAAAGACCTTAGAAATCATTGGGGTAAAAATTTATATTCCCTAAAACTTAGAAGAAGTTAAAAGACATTGAGGTCCCAAAAGGTGGTCTTAAAAAGACAAAACGGTCCCTAGATAATTCTTGGACGGTAGCGGTCCGTAAACTAGGTCCGTATGAGAGTCGGTCTCTCTCTCTCTCTCTCTCTCTATATATATATATATATATATATATATATTCTCTTTTGCGGACTAGTCCGTATTTTAAAAATGCAGGCCGGACACGTGTCAGCTAACGGTGCACCTAGAAATTATCGCCTAAATTATAGGCGCACTCTCTCTCTTTTCTGGGCTCACCGTCAGATGACACATGTTCAGTCCGCACAAGTGCAGGACTATATATATATATATATATAACCAAATAATGTATTTATATTTTCATTACAAACTTATCTATTTTGCTCGTGTTCTTGTCATCTATATCTAGAGCGTTCTTAGAGACTTATCACCATGTTTTCATTGAAAAATTTGTAATCAAACATTGTGTATTACCTGGTAATTTTTCTTTTCTCCAAAAAGAAAAAGAAAAATACCTTTTTTTCTAGTGGGTACTATAAGCATAAGCGACACGTTCTTAAGTTTTATATGGGGTGCTTCTGCTTATACTTATTAAGTTTTTTTGCACCTGGATTCTATTATTACTCTCCCTATTTTTTTATTGATCATTTGGATAGAGGACAAATAAATAATAAAATAATTTTATATTGAGGTGTATAATTGTGACCATGTAGATAATGGTAGATAACGAATCCCCAAAGCTACCCGATGAAGGACATTTCTGATCAGACTGGAGATGAATGCGGGCATCCCTTGGAGTAATTGACCAGTGATGGTTGACTTCCCAACGTAATATCAGTGGTCTAGTAATTCGAACAGGTAGCCGAACACACATTTTCGCCAGCCCAATGATTGTCGAACAATTGGGACTCTTGAGATTTTGTCAACTAGCCCTTACATCAGATGGGTATCATATTCCCTATGAAGGAGGACCGTTATCTCGATGATAGGAAAACGTGGGGAAGTGTGGAGTAGCCAAGGAAGAACAAGTGTACTTCTCAGCTCAACTCCCCTCAAAGTGCATACAACAAAATAGGTGTAACGTTGTAAAAATTTGTATATAAAGCCTTATATAGTGTTGTAACGAATATATGCGAAACTTCATGTAGAAATACTCTATGTAACCTTCCATATTAATAAAAAGAATTCTCCTCTTCCTTTTCCATGAAGACGTAGGTTGAGCTCGACTGAACCACTTACGTTTTTGCATTTTGTCTCATTTATTGTGCTTTCATTTTTATCATTGCTGCTAAAGTGATTCTATTATTTAATTATTATGTTGTGAGTGAAAGTTATAATTTTCCCGAACATAATCGGCGTCGTCTGTGGGAATAACATTTTCCAAAGCCATAAACAATAACCAAGTAACTCAGGCCATTAGTAACAATCCCTCTAAGCCCAACTCGCTAAAATTCTAATTCGTCTACAACCTAACCCGCCACCAATATCAGAGTAACATCTGGATCAAGTTCCTCTGCTGGAGAAAAAATTAGAAAACAATGTTCCTCTTCCGCCTCCACCCCTATCGGTGCTCTAGTCCACTATTCACAGAGCATCATTGCCTTAGAAAGTTGACCTTCCACCGATCATCATAAACACCGGAGATGCATGGCGTGCATATCCATTCCATTGAGAGGTCATGGAAAATCCCAAGTCATCTAATTTTGAACTCCCAAGGATGGATTTGTTCTATAGGACAATGGATCCTAGGGACCACATAGATCACTATGAGGCCGATATGAACTTCCTTGCCAGTCCAGATCAGATCAAGTGTAGTATTTTCTACGATGTTAAAGGGGTTAACGAGGACCTGGTTCAATCTTTCATTGCCAAAATCAATCACATGCTTCAGAGATCTCTAGGAACGGCTCGTCAGAAATTTCATCAGAAGCGGGGTTCACAGGAAAACCACCGACCACTTATTCAATGTCCTACAAATTAAGGACAATACTCTTAGGGAATATGTGAAGAGGTTTAATGATGAGTTTATTCGAATCGATCACCCAGATGAAAGAGTGGTCGTCTCAACCTTCTTTCGGGGGTTGTATAGCAACAACACCATCTAATCATTGTCAAATGACCTTCCTACCAACATGGTCGAATTGATGAAGAAGGTGGATAAGCACATCCATGTGGAGGATACCATCAACAACCCCCAACCCACTAATCGGGTGGAGACTTAGGAGAAGGGATACCAGGAGACAATCACAAAAAGCAGAGATTGGCCCTGAAAGGGAATTATAGGATGAAATAGGCCCGAACAGAATAGTATACTCCACTCACAATGACCTTGGGATGGGTGGTGAGTACTATAGCTAACCCGAAGATGTCGAGATAGATGAACAGGCCCAAGAATAACCCCCTCAAATTAAAATCCGATCTATAGTGCCAATTCCCCCTGATTATGGTCAAGATACCAATAACTGCATGCACCTAGAGAACGAAGTTGAGGCACCATTCAAAAGGGACATTTATGAGATTTCTTAGGTGGAAGAGGAGGAAAATAAAAAGATAGGTATAACGAGCGAAAGGAGGACCGATGTAGAATACGATTGAAGAAATGAGAACAAACACACAAAGAGCTTAAAGAGGTACTAGCGGCAAAACAAGAAGAAGGATTAACATGATTTCTAGTGGATTAACAGTCGCGGGGGGGGGGGGGGGGGGATCAACATCAACTTGGAGAGCATAAAAGAGTCAGGAAATGGAGCTGATGGAAGTCCAGATGGAGAAGTTATTGGAGGATTGGGAGGGAATCACTTTCATGCCGAAGGATTCTCATGATATGATTACCCTACATAATAATTTCCTCCTGACTGAGTCATTAATTTTCAACTGGATAATCGAGAGGATCATGATTGTGAAAAACTTGTTTACTAAGTTAATAACAAAATGTTATAGATTAAGCTCACTCTGAAAATAAACTCCTTAAATAAAACTCCTTTTGAAATATAACACAAGATGTGCTGAACAGTGTTCTGAATATGTTTTCTAGAATCGTTAGTTTGATTAGCTTAGGTTTTTTAAAATTAAAACCTATCAACAAGTCTTAAGTAAGAAACCATTCACATAAGAAATTAAGAACATTCAAGCAAAAGAACATATGATTTTTAATGTGTTAAAATCCTAATGTAAGGAAAACATCCACGTCACCCTCTACGGAGAAAAATAAAAAAAATCCACTAGAAACAATCACCATACATGTTACAGCACTAAGCATGAAAGTCAAGACCCTAAATATAAGTCAAGAAAATATACCTACACGAGTTACTCCACTCTCAAAGGCTTCTGACTTGATTTTGATCTCCCACAGCAACTTCCTTGCTTTGTCCTTGTCCACTGATTGTAGCAACTCTTACAACAACCAGTTTCTCAAAAAGAACCACTATACTAAATGTTCGTGTGAAAGTGTAAGTGGTTGTGATGTGAACTAAATATAGAAATGCAACTCACACCTCTTAGAATAGTTATACAGACAGGATCCTATGAATCATAAACTTCTATATGACATGCAAGAACCATTTTCTGAAATATAGATTTCTTTTTCAACTTGGATCAGAAAAACAATCTTGCTATGAAAAAGAGACAAGATCCTATATGTCTCAAATATTATTTTATGTACAACTTTATTTCACAAATTGTCAAATACAATCTGAGATACATAAACGTTCTTAAGATCTCTTTGAAAAATCAGAAGTCTATTTTTCAAAAATCGGTTGGAAAAATAGATAAGGATCTTTTAGAAAATAACAAGAAATTTAAAGATCCAAGCGAGACAAAAATCTATAATGGTCGTATGATATTCTCTTTAGAAAAACTCAAGATTTCTACAGAGAAACTAAAGTTTTTCTTAGAGATAGGTTCTAAGAAAGACAATTGGTTTTGAAGAGGTCGTCAAACACCAACATAAACCAACACCCTTACTTGCAGAAACCCTAGATATAACAATCAAGCTAGGGTTTTTTGTTATATAAAATAAGAAGGTTTGGATGTATTGTGTTTAGAAGGAAAACACTGGGGATTTTAACTTTGGAAGAATAGGGTTTTCTCACTTCTCTCTATTTCTTCTCTATTTGATCTCTTTTCTCTCTCTTTTCTGTTTTTTTTCTCAATTTAGATGAATGAGAAAAACTTCCCAAATGAAGACCAAAGGCATTCTTTTATACTGGCCGTGGAAGGATCGAGAACACCGACTCAAATCAATGGCTGAGATTAAGGCTGACTAATTGACTCTTAGTCTAACGATTGAACACTGGCTGTGATCAAATAATTGATAATTGGTCCATTTAGGTTAACTTGGATTAACTAAGGACACATGCAGAACATTGATTAATTTTATCCAAAGGCTATGATCACTTCTTCAAACTAGGTCTTAAAAGAAACACAAATCCAACTGTTGAATGACCAACACGTGTATGGTTGAGATGCAACAGAAAACACGTGTTTTTATGTTATTAAAAATATGATTTTGATCCCCAGAAGTCTCTAGCGCTTTCTGTTTCTACCCTAAGCAAGTTTTTACGAAAAATAATATTTGCAAATTAACCCCAAACATTTAAGATCACAATTTAATTAATTTTGAAAAATCATTTTTAATTTTTAAAAAATAGTTTAAGTGATTTAAAAATATTTAAAAAATTCCTAAAAATTAATATGACCATTGTGCACACGTAAGATCAATAATATGCAGTGTAAGTGTCCTAAAGTGGCCGTGAGGTAGATGTAACTACCCTTTTTGGTGGATCATGAGGATCTTGGCCTAGTTTATTCTTTGATGCTTAGATACTTTGAGAACAAGAGCAACTCTTGAAGATCTAACCTACTTTGTCCCAATATCCAAACTAGTTGGAACTCCTATATGATATAGACTCAAGTAAGTCAATCATATAGTGTGTTCTCAATCTCCCGCTTTGGATATTAGAGACAAATTTTCTTAAGTAACCTGTCCTGGTTGGTAAAAAGGAAAGAATCCTTGATTTCCTATACAAAGTATTTAACTAACATTTCCCATCCTAGAACCGAAAATAAGAGAAAGAAAATACATCACTCAACTATAATACATAACAATACCTTAATAAATAGGACAAGCTATACAAACGGGTATGAAAATGCCTGAAGCAAATAAGCACTCAATGGCATATTAGTTGAGTTAGTACAAAATAATATATAAAGTCTAAACCATGTGCATAAAATATAAGCCAGGTACTCAAGTTCCTCTTTCCCAATTTTGCTCAAATATACAATGGGGTAAAAAGATATAATGAAGGAGAATATTACTATGAAAACAACACAAGAAATAACATAATCAGATTCAATGGTCTCCTATATTAAGTAAGAACTATCATACCTATGGCATTACGAAGATAGTCAAACCTAATATTATGAAGAGGTTCAGTAAACTGATCTTCTAACTATTTTTCTGTATTAAGATACTTAATGTCTAATTCTTTAGGCTCTACAAGATCATGAATGAAATGATGTCTAATTTTTATGTGCTTGGTGCGAGAGTGTTGGACTGGGTTTTTAGATATGTTGATGGCACTCTAGTTATCGCAATACATTATCAATTTTCTCCTCAACAACACCGTAATCACTAAGCATCTGCTTGATCCATAATAGTTGTGAAAACAACTATCGGTTGCAATATATTCGAATTTAACCGATGAGAGAGAGATACAATTTTGTTTTTTACTACTCCAGCCTATTAAATTATTTCCTACATAATAGCAGGCACCGGAAGTACTTTTACTATCGTCTGAACATTCTTCCCAATAAGCATCTGTGTATCCAACAATAGCACTAATGGTGTCTTTAGTGTACCAAAAACCATATTTTTGTGTACCCCTAACATATTTGATGATACATTTGACACTTAACATGTGTGATTCTTTGGGTGCATATTGGTATCTTGCACATACACAGACGGCGTAGGTAATATCAGGCCGGGAAGTAGTAAGGTATAAGAGACTCCCTATCATACTTCTATAAAGAGTTGGATCAACAGTTTTCACATTTTCTTCTTTGGATAATTTGGTAGTTGTACTCATGGAAGTACGTGCAGGTTTCGAGGGTTCTAACCCAAACTTCTTAATGAGATTAGAGGCATATTTGGATTGATTTATAATTCGACCATTATTGAATTGTTTGACTTGTAGTCCTAAGAAACATTGTAATTCTCCAATTAATGACATTTGAAATTCATAATGCATTATCACAGAAAAATCTTTGACTTAATTAGGACAGGTTGAGCCGAAAATGATATCATCTACGTAACTTGGGCAATCAGGGCATATTTGTCTGATTTTCTAATGAATAAGGTTGGATCGCTTCCACCTCGAATAAATTTGTGAGAGACTAAAAATGTAGACATGCATTCATACCAAGCTCTAGGAGCTTATTTCAAATCGCATTAGGCTTTCTTAAGTCTAAACACATGATTTGGATATGAGGGGTTGATAAAACATTTAGTTTGTTCTATGTATACTTCCTGAGTTAAAATTCCATTTAAAAATGCGGACTTAACATCCATTTGAAAAAGTTAGATTTATAAATGGTGTGATATGGCTAAGAGAAGACGAACTGACTCAAGACGAGTGACAAGGGCAAAAGTCTCATCAAAGTCAATTCCTTCTATCTGAGAATATCCTTATGCTACTAACCTTGCCTTATTTCTAATGACCGCCCCATTTTCATTAGTTTTGTTTGAAAATCCATCGAGTGATGATAACCTTCTTATTTTCTGGCCTAGGAACGAGATACCAAACATCATGACTCTGAAACTGTACAAGATCTTCTTGCATATCATTAATCCATAATGAGTCACAAAGGGCATCATTTACAATTTGTGGTTCTATAAAATGTGCTACTTTTGAAGTTGGGATCTAGTTCTAACTGGCATAGAAGGATTACCAACAATTTTATCAATGGGATGGTCTTTAGAAACCCAGGTTGGTACAGAAGGACTTTCTGGTGGTAGTAAATCAGTTATCTCTGAAGGGTCAGGCATGTAATTTGTTTCTTCCTCATCCAGGATCACTGGTTGACTGACAGTGCTCTCAGCACTAGTATCATTTACAATTACATTAAAAGATTCCATAATGACTTTGGTTCGACAATTAAAGACACGAAAAGACCTACTGTTTTGAGAATATCCAAGAAATATTTCATTTTCTCCGCGGGTGTCAAATTTCGAAAGATGTTCCTTGTCCTTACAAATATAACAGACACTACCGAAGGTTTTAAAATATTTTAAGTTAGTTTTTTTGTGGAACCAAAGTTCATATGAAGTTTTTTTGGAATTTTTCCTAAGGTAGACACGATTAATGATATGACCAGCGGTTTGAATGACTTTAACCTAGAAATAGTTAGGTAGATTTTTCACATGTATCATAACTTGAGCCATTTCTTGTAGGGTTCTATTCCTACGTTCAACAATTCCATTCTGTTGTGGTGTTTTAGGCGCACTAAATTCGTGTTTATAACCATTGCCTATACAGGTGTGACATACTTGGGTGTACTTCTCGTTCTCAATTTTTAAAAGAATTTTTAAGATCTCACTGAAGGTATCAATTTTTTTTTTCATAAAAGCCACCCATGTATATCGTGTGAAATCATCCATAATAACAAATATATATCTGTTACCACAGAAACTGACAGTTCTAGAAGAACCTATAAGGTCTATATGGATTAATTCCAAAGGTTTTGTAGTTAAAACATCTTTAACTTTCGTGTGAGGAGGTTTATTTATTTTCCCTTCTTGACAAGGACCACAGATAGGATTAAAAGAGTTTTTGATTTTTGGTAATCCTCTAACTATTTCTTGGGAACTTAACCTACGAAGATTATCCAAATTTGTTGGTCCCAATCGATTGTGCCATAGATCAGCATCTTTTAATCTGGCAATGTTATTTTGTTTTGATTTAGGAATGATTATGTAACAGTTATCCTCATTTTTTTTTTCTATTAAAATACAGTTTCCATTTTCATCAAGATTTTTGCAACAGTTTCTGAAAAGGTAATGAAAACCTTATGTGCGATAAAGATTTAAATAGTTGCGTAAATTCCAATCACAAATCAATTCATCCCTTAAACTCAAATGGCTACGTGCGTGCAAGTGTCAAACCATTATAAATAAAGTATGCGACACATAGTTCAGGATAAATCCTCTTAGCGAAAAACCTTTTTATTTCACTATAATTGTAAATCATAACTTACACGGAGTACAATGAAATACAGCTTGACACTCGAGTTCCTGCAGGCGTCGGTCGATGTCATCAACAATAAGTCCACATGCAGCGAACCTACATGAACCGCAGTCCAGTCTTCAACCCAGGAACACTGCAATACTCCCTAATGACACGCAATCATAAAACACCGTCGAGACTCACTCCTCAATAGCACATTGACCTCGGTTGTAGAGATCTCCCCACAAAGTATGAACATTAGCAACCTATGCTTTGGGTTCCACAAAATAACTCACACAAAAGCTATTGGGACTGTGAATTGTAAAACAAAAGTTATGAACCCTCTAAATTTTGGAGAATAGTATAAAAATGTATTTTGTCAAAACCAATTTTTCTCCACATGAAAATCAGAAGCCTCACACCTTATTTATAATAAAAATCAAGGCGGTGACGTGTTAGCAAAAACCTCTGTCGTTCGAACGAGGGACGACGTCGTTCGAGCGAAAGTCCATCTCGTTTGAATGAGATGTGACGTCGTTTGAATGGCACTCACTTATAAAAAAAAACTTTAGTTTAAATATCTTGGACGCTTCAACACTTAAAACTGTTTACGAAATCAGAAAAAGGTTTACCCTCCAAAACTTTTATGATAAAATGTTTTTGAAAAAATAAAAACTATTTATAAAAATTTCACAAACCATTTTAACTTTTATAAAAAATATCCCAACACTTTTAATGTAAAATGTAAATGGAACTTGAACACATTTTACCAAATTCATTCTTGTTGGGTTTGAATGTTGAAGTCTTCTTGAAATTCGAATTTGTCTCTTGTAGATGTAATATTCTCAATCCTTTGATCACTTATAGCGGTATATGACATACTCACTTGATAATGGAAAATAATGTCCTTACAAATCTCCCCCTATGTCTATGCCGGTACACAGTAAAATATCCAAATTATCAATCTCAAATTACCCATACAAATCTACCCTCCCAAAAACTCAAACGTGGAAAGTTAAGCTATCAAGTCTTCAAATTTTTTCAAACGATGCTTCAACAATCAACTTTTCAAATCACCATGCTTTTATCATCAGGGTGTGCAACATAATGATCTTCAATTGTACCTACAAATATGAAACAAAGCAAATACCTCATGTCGTATCGAGTTTGCAATGATATAAAGCATAAACATGAAAGCATAATCAATTCTCCCCTATACATAAACTCCCACATAAAATCATAATTCGTTCTCCCCCTTTTTATTTGTCCGAAATTGACAAGGAAAAGAATAAACCAAGTAAATTAAATCGGGGTGTCACGGTAAACAAAGCAAACAAACTATTTTTGATTTTTCATATTTTCATACAAAAATGCAAACATGATGTCACAAAAATCACACACCATTAATATATACTAAGACAACCAAATCATGGAAACGGAATGAATGGGTGTAAACAAATTCGATAGGAAAATCAAATCAATCATATCATATGTGCACGATGCATAAGTCTACTCCTAACGAATGAACATAAAAATAGTCCTTTGGTGTAAAATTGTGGAATTTAGATGACATCGTCTTAATCATATCAACAAATCAAAGTATAAATGATTTCCACCCAATAACGTCGAAAAATATGTAATGTTGTTTCATGACTTTCAAGGACGTGTAAACCATTGAAAAGTCCATCCAAACTCCCTCATTAAAAGATAATGCTATTTATTTTTTGTTATGAGGTGATGAAACTAAAACCTATTGGCCCATTTTGGCATATATTTCTTTTTATTGCCTTTTAATTTTTTTCGGGCTCTTTTAAACCTCATAAGACCCTAAATTATTTTCAATTCCTCACTTTTTTAAGTCCATTTAAGCGATGGCTTAATCGCAAAGGATAAATGAGTACCTTTCATAGCCCTTCCCCATTTTTAAAACAAAATCACGCAATCTTATAAACAGTTTATAACATGCACTACTTTTTGTCAAGTTTTATCGCATTTGGTTCGTTGTATAGACGGAACTGAGATGGAAACATTCAACCAACATGTGATAGATAAGAACAAAAGCCAACAAATCCATGAATGTGTGAAATAAAGGAAAAATAGAGTCAATCATGTACGTAACAACACTTTCTCATCTCAAAGATTCCAAACTTTGTAAAGCACATGAATGACACAATATTGTCTCAAAACACCATCAAATACTCACATCAATAAATGGAATGAAATTGTGACTAAGTGTGCATTCTCATAAGGTGTAAACAAAATACAAAACTCTTTTTGGATTTTTTAAATTTTTTTCTCAAAAAAGAAAATCTTTTTGTATTTTTCGAACACTGTTCAGAAATAACCCAGTAATACCAAATAATATATCAATATGAAATAGAGAACTGCAAACAGGAGTAATTCCAAGGGGCGTTCGAATGAGACTCCTTGTCGTTTGAATGACAGGTGATCTCACGAGAAAACATCGTGCAAGATGGATTCTCGTTAGAACGAGAAACTCAAAATTTCCCAGATTATTAGAATGTCATGTAGTTTTGTCCAGTGATAAAATTTTGTAAAAACAGTTCTTGGAATGGGCAAACAGATCCAAAATAGTGCTAAAACAATACCAAAAATAAGAAAAGCAAACAAAAATGCTAATAAAGTATAAAACAAATGGTATGTACTAGCAATAGGCAAAAATGTCATCATCTAAGTCACCCTATACTAGCAAATATGTCTAGACCTCATCCAGTAGGTGCGGTGGAGTTTTCCAAAGATGGTGACATCTTTTGAAACAACTCCATCAAGTCATGTGAAGTCTTGACCAAAAACTTTATTTGATCTCAAATATATGCAAACACTCTGTCATTATGTGAAAGCAAAGTATCATGGGTGGGTGCATGCATGTGAACATGTGTAGAAGCAAAGCGTGACACATTACCCAACTTAAAACAAATCTCCCTAAGTGTCCTCTCTTTTTGCAATAGGAGCAAACATAAAATGACATAGGTACACCTCTCTCAAAAACTCTAGGATGTGCCCTCCTAACAGGTACGGGACGCCTATGTGGGTTGGGTCGAGAGTCATGCGAATCTAACTCTAAAGTAGGAACCGACTCGGGTGCAACAAAATAAGTAAATGTATTGTCATGACTTATTGTTAAACTCTCACCACTCCCTAAAACATGATTGAGAACCATCTTTCCCACCTTCTTAGATGCGTTCTCCAAAGCGACTTTAGCCTCCAGGGCGTGCTTAAGATATGTCTCTAATTGTGACACGTGGGCTATAAGGTCACTTTTTCCCTATTCAAAGGAATCAAATACTTACTCAAGGAAACCTTCACTTTCTCGAGTTGGCATGCTTTTGCCTCAAACTCCTTCAAACTCTCAATCTCTCTCTCCAAATCTTTCACCTTGAGACCCAACTTCTTACTCAATTTTTTTATCTTTAAGGTCTCAGCGTACAACTCTCAAAACACAATCTGGAGCTCACTCTCATCATCACTAGCGCACTCATTCTCAAACTCGCTAGAAACTCTCAAAACCTCCTCGGGGTTATCACGTGTCCAAGTGTCCTCATCGTCGTGGGACAAAGTGGGTGTGCTCTCGTGACTGGATAAAAAGGCACCACACATACCATGCCATGAACCTTTACTTGACTCATCGTCCTCATCTCCCTTACTATCACTAAGGGTGGTTAGCGTGGTAGCTTTCTTCCCCTCTCTCCTAAGCCTAGTGGGACAATCGAACGACTTGTGCCCTCTCCCCTCACACTCAAAACATTTTAAATTTTCAAACTTTTCTTCACCCTCTTTCTCTTTCTCACCGCTTTCTTTGGCCTTGTCTTTCTCTTTGTTTTTCTCCGAAAATTTTTTATTGGAAAAATTTTGTTTCGAAAATTGGAGAATTTTTTTTAAAATTCTTTGCAAGTAGGGCCATGTCAAAATCAGACTCGTCCTCAGACTCACAAAAACTCACTTTATTTTTCTTAGATTTGTATTTAAGCTCTATCCCTCTATCCTTAGATTTGACAGTGTCGAGAAACATGTCAATTTCGTACGTCTATAGGTCTCCTACCAACTCTTCCAATTTCAGATAATTTAAATCTCCAAAGGTATTTAAAATAATTACTTTAGGGATAAAATGTTTTGGCAGTGATCTTAAAATATTTTTAACCACTCGTGCATCCAGTATATGCTCACCTAGGTTAAAACTAGTGTTGATAATGTCAGACAAATGTGCATAAAAGTCGTCAAAACACTCAGTTTCTAACATGGTGGTGGTCTCAAATTGAGTGGTCAAATTTTGAATTTTAAATTATTTGATCGCATTAGTGCCTTCGTGGGTGAGTTACAAAACATCACACGCTTCTTTAGACGTGGTGCACGTTATAATACGTCGGAACTCGTCAGGGGTGATGTGTCCAAAAATTTCACTAAGCCCCTTGAATTGTAAGTGCTCTACTTAAACTCTTCCTCAATCCAATCTGACACAGATTTTAAATTCATGACATTATTTGTGGTGGCAGTGGGAGGAGTCCAACCTCTTTCACAAATTGACCAAACTCTCTCATCGATTGCTTTTAAATGGGATTACATTCGGGCTTTCCAGTAAGCATAATTAGACCCGTAAAAAATTGGCAACCGACTATATAAGTTTTCATTTGGAAACATTGCGACAAACTTTAAAAAAATAGAATTTTCAAAAAAATCAATATCACACAATTTTTGCGAAAAAGGAATACGCAATAAATTAACGTAACCTGCACTGTTGATAATTTGAAAAACCCTTATATGCGATACAGATTTAAATAATTGCGAAAATTCTAATCACAAACTTATTTAATTAGAGTCAATTTATGAATCAAATCAATTCTGCCTTTAAACTCAAATGGCTACATGCGTGCAAGTGTCAAACCATCATAAATAAAGTATGCGACACACAGTTCAGGAAAAAATCCTCTCAGGGAAAACCCTTTTTATTTCACTATAATTGTAAATTGTAACTTACACGGATTACAATGAAATAAAGTTTGACACTTGAATACCCGTAGGCATCGGTCGATGTCGTCAACAATAAGTCCACACGTAGTTAACCTACATGAATCGCAGTCCAGTTTTCAACTCAGGAATATCGCATCACTCCCTAATGATACGCAGTCACAAAACTACATCAAGACTCACTCCTCAATAGAACGCAACTCTCGGTTGTAGATATTTCCCCACAAAGTATGAACAATAGCAACCTATGCTTTGGGTTCCACAAAACAACTCACACAAAAGCTATTGGAATTGTGAATTGTAAAAAAAAAGTTATGAACCCTCAAAATGTTAGAGAATAGTATAACACATATTATGTCAAAACCAGTTTTTCTCCACACAAAAATCAAAATCTTGACACCTTATTTATAATAAAAATCAAGGCGGTGACGTATCACCAAAAACCTTTGTCGTTCGAATGAGGGACGACGTCGTTTGAGCAAAAGTCCATTTCATTTGAACGAGATGTGGCGTTGTTTGAATGACAGTCACTTATAAAAAAAAACTTTGGTCTTTTATATATCTTGGAAACTTCAAAACTTAAAACTGTTTACAAAATCAGAAAAAGGTTTATCCTCCAAAACTTTTGTGATTAAATATTTTTGAGAAAATAAAAACGGTAAGGACACAATTCTCCAATTGAGTCTTAATGTAGTTTTGGCTCAATTTCGGACAAAAACGTTTATGTCATAGGATAGTTTTAAATTGTATTCATTCAATCCTACGATGGGTTAGTTAAAGACGTAGCGACCAAGATATTAAAGCTTCATCAAATGTCGTGTGTATTGTGCCTCATTTCTACGTCATCAACATGGTTCTATTGCTCCTAAGGTATGAATGCACTTATATATATATATATATATATATATAGGAGCTTGGAACAATTAATATTGGGTGTTTGTTTAAACTGTTGTTTATTTTCAGAAAGATTTTATTAAAACTTTATAATATAGTATATAAAGTTTCTGGGCTAAAAAATTAAAATTTAAGCTTTCTAGAAGTTCGTTCGATATTGTCGTTCGAATGAGTTTGTCGTTCGAACGAGAATATCGTTCAAAATAGATTTTCCAACGAGATTTCCAATCATACCACTAGAACTTCGTTAGAAGGGTCGTTCAAACGAAAATCTCATTTGAACGAGATTTCCGACGGGAAATCAAAATGGCAGTTTTTGACAGTTCTTCCACTACTCTTCCCCACTATCTTTTGACTCACTTATGAAGTGCGGGAATCAACTTTGGAAAACCAACTTTTTCATAACCTTCCATCTCCAAGAGAGAGTTTTGAGACTTTAACTTTCCAAGAAAAACTTCATGTTTTGAGTGTCTACTTTTTAAGAAAAAAAATCATTAAACACTCTTGTTTTCACCCATATTGTTTATTCCAAGTTTCAATATATATATATATATATATATATCATTGCTTGGAGTGTTTGGCACCTGTTTTATCTCTACCACATTGAAGAGAAAGTTTGGGTTTACTTCTAAATCCCTCAAAGAAGAAGATGTTCGTTTTGCTGCGGCATTCTCACATAGTCAAAGGCACCATGTGTGGTTGACGGTGTACCTAAAGTCTCATTGGTGGATTCCAAGGTTCCGGTGGAGCTTCGGGATTGTCGGCTAGGCAGAGGTAGTTACAAGAAGACGCATCGGGGATTGAAGGAGTCGACTCGAGTGTTGTAAGTTATCTTGCTTGTAATTGTAATTCCGTACTTAGTGGACTTAAGGCTAGGACCGTCCGAGGTTTTTTCCCGTTGTGAGTTTTTCCTCATACATCGCAGTGTAGTGATTAATTGTTTATTTTATATTTTTCAAAACTCACCTAGAACGCATGCTTAGGTAAAAAGATAAAGTTTGGTTTAAATCACTACTTGTTTAATTTGGTACTAATATGAATTTGGGTAAATGTTAATTTAATTCAAGTCATTAATTTTATTGGTTAAAATTGGTTTGGCCTAATTTGGTAATGTTGAAAATATGGCTTAGGCAAATTTCTAGGACTTGGGTTAAATTGGTTTAAGTGAAATTAACATATGTGTGTGTTTAATCTTATTTCACTTCGTTTAATTTTAATTTGAAAGAAATTAAAATTTGGTATTTGTGTGTGTTTTAATTGAACCATCTTTCGCTTCCGCATATTTAAAAAGGAAATTATCTTTTTGTGGTAAGATTTTAAAATTGGGGTCCTATCCTTTTCAAATTGGTATCAGAGCCAAAACGATAAATTACTTCGTTAAAGATCCTTTAAATATTTTTGGCTAAAATGGAATTTTTCCCATTTTCAAAATTTCCTATTTTCGATGGTTCTAGCTATGCGTATTGGAAAACGCGAATGAAATAGGCACTAAAATCTATCGACGAGAGAGTTTGGTTATCTGTCATTAATGGGTGGTCTCCACCTACGCATTTAGTAAATAATAAGCGTGTTCCCAAACCCGCCGATAGATGGAGTGATAGTGAATTTAAACTTTCTAATTTTAATTCCCGAGGTTTAAATGCCTTGTTTAGCGCAGTCACACCGGATGAATTTTGACGCATTATGACATGTGAAACCGCTAAAAAAGCTTGGGATATTTTACAACTCACTCATGAAGGTACAAGTGTCGTAAAAGCTTTGAAACTCCAAAATCTCACCACTCAATTTGAAACCATCAAAATGAACGAAAAAGAAACTTTTGATGAATTTTGTGCTAGACTTTCCGATATAGTTAATTCATCTTTTAATATGGTCAAAAAAATACCCGACAACCATGTAGTAAAGAAAATTTTAAGGTCCCTACCCGACAGATTTATTCCAAAAGTGACCGTTTTAAATTATTTACCAACTTTAGCCTTTATGAAATTAGAAAAGCTCATAGGTGATTTACAAACCTATGAACTAGACATGTTTTCCTCTAAAACTGAAAAGAAAATAGAAAAGGGCATTGCTTTAAAAGCCTGAAAAGAGGAAAAACAAGTAGTAGAGAGTGAAAGTGATAGTGGCTCGAAAGATATGTCCTTGTTTGCTCAAAAATTTTGAAAATTTCTTAAATTTAACAAAGATAACTTCAAAAATGATGTTAAGAAATTTAAAAAATCTAAGCATGACAAAGCCGAGAAGATCCTTAAAACTTCTAATGAAAATGTAAATAGGGACGAGTCAAATAAGTGCTTTGGTTGTGAAGGATATGGCCATAGGGATTTTGAGTGACCCACTAAACTAAGGAGAGAGGGTAAGAAACTAATTTCCTACAATGCTACTCTTAGTGATAGTGATAAGGAAGATGGACCCGATTCCCCCATTGAGCGCAACTTTACCGCGTTCATTGCTAGTTATGTTAGTGATAGTGAGAAATCATCCAATGATGACATCTTAATACATAACACTTCTGAGGCCTTTGTTTGTGAAGCTATAAAAGATGATGGTAGTGAGAGTGGAGAAGTAAGAGAGAGTGAAAATGAAGAAGAGGTTGATGTGAGTGAACTTTAAAATGATTTTCAATAACATTATGATGAATCCATGAAATTAAAAATGGCTAATTTGAAGTTAGAAGCGAGTTTAAGAGAGCGTGTCAAAGTCGTTGATGATAGTGTGTTGGTTGAAGACCTTTGGACACATGAGAGGACTCTTATAGAGAAGCTTGAGTATATAGAAGGCGAGATAGATAGCCTTAGAGGTCTAATGGAATCAATGAAAAAGGATCTTCTCGAGTTTAAAGAGAGAAATGTTTTATCAGAGTCTAGAATTTTAGAATTAGAAGAACAATTAAAAGACTCTAGTAAAGTCAAATTTGATTTGGAGTGTAGGTTCAAAAAACTAGATAAAATCTTAGGCACGGTCCAAATAAAAAATGACACTTGTGGTTTAGGCTTCCATACTTGTAATGAGTCCACTCATAAATCCAAAACCAATGTTTTAGGAGAATCGCCTAGGAAAGCTTTTAGAGATAATTCCTTTGGTAAGTCTTTTTCCCAAGTCTTTAAGTGCTCACATTGTGGTCGAAAAGGTCATCATAGGAAATTTTATTTTGATCTTAAACGAGTTCCTAGAAAATCCAAAGGTAAGGCAACCGAGGTAGCCAAGATTCCTACACCCCAAGATCGTCATTCGTCATTAGTTTGGGTTAGGAGATCCGACTTGGTATCTTTACAAGATAGGGTTTTTGATTCTCATTTACTTTCACATGCTTCCTCCTTTATAAAATCTAAAGGTTGAATATGTTAGTTTTGTTTGCATACTTTAGCTTTTGTACTTCATGTTATATCATCATGCTAAATGTATGCTTGTTTTAATCATTTTCTATTCTATGCTCCATGCTTAATCACATGCTAAAATTATGATGTCTGTTTATCTTTTGTATTATACTTCTTTCATTTTTGTTTGCATTAAATGAAAAATACAAAAAGATTTTTGTTTATCATTTGTGTTTTACCTTTTTAGTAATTTAAGTTTAATGAAAAATACAAATGATTTTTGTTTGTCTTTTGAGTAAATATTGTTTATTTTTGGTTAAAAAATGTCAAAAACTCAAAAAGATTTTTTTTTTCGTGTATTTTAGTTTGACACACTTTATGTGGCATATACTTGTGTTTGAATCCCATCTTTTTCGCTCCCATGTGACTAGAACTTTTGGTTTAGATTGTCAATTCTTATTATGTTCTTTACCATGCTTACATGGAGTAGTTGGATTTTGTGTTGCTTAAATGGATTCTTTTTTTATATGCCTCAATTCACACATGCACGAGATCACTTGAAATTTTAACTTCATATGTATATTTGAGCTTTGTGAGGTGTTCTCCTACCAATCTTGCCATCTACATACTTGTGACCTAGGAGGACTAGTGCATGTCAAAATCCGTTGCACGTGAGATTTGTGAAAAATAAAAAATATTATATATAAAAGTGCACGGGGAAGGGATCCAAAAGGATTTATTATCCTTTGAGAATAGTAAGCCACCGTTTGTTTGGACCTAAAACAAATACGTGGTCCAAAGGCCTAAAAATAGAATTATGGCATTAAAAAGAAAAATAATTGCCAAGGCCTATTTTTGTTTGATATATTCATTCAAATATATATGCGTATTGAGGGAGATTGGATGGTATATCAACGTTTTGCACAATGTCCATTTATCCTAGTTGTACTTTCAATGTCATGACTCTATTGGTTTGTAGAATCATCAAAAGTCTAAGCTTATATGCATTGTGAATGTTTGTTCATTGAGTTCAATTTATATTGTCACATGAGGTTATATTCAAATGTGATGAAGTTTACAATCAATTGAGAACTCCGTGAACATGTTTTAAGTGATTGGGTTTAAATTTAATTGTTACTAGTTCACACCCCAACATTTTCGTTTCCATAGGACACATTTTTGCCATACGAGTGTGAAAAGCTTATTTTATTTTGTGTCATTCGTGTGTTTATATCTATATATACGCGCATGTGCATTGTTGGTATAATTAGTCTATGTATATATATATATATATATATATATATATATATGATATTTTTCTTTCTTTGCCATGCTTTCTAGTCCATCTATGCTTTAATTCATAATTGGTATCTATCTAGTTGCACTATGTGTTGATATCACATGCCTAGTACTTTATGCATCATATTGGTATCATTTTCCAGCATCTTAGTTGGTATCCGTTATTATTTGTTGGATTAGTTATGGTTTTGTTGCCCATGTGCTTTAATATTCTCATCACTTTATGCACTATTGCATGTTTAGCTTGTTATCCCATTCTATTCATCCCTTGTTTAGTTTAGGGGGAGTATATACTTTAATTGGGGAGATAAGTTTTTTTGATTCTTTAGCCTTTGTCTATTCCTGAACAAAAAGGGGAAGAATGATAAGGGGAGAAATGATATCTAATCATATTGTAATTGTATCTTAGTTTGAGAGACTTAACTTAGGAGGAGAGCACTATCTTCTTTGGTTGATCATAGTTGATAAAGGGGAGAATTAATTAAGGGGGAGTCTTTATTTATATTGCATTTAATATTTTAATATTCCTTATGCGTTTAATGTGTTTGCTTAAGTGTGCAGGAATTCTTCAATATATGGTAATTTTCTTCATCGGCAAAGCTAGTGATCCTTGGGTCTTGAGTCAAGTTAAGTTTGGGTGGGATGTTCGAGTCTAGTAGAGCTTGACGGCCCTTTAGGATTTTTGTTGGTTTTTGTCCCGGAATAGCCAAAGGGGGAGATTTGTAAGGACACAATTCTCCGATTGAGTCTTAATGTAGTTTTGGCTCAATTCTAGAAAAAAATGTTTATTTCATAGGATAGTTTAAATTGTATTCATTCAAGCCTATGATGAGTTAGTTGAAGACGTAGCGGCCAAGATATTAAAGCTTCATCAAATGCCGTGTATTGTGCCTCGTTTTTACGTCATCAACATTGTTCCATTGCTCCTAAGGTATGAATGCACTTTAATATATATATATAGGAGCTTGGAACAATTAATATTGGGTGTTTGTTTAAACTATTGTTCATTTTCAGAAAGATTTTATTAAAACTTTAAAATATAGTATATAAAGTTTCTGGGCTAAAAAATCGAAATTTAAGCTTTCTGGAAGTTCGTTCGATATTGTCGTTCGAATGAGAATGTCGTTCGAATGAGATTTTCCAATGATATTTCCAATCAGGCCACTGGAACTTCGTTAGAAGGGTCGTTCTAACAAGACTTCATTCGAATGAAATTCTCGTTCAAACGAGATTTCCGACGGGAAATTAAAATGGCAGTTTTGGGCAGTTTTTGACAGTTTTTCTCACTACTCTTCCCCACTATCTTTTGACTGACTTATGAAGTACGGGAACCAACTTTGGAAAACCAACATTTTCATAACCTTCCATCTCCAAGAGAGAGTTTTGAGACTTTAACTTTCCAAGAAAAGTTCATGTTTTGAGTGTCTACTTTTTAAGAAAAAAATTCATTAAACACTCTGGTTTTCACCCATATTGTTTATTCCAAGTTTTAATATATATATATATCAATGCTTGGAGTGTTTGACACCTGGTTTATCTCTACCACATTGAAGAGAAATTTTGGGTTTACTTCTAAATCCCTCAAAGAAGAAGAAGTTTATTTTATTGCGGCATTCTCACATGGTCAAAGGCACCATGTGTGGTTGACGGTGTACCTAAAGTCTCATTGGTGGATTCCAAGGTTTCGGTGGAGCTCCGAGATTGTCGGCTAGGCAGAAGTAATTACAAGAATACGCGTCGGGGCTTGAAGGAGTCGAGTCGAGTGTTGTAAGTCATCTTTCTTGTAATTGTAATTTCGTACTTAGTGGACTTAGGGCTAGGGTCGTCCGAGATTTTTTCCTGTTGTGGGTTTTTCCTCGTACATCGCGGCGTAGTGATTAATTGTTTATTTTATCTTTTGCAAAACTCACCTAGAACGTATGCTTAGGTAACAAGATAAAATTTGGTTTAAATCACCACTTGTTTAATTTGGTGCTAACATGAATTTTGGTAAATATTAATTTAATTCAAGTCATTAATTTTATTGGTTAAAATTGGTTTGACCTAATTTGGTAATATTGAAAATATGACTTAGGCAGGACTTGGGTTAAATTGTTTTAAGTGAAATTAACATATGTATGTGTTTAATATTATTTCACTTGGTTTAATTTTAATTTGAAAGAAATTAAAATTTGGTGTTTGTGTGTGTTTTAATTGAACCATCTTTCGCTTCCGCATATTTAAAAAGGAAATTATCTTTTTGTGATAAGATTTTAAAATTGGGGTCCTATCCTTTTCAAAAACCATTTATAAAAATTTTATAAACCATTTTAACTTTTATAAAAAACATCCCAACACTTTTAATATAAAATGTAAATGGAACTTAAACACATTTTACCAAATTCATCCTTATTGGGCTTGAGTGTTGAAGTCTTCTTGAAATTCGAATTCGTCTCTTGTATATGTAATCTTCTCAATCCTTTGACGACTTGTAGCGGTATATGACATGCTCAATTGATAATGGACAATAATGTCCTTACAGGTAACAATATGATTGGAATCATAAAATATACTCAGTATGTTAGCCTTAAGACCTTTAGCTAAAAGAACATCATTTAATTTAGGAAGACCTTCCTCATGCAATATACCCTTACCTATGATCTTAGATGAAACCCCATCATCAAATATAACACTATGTTCAGAGAAGTCGATTTTGTTTGTTAATTTGGTTTCATCCCCGATAATATGTTTAGAACATCCGGAGTCTAGGTACCAACCAGGTGAAGTGCATTGTGCCTGAAAAGCTGCTATGACAACATTGCACTTGAACTGGTGTAACAAGTCATCTTTTCTAATCCAAATGGGCCTGGTTTTTAAAAATTTATTGCCCTTTGATTTAGAAAAGTTTTGTTTGATATTTCTAAATGGTTTCTTTTTATTTTTAGATCCCCCCTTCTTTTTTGTAGTTAGATTTCTGTGTGGTCTGCCTTAGGAGAATGTAAGTACTCCTACTCTTCCTAGAATAGTTAAAATTTGAATGAGTAGGTGTATACAGTCTCTTTTGAAAACATTCGACAACAGTGTGGCCATAGACATCAATGTATGAACAGTACTGAAAGGTGGAGGATATGACTTTACTGTTAAAGTCTTTGAAAATATGTTTATCCCTAATAGGAATGGTTGTCCAGGTGTCATTGGCTTTGGGTTTCTAACATTGATTTCTAATAGGGGATAAACGTACTTAGCTAGACCATTAGATTTTGGTTGTTGACTACACACACTTTGTTTACCCTTAGATACATTTTTGAAAATATGTTATTTCTGAGTATCTTGAACTTTCTGGCCTTACTTAACAAAAATAATATTTTTCAAGAGAAACATCTTTATTAGTAATGACCTTTTCTCCAAAACCTAAGCCAGATTTATCTTCATAATCAAACTTACTTACTTCAATAATTTCTTCATAAGATTTTAGTTGTGTTTCAAAATGTAAGCATTTTTTAAAAACATTTGAAGTTTTTGTTTTGATTCTTCAAGTTAAAGAAGAGCAGCTTTATATTTTAGCTCTAAAACATAATTTGTCTCAGATAAGTCTTTGAGTTTTTAAAGAAAATTCTTTTGTTTCAGTCTCATAGGCAACACATTGTGTTGTAAATTCTTCAGCGTTCTTCCTAATAGTCTGGTTAAGTAAATCTACATGTTCATTTAACAACTTCACTATTTTATCAAGATAGGAACTTTTCGTAAGTGTATTTTTGTATAGCTCATGAAGATCTAGAAGATCATCATCGGAATCACTATGTGTCTCGTGTGTAGGGTCACCTATGGCGCTCATTTCTTCTGTAAAACTCACACACACTTTATATTTGTCTACAATGTTCTCATTCAGACACACCCGTATACTATCATATTCAGTGTTATTTTTATCACCTACAAACATTATGTTATCATTTGCAGATACAATAAGAACATTATCAGATGCAATAGGATCATGAGTAGTCAAAAATTTATCATCATCATGGTATACGATCTTAGCAAAGAATGACATACAAGAATCATCATTATGGGTTAACTCTGTTTCATCTGAATCAGAATCACTAGAGTCGTCCCAAGTCTTACATATATTTTCCCTATTGTTCTTGTTCAAATTTATTTTGCATCTATTAGCATAGTGTCTCATTCTACCACATCTATGACATTTAACATCTTTTAAGTCCATCACAGGTTTATTTTTATCATAGGTCTATTCGTCATTGTGTCTCTCATGACGACTGCGATTTTGATTACCTTGATAATTTTGTCTTCCTTGTTTAGAGGATATTGCATTTCTGAATTTGATAATCTTTTTGAAATGCTTTCTCATAAGAGTTATTTGATTTTCAAGGTGATCTAAATCACAGTCATCACTTAAGTCAAGGTCATAGTCTAAGGGATATACTTTAGGTGAAGTCAATTGAGATGAAAACACAACATTAGAACTAATGGGTATCTTATCTTGGACAGTCAATTATATCTTAAACTCTAACTCCATCTCAAAAGTTTTTAGTTTACTAATTAGCAACTCAGGAGTCAGGTTTGGGTCGTCCATTTCTTCTATGACATATCTCTTATCGTCAAACTTAGCAGGTAATGACTGAGAATCTTTTGGACGATTTATTTTCTACTATAGGTTATACCGTTTGCATGTAATTTTGTAAAAATATCAGTTAACCTTATGTAGAAATCATCGAAAGATTCATTGTTATCAATGATCAATGTATTATACTACTAGATTAACATTTGAATTTTTCAAGCCTTAACACGTTCATCACCTTCGTGGGCAGTGACTAAGGTGTCCCAGGCATCCTTATAAGTAGAACATATAGATATTCTTTTAAATTCATGTTCATTAATGGACATAAACATAGAGTTCTTGCCCTTATTATTATCTAGAGACATCTTTTCCTCTGCAGTAGTAAATTCGCTAAGAAGTTTCTTAAACCTTGTGGGATCAGTTTCAGATAAAGACTTAGTTGGATGTTTAACCCCTTTTTCGATCATATCCCAGACATCATCACCAAGAGTTCCTTGAATGAAAGAAACCATTCGTACTTTCCAGTAAGAAAAGTTGTTTCCATCAAAGAGAGGTAGTCGGGAAAGGTTACCTAACTTCTAAAATCTTTCATCCATATTCAGAACTTAAAGATTTCGAAAACAGTTTATAGAGCTTTAGGATCAAAAAAATATTCGATAAACCCGCTCTAATACCACTTAAAAAACTTATTACTAAGTTAATAACAAAATGTTATAGATTAAGAAGACTCTGAAAATAAACTCCTTGAACAAAACTCTTTTTGAAAAATAACACAAGATGTGTTGAACAATGTTAGGAATATGTTTTCTAAATTTGTTAGTTTGATTACCATAGGTTTTTAAAATCAAAACCTATCAATAAGTCTTAAGTGAGAAATCTTTCACACAAGAAATTAAGAACATTCAAGCAAAAGAAAATAGGATTTTTAACGTGGTAAAACCTTAAAGTAAGGGAAACATCCGCGACCCCCTCAACGGAGCAAAACGAAAAAAATCCACTAGAAACAATCACAATACAAGTTACAACCCTAAGCATGCAACTCAAGATCCTAAATCCAAGTCAATAAAATATACCTACACGAGTTACTCCACTCTCAAAGGCTTCCGACTTGATTTTGATCTCCCACAGCAGCTTCCTTGCTTTGTCCTTGTCCACTGATTGTAGCAACTCTTAATACACCCAGTTTCTAAAAAAGAACCACTATACTAAGTGTTCGTGCGAAAGTGTAAGTGTTTGTGATGTGAAATAAATACAAAAATGCAACTCACACCTCTCAGAATAGTTAAACCGGCTAGATCCTACGAATCATAAACTTCTATATGACATGCAAGAACCGTTTTCTGAAATTTAGACTTCTTTTTCAACTTGGATTAGAAAAACAATCTTGCCATGAAAAAGAGACGAGATTATATATGTCTCAAATATTATTTATGTACAACTTTATTTTAAATTTTTTTAAATACAATCCGAGAGACATAAACGTTCTTAAGATCTTTTTGACAAATCACAAGTCTAATTTTCAAAAAATAGTGTGAAAAATAGAGAAGGATTTTTTAGAAAATAACAACAAATTTAAAGATCCAAGTGAGACAAAAACCTATAAATTGTCGTGTGATATTCTCTTCTGAAAAACTCAAGATTTCTACAGAGAAAGTCAAGTTTTTCTTAAAGATAGGTTCTAAGAGAGACAATTGGTTTTGAAGAGGTCTTCAAATGCCAAAATAACCCAACACCCTTACTCAAAAAAACCTTAGATCTAACACTCAAGTTAGGGTTTTCTGGTATATGAAACAAGAAGGTTTGGATGTATTGTGTTTAGGAGGAAAACACTGGAGATTTTAACTTTGGACGAATATGGTTTCCTCACTTCTCTCTACTTCGTCTCTCTTTTCTCTTTTTTCTCTCAATTTATATGAATGAGAAAAAGTTCCCAAATGAAGACCAAAGTCATCCTTTTATACTAGCCATGGAAGGATTGAGAACACCGACTCAAATCAATGGCTGAGATTAAGGCTGACTAATTGACTCTTAGTCTACTGATTGAACACAGGTTGTGATTAAATATTTGATAATTGGTCCATTTAGGTTCACTTAAATTAACTAAGGACACATGCAGAACGCTGATTAATTTTATCTAAAGGCTACAATCACTTCTTCAAACCGAGTCTTAAAATAAACACAAATCCAACTGTTGAATAACCAACACGTGTATGGCTCAGATGCAACAGAAAACACGTGTTTTTATGTTACTAAAAATATAATTTGACCCCTAGAAGTCTCTAGCTCTTTCGGTTTCTACCTTAACCAAGTTTTTAGGAAAAATAATATTTGCAAATTAACCCCAATCATTTAAAATCACAATTTAATTAATTTTGAGAAATCATTTTTAATTTTCAAAAAATAGTTTAAGTGATTTAAACATGTTTAAAAAAATCCTAAAAAATAATATAACCCTTGTGCACACATAAGAAATATGCAGTGTAAGTGTCCTAAAGTGGTAATGAGGTAGATGTAACTTCCCTTTTAGGTAGATCATGAGGTTCTTGGACTGGTTTCTTCTTTGATGCTTGGATACTTTGAGAGAGAGAGGGAGAGAGAGAGAGAGAGAGAGAGAGAGAGAGAGAGAGAGAGATAAATTCTTAAAGATCTAATCTACTTTGTCTCAATATCCACTAGTTGGAATTCCTATATGATATAGACTCAAGTAAGTCAATCATATAGTGTGTTCTCAGATTGATATGGAGATTTCTACAGATGTTATTTATTATTCATGTTTCGAGCAAATGAAGTTGGGAGGGCAAATAAAGCTAGTGAAGGGTTCGCTCTCAGGCTTCAATAGTGAGTGAGTGTATTTAGAGGGGTTGATAGAATTATCATTCACGATCGGTAAGATCCCTAGTCCAACTACATTACAGGTAGAATTTTTCATGGTCAGGCGCATTCGGCCTGTGACATTCCGATTGGTTTAAAGATATTAAGCAGATTGGATCGAGTTTTATGAATCAAGTCTATTATAATTCGATTCCTAACACCAAACGAGATGGGGACAGTGTGAAGAAGTCAATCACGTGGCAGAAGCTATTACTTTTCATCACTAAAAAAAAAATATGCATTTAATATAGATGGGCTAGGAAATGACCATGGGTTCCTCGATTGAAGATCTGATCCCAATCCTACTATATGAAAATCGATCGGAGATGGTAGTGTATGATATTATGACTTTTGTGTATGTCATTGTTACAAAAGGCTGTCAATGAAAAATCCCTCTAGGTACCTAAAAATACACTAAAACATGTATACATGCAAGTAAGGGGTCAATCCGTGCTCCTTAATACGGATAAAAGCAAACTAAAGACTATGTGATGGGTTTTTAAAACAAGGGTTAAGGAATGTTTATATAACTAATGATGAACGGCTATTTAAATTAATATATTAACAGAAACTAAAATAAGAAGTGAGTGAAATGAATATATATGAGAACAAAAATGGGATGAGAATCCTTTTCTACGGTTCAATTATTTATTCTAATTAAGTACTTTTAATTTTAGAATATTCAAAGATTTAATTAAATTACAAATCGACTCTCTTCGTAAATGTAATGAAACTAAACTCATCTTTAGAAAATTAGCTTTATATTTTCACAAAACTCTTCAAGAATAAGAATAAAACTTTTTTAATAAACTATCCGCTAGGGATAATTTATGAAAATTATTTTCGATCTTTATAATTTAGTTTTACAGTTAAAAATTCTTAAAACAACATTTAACTTATGAAACGACTATCTTTAGTTTTATTCTTAAGAAAAAGATGTAATGAAAGTTGGGATAATTAATGACAAGATCATCGCATCTCTCATGGGAAGAGAATTTTTGGATTCATAAAAAATAAATCACCTTCTCTCGAAACTTGACTAGAACCGAATGTTTTCTCTAGAAATGCATTTTGATATGTAAAAGTCCAATATCTATTTTCAAAGTGACATAACAAAATTAGAAATTACTAAACTAAATTAAATAAAAGAAGAACATAGATATTTCACCTCTCCCTTTGAATGGGGGTATTTAACCTAACATGTGAATTATTTTTATGTACAAAATGTAAAAATAATTCACGAGAGGCGTAAAATAAAGAATTAAAGATGAAGAGAACAATATATAAATCAATTTTTCTTGAATTTTCATTGAACTCATATGCATAGGAAATGGAGAACACCCAGAATTTGGAATTTATGATAACATTTAACATATCTCACAAACTCTCAATTAGTTTCTCAAAATACAATTTATTTCACACAATTCATTACAAAATTATATTATAAAGAAATAAAATCCAAACTACATTAAACTAAATTTATGTGACACCCCGCCTAATAAAATACCGGGTGATCAATCCTATACCAAATTAAAACAGGAGTCTCATATGGTTCATTCTCAGCATCACTGTCGAAAACCAATTTAATTACTAATAACCTATTAGGCTGGCGTTAAAATTTCATATTAACAAATCTTTTTAACCAAACCATCCAAGTAAAACATTCACACCGTTTATAATTACGAAACTGAAAATGAAATAAAAATAACAGAACATTCGGTTTAACATAATACAACCAAATCAAATGCCGCACTAAAAGTCGTTAAAAGAATAAATGAATACAGTCGTGTTATCAGCCCGAATGTTACTACAATGCTTCCTATCTATTTCACAAGAAGATAAGCGTCTAAAATAAACCTACATGCATCCACAGCTGCAGTAGCAAACGTCTAACTCGAAAGAGTCATCATCCAGGCGTCCCTATGTCTGAACACCTAATATATAAATATATACAACAAGAGAGGAAAAATAGAGAAACGAGTCAAAGCCCGAGTTTGAAAATATATAGCAAGTGCATAAATACCATATTTTTAAAATATGAAATCTCTCATATTTAAATTCGCATCGCATCCCATGAGATACCCCTCACCCCTCTTCTAATAGTGCACAACTATCACATACCTTTTAAACAACCTAGTTAAGCTACCTTGCCTAACTGATCTGTTTCGCCCACCTTCTAAAAGTCCTCATAAACCCAACTACTAAGGACTAAACTTCTCTCCATTCCCAACACTGCGCTACATTTCATGCGTGGGGTGTCTCGCGAAGCGAAATCCAAACAAGGAACCCCCCGATACACTACTACCTGGCAATGTTGATCGTCGAGATCCATTAGGCCATCAGCACATAACGCATATATAAAAACTCATATATATATATATATATACACATAGTTCTCACTAGAACCTATAATTCATATTCATATAAATCCGGCTATAAATCTACCAGAAGTGGAATAACACCTTATTTGTTTTATACTTTACTCAAGTCTCAATTCTAATATATCGTATCTTCATATACAAGCACTATACTATACACAACAAGTATATTTATACCTATCAAAATCATAAGTATAATAACCATCCCACCGAGCTAGAACTCGAGGATACAGTCTCATAGTGCCTATCTGAGTCTGATTTTACACACTCAACCATGGTGCCAAGCCAGACTCACTCATGGACATGGTAAAAGTACACAACGGTGGAGGCGGTCATGTTCCCTCCTGCAAGTGGAATACACACATCACCCTCGTATACGGGACGATAAGACCTGGGGATATACTCTCCCTTTTCCTCAAGCTAGGGGATTCACCCACATCACACAACCTCCCTGGATCGCACTAGAGAATATATATAATCTGGCTGTCCAACCCTACGCCTGTGGAAGCTTCTGGAACCAACCTCTAAGATACAAATATACCAATTACACACCGATATATATGTATTTCCGTATCATATTATATATACCATGACAACGTCGTATATATAATCTATATCACTTCTCAATACACATGGATATAATTCCCAAACTCTCATAGCGATAGACAATAACCCCGAATGTTCCCATTCGTAACAATATATAAGTATTCGTACACTTACAATACTAAACTTATAAGTATTCTCTTACTTAATATATAACTCGCACCTTAATCACTTTTAAGGACTTATATAGACTCCCGAATATACCAATTCATAATAATTAAATAAGTATACTCTCAACTTATTTTAGTCCCATAGGTATCGCATTACCTATAATAATAGTCGTCAACCAACGCCGGATAGCCACTCAAGAATATCTAGCCCCTATCCAAAATTCCATCCTACTCACACCCTACAATTTATTCAATCATATAAGCGGTATATAAATATATTTCGACACACATAATAATATATATATATATATATAATCGTCCGTCGAAATACTACCCCGAGTGTTACTCGCCCCGAACACCCCCTATATTAGTAAGTCATGGATTCTACTTCCCATGAACCCAAGGTATACACTTCACTTAAATAATAATTTTAGAAGTCCCCACACTATTTTTAGGAATCCTAAATGTTTAATTCCACAAATTATTTGCCTCGAAACTACACAATTTGTGCCACATAATTATTGCACCCTCCTAACCCCAATTAACTCCCTTAAATGGATAGGTATGAATTCCACTAGTTGGGTATTTATTTCCTCAAATAAATAATCTAGAAATCATTAATTTAGGAATTTATCCCATTTAAACTTAACAATCCGAAACTGTCCTGGCCGTTAATCGATCGATCGAACAGGTCAGCTTCTTCTCCGAGACTCTGTTTCGACCATTAACGTACCCTCAAGCTTTTATCTCATCTCATCTCATCATCCAACCTCAACCAACAATATATACTCATATAAAAAGCTTTATAATCATCCTAGAACCCATATCCAACAATTAATTTCAATTAATTCCTAAGTTTCTCCAATTGGATATTATCTGGGGTTTATTCGTTAAAGTTTTAAAAAACCCGTTTTGATTCACGAAAACCCAACCCAAAAATATTTATAGTTTTACACACCAACTACAATATGAGAAATATGATCAAAAGAATAATGCAAGTAAACACTTTCCTCGTGGATAAAATCCAACGACCTCGAGTCGAATATCGCAAAGTTTGGCTGGAATCTCCTTTTCTTCTTCCTCTATTCCTTCCTTTATTCTCCTATTTCTTTTCCCTCTTTTTCCTTCTTTCTCCCACTCTCTCGTGCCTTATAAAGAGATAAATAAGGGTTTATCCCTTATAAACCCAAAAATGACTCGTTTACTCAATTGCGAGTCCCTATTAGTCCAAAAGTCCATGGAACCTAAACACTACCCCCAGATACTCTATTCTGACTATCTTGGCCATTCCAAAACCAACCGCGCTCTCGAAATCTCCATCCAAGTCACTTAAATACAATTCAATATTTAAACCCAACACATCTCAATATGAGTTTTGCAATTAAAATATTATCCTTTGCCGCTTTACTCAACTGCGACATGTAATAAAAATAATCCAACTGATATACTTAGTCCCGTAGGAAAATATAACCCATGTAAATATTAATTTGACACTTGCAACTAATATTTACTACTCAATTTAAATTTTCAATTTATGTAATTTGAATATCCATAAAAGTACGGCATATTACAGTTTACCTACAAATTAGAAGTGTCTTCTAACTATAACATAACTCTCAAAATCCGTCCTCTTGAAATGAAGACTAAATTCCCTTTATATAGTTGGAAATTAGGGTTTAGTTTTTGCAATTTTATAAAAATATATTCTAATAAATAAAATAATAAGAAAAGGTATGGGTAGGGAATATATTTATTAAAAGAGTTTACTGCTGATAATAGAGGTGTGGAATAAAATATAATTTTTGGTTTCTTTTTAAAAAAGAAGTGAAAAAGAAATGGGGAGAAAAGGATAAATGATGGAGGAGTTAATAAAGAAATGAAATATTGAGGTGTAAAGTAGATAAAACAAAAACGGGAATCTGCTAAGGGAATCAGGTGTGCGCGTGTGTCAGGTGCCCAAGTGGGCCTAATCGAGTTGCCCGAATGGCGGCACATGACACCCAATCAATTGCATGAAATATTATACATGCACATGATAAATCATGACTTTCCATATTTACGCTCCACATCCAAACTTTCATATCTCTCACATACGACCTGCAAATGATGAACTGCAAAAACTGTCATGACCCTCATTTTGATGCCAACAATATTTTAATAGCGCTTGGGTCACATGATTTGACTTTGGATATGACTCGGGTCTTTGACTTTGACTTTGCATTTTTTCCCATTCTGAACTTTGCACAATCAGAATTTCTTCATTTCAAATCCGATTGACAAGTCGTTTGAACCCAAACATACACTGATTCAAGGCTACAATTTTCGTGATTTGTCCATGTCCTAAATTAGTCATCAGAATTTATCAATTTCCCCTTAAAAGTGCATATGCAACTGTTTTTGCTCATATTGCCTTGAATTAATGCGTTTGAATCCGCAAGTATGTTTTTACCTACAAGATACACAAAATACTCGCATAAGGCCAATTTTATCGGGAAATAACAGTTAAAATGTGTCTATTTGAGGTATAAATATAACACTTTTGGATGCTTATCACACCACCCCCAAATAGAACATCGCTAGTCCTCGACTAAAAATATAAAGAAAGAAAGACAAAAAACCAAAAGTGTGCCACTTTCGCAAGTACAAACGATTGCACTTAACATGATATATCTTTAAAAAATGACTCAAAACAATTGTGTAGTGTTAATCATTCATTCAAAACAATTTTTAAATATCATAAGAGTAATTCTTAGATTTATTTTTAGAATCATTGCTTCAACTTTCAAATCTCACCGGACATATCTCTCTAAATTAATCTCTCGAAATTTGGGTAAATTTATCTCTCTTGTGTTTTAGGAGAGGAAAGAATATAAACAAGGTCAAATATCTCATGCACATATAATAAACAATCGATACATGAAATACTTTGATATCATGAAAGGAATGCAAATCACTAATTTGATAGTATTGAATTATTCACCACGTAGACTTTTCATTTGCCCGAACACTTCAATAAAGGTAAAAATAGGCTATGATGTAAAGGATGAGGGGAAATGATATGGGTAATATGGATGATATGAAGATTTTGGATTTTTGAGAAGAGTGGACTAATTTGAACAATTGATGTCTTCATTTCAAAAAATTTGATCGCATGCTTTTCTTTATTCTATTTTTTTCTCTTTTCCATATTTTTTTTATATCTCTATATTTTTCTTTTTCTTGCAATGCTTTTTTATGTAATGTGATTCGTCTTTATAGCACAAATGAAGAGATTTTACATACATAATTTAAAACCACTTTTTCTTAAAGCCAAGGGTGATAATGGGGAAATAATGTATGAATGATGTGGGGAATGTGTATAGGTATGTGGTAATATGGAAAATGGATGGTGGAACATGGCAAATGGGTGGAGGTTTGGTGCTCGGGATAAATTACAAGACACAGGCTTCTTATAACTCGAAAGTGATGTCATTCTGAGTGATTATGCCAAAAAATAAAGAATAATGAGATCATGCAATGACTTTACTACGATATCCAAAGGAAGTTAAGTCAACTTGTGACTTTGAAATTGCATAAAGAACCTCAAAAGGTGAAAAGCTCAAATCTCATGGTTTAAGTTTCCATGAGTGATCCCTAAGGTTCTCTAGAAAATTTTCACTCTTCAACTTTAGACTGTTATGACGTGATAAATGCACAAAAAGTGTCGACTCTAGGATTTCATGGTGCAATATGACTTATTAAGTATTACATATGCTTTTAAGTTTAAATATCAACTTCAAGTTCCATTTAGAGTATTCTAGACTTCAATGATGGAGGATAGATAAATCACGTCAAGAACCAGAAAAACAAGTAAAAAGTAAAAAATATGGCTTGCTTCTGAAAAAATGTTTCAAAATAGGCACGATTTTGATAAATACCCCACCCACAAACAAAATAGAACAACATCCTCGATGTTTAAAATCATATTTTGAACTCTTTAAAGCAGAGGGAACAAAATATTATACCAAAATCAACCAATAATGAATTTGCACTGCATGATGGATCAAATGGTAAAATTTAAAAATAATGGAGACATAACAATATGCAGTAGTCTATAAATCATCAATCATCAAGGAGCGAATAGAACACTACCCCCAAACATGGTAAGAGGCATACCCAGAAACAAGAAACGATGAGTTGCCTCACGTTAGCACTAAGTTTAACGTCTTTTCAGCCAGACAGATAGGTTCTCACCCTAAAGATAGGAAGTATAATAACACGAGGTGGAAGAAGGTGTGGGTGATGGTTGTCACCTCCAAATAAGACAAAAAATTAGTTTTGTTATGAGAAAGTCTACACGGGTTAATTCACTTGTATGGCAAAGTGCTTCATGTAATGCAAAGCATCGGTGGACCAAGAGTGGGTGGGAAGGAATGTATATGGAAGGATGGAAAGGGTAATGATTAAGCAGCACCAATCACAGGTCTTATTGAGCCCAAAGGTGAGGGAAACAAGGGCCTTATAAGCATGGTGCTCAATTTGGTGAGGAAGGTGAAAAGGTTTGACAATGGTGATGGTGTGGGTGTTATGGATAGCATGTGATCGTTCTATAAATAGGCAATGATAATAGTTATGTCATGACACATCGATGAGCTGAGAATAGTAATAATCACCACAACTAGCAAGTGGTACACATAAAGGAACAAATTATGTGTCACATAAGTGGAGAGTAACACCAGAAATACTCTCATAAATAGTGGGATAGATGAATACTCACAAGGTGGATCGTGGAGTTCAAACATGGAAATTGGGTGCAAGTAAGGACATAAAGAGATAGTTGGAAATGGTAGAGGTATAATAATAACATCCAAACATGGTGAAGGGTTAGGTGGGACAATGGGTGGGTCAGGTGGGATAATGGGTGGAGGAAAATGATGTAATTTGAGAGTAGGGGATATACACTCATCTTGAGGATCCGACTAATCCTTAAGGTCATCTTGAAGAGGGAGTATGGTATCAAGTGATGGATATATCAATGTGTCCACCAATGGCCCACCATTTGTGATGGTGAAAAGGTCAGACGAGGCATTAGGATGCGAGATAAATGAATCAATATCAATATTAGACTAAAAGTGTGACAAATATTTATGGAGAGGATTCATATGAAGAGATATAAAAAGAGGTGCTCGGGGGACACACAAAGTGGGCGAAGTAGGTATTAACTCAGGGATATTTTTGTATATAATGAGTGGAGGAATCTAAAATGTGGGTTCGTTTGGATTTTCTGGGTATGGCCTAGTCTCACGTTCTATGGATATGTTGACATAATTGTGAAATTGGGGTTCAAACCATGAAGTGGACTCTATTTTGATATTCTCAGGGTGATAGAGTTGGTCATACTCAAATTTAATGTCATAAGATGACTCATCATCATTCCACATAGGTGCAATAATTCATTGACTTAGGCAAAAATTCAACTCTCATACACACTCAAATTCATTTAAGCATTGTTCAAGCCGTTGAAGGGATTGACTTTGATATTGAGTATTTTGCTATTGATCGAGGATGAAGTTTTAGAAGAGGCTTTCGAGAGTTGATGTGGATGATGGTGGTGAAATGATTGGTGAAGGTATTATGGTGTACGATTGAGGTGGACATAACGCGCTATTATCATGACTAAGCGAAGAATACTTATAGGAAGTATGGGGAAGAAGGTAAAGTTCATCATACACAATAGGAGAGCCTTTGTAAGAGACAAAAGGTTGATAATCATGGTAAGTGTATTGAGGGAACTGATTGGGATATGGTGCACTTGGTTGATATGACGACTATTGGAAAGCATGAGGATCCACAACATGGGTTTGGAATTCATATTGCGTGGTAGGGTGATCAATCCACCATGAATAGTTTGGTTGCTCATACCACTGGATACTGGATATGTCATGATAATAAGTCAAAGTAGGTTTTGTAACAATGTCATATGGATACACTTGTTCCATGGTCGGTTCCAGGGATATGGAAGGTATGTGTATTCATGGGACATGTGATTGATTTATGGCAATAGGTGCATAACTAATATGGGAAATAGCCACAGTAGTCCCATAAAGGATATTCTTTAGCCATGACGAGATGGATAGTGGAGAAAAAGGTATATCCAAAAATATTTTTGGCTTTTTAAATTTTTGAAGAAGAAAGAACATCTTTTTGGGTTCTTAATTTTGAAAAAGAAGGAAAATATTTTTGGTATTTTTAAATATAAGAAAAAGAATGCAAAATGTTTATGGATTTTTGAAAAGGGTTAAAATAAACTCGCTATGAAACACACTAGGACGGACCACGCAAACTCGACTACGAAATGATTTCAATTAGACACATACAAGAAAAGGATAAATCCTAACTAGCACGTAAATAATTTTTATCTTCAATTAAGTGATAGGGAAGTAAAATTTTAATTAATCTGCGGGATAAAAAATACGAAATTTTATACATTGCCTTTGAGAAATGTGTGTCCTACTTCCTTCACACAACAACTAGAGGCTTGCCACAAAGATTCTTCACAGAGCCACTACGATGAAATGGTCGACCGGTACAATGCTGGGGATTTCATAAACCCATTTTACTGGGTGACAACACTTAAAACACAGTATCCTTGGACATTAACGTGCCTCAAAGAGAACTGATCAAAGATTTTCATGGTGGAGAGAACTCTACAATTTATCCTACAAGTTCAATTATTCAAAAAGGTTCCTATGAACATCGAATCCTATGGGGCTAGCTAGTTGATTGATTTTTAATTTTAATGATAGCTAGGGTTGCACACAAATGATAAGTAATTGAGTCAGGTGAGGAAATATCTTCTCATTTCAATGACTAGGTTTAGGCCTTAAGTTCAATTAATTAATCAAACCATTCAAACTAAGACTATGAATAAACTAAAGTCACATAAGAGCAAATAGTCAAACAATAAATGGACTTGCTAGCAAGAGATGTGCGAATGATTTAGAAATGTGCCTCCTACGAATTTTATACACATAGGATGAAGACCGAGTTTAGTTAATTGGTGGGAAGTTTGCCTAACTTCAGTTGTCCCCGGGAGTCCTACGAGTCCAAAATAGAAAGTCTTTTAATCCACTTCAACGATGATCTCTCTCTATTTTGTCTTATTTCCCTTTTTGCCTTTTTATGTTATTTTATTTAATTATTAAAAATAATTGGTGCTCAAAATAACCACAAATAATTGTATAAGGCTTCAATATCCAAATACAAACAATCTTTGAAAAATATAGAATATATACAAAATGGACAAATGTACAAGTCTTCAAAACGCTCCTCAACTCAAAAATCTGACAAAGACACTTCAAAAAAAGTGTATTGTCAAATTTGAGCAAAGCACAATGCTTAAAAACGTCTGCAACAATGCCATTCGATATTACATCTTTTGTGTCCCCAACAACAACGCCATTTGATATTACGCCTTTTGTGTATGCCATTGTTGGAAAAGACCGTTAATCAAAAATCCCTCTGGGTACCTACAAGTACACTAAAACATGCATACGAGCATGTAAGGGGTCAATTCGTTCGCCTTAATGTGAATGAAAGCAAAGTGAAAACTATGTAATGGGTTTTTAAAAAAACGGTTAAGGGATGTTTTTATAACTAATGATGAATGACTACTAAGACTAACTAATTAATAAAAAGTAAAATAAGAAATGAGTTAAATGAATAAATATGAGAACAATCAAGGGAGGATAATCAACTTCTACGGTTCAATTATTTATTTAATTAAGTAACTTTTAGTTTTGGAATATTCCAAGATTTAATGAAATTACAAATCTACTCTCTTCCCAAATGTAATGAAACTAAATTTTTGTTTAGAAGATTAATTTTAGATTTTCACAAAACTCCTCAAGAATGAGAATTTTTTTTTCTAATAAACTACCCACTAGGGATCATTTATTAAAATTATTTTAAGTCTTTACAATTTAATTTTAGAGTTAGAAAATCTTAAAACAACATTTAACTTATGAAATGCCTATATCTAGTTTGATTATTAAGAAAACGTTGTATTAAAAATTTTGAGTTCTTTCTGGATGACAATATTACCCCATCTCATGGGAGGGTAATTTTTCGATTCATTAAAAATAAATCACCTTCTCTCGAAGCATGACTAGAACATAATGTTTTCTCTCTAAATTCATAATGATATGTATAAGTCCAATATCTATTTTCTAAGGAACATAACAAAATTAGAAATTAATAAACTAAATTAAATAAAAGAAGAACATAGAAGTTTCATCTCTCCCCTTGAAAGGGGGTATGTATCCTAAAATGTGAATTATTTTTATATACAAAATAAAAAAAATACTCAGAAGGCATAAAGGAAAGAATTAAAAATAAAGAGAACAATATATACACCAAGTCTCCTTGCATTTTTACTGAACATCCAAGCTTACGAAATGAAGAGCACCCACAAGTATGAAATTTATGATAATATTTTCCTCTCGAAACATATCTCACAAACTCTTAATTAGTTTCTCGGAATATAATTTATTTCACATAATTCTCTACAAAATTATAAAAGAAAGAATAAAATTTAAAGTACACTAAACTAAACTAACCTACAAATTAAAAGAGTGTATTCTAACTAAACTTAGATCTCAAAGTCAGTCCCCTTGAAATGAAGATCAAATTCCTTTTATATAGTTAGAAATTAGGGTTTATGGGTCTTTTTTGAATTTTACAAAAATATATTCTAATAAATAAAATAATAAAAGGAAGTATGGGTGAGGAATATATTTACTAAAAGGATATGCTACTGATAATAAAGCTGTGGGATAAAATATAATTATTTTAAAAAAAGAAATGAAAAAGAAATGAGGAGAAAATGATAAATGATGGAGGATTTGATAAAGAAATGAAATATTTGGTTGTAAAAGTTGAAAAAACAAAAATCGTCAACTCTTGAGGAAAGCAGGTGCGTGCGTATGTGAGACGCACAAGTTTGACTAATCAAGTGGATGTTAGGCTTCCATGTGGCTCTCCCAAATGGCGCCATGTGGCACCCATGATTTAAATCCAAAATGGGCGGTGCTCCCCTGGACTCGAACTTGCGTGGGTTCTGTGTTAAAAAACATTTGGAACCATTAATTAATTGCATGAAATATTATATATGGATCTGATAAATCTTGACTTTTCATGTTTACACTTCAAACCCAAACTTTCTTATTTCTCATATACGACCTCCAAATGCCAAATCAAAAAGTCGACATAACCCTCATTTTGATGCTGACAATATTTTATAGTGCTCGAGTCACGGAGTTTGTCTTTTGGCATCACCCGAGGCGTTGACCTTGACTTTGACTTTTTTTCCCTGTTTCAATTTTTTGCATAGTCATAACTTCGTGATTTCAAATTAGTTTGACATGACGTTTGATACTAGGTGTACCTTGATTCAAGGCCTACAATTTTCGTGATTCGTTCGAGTCCGAAATTAGTCATCTGAATTTATTTTCCCTTAAAATCTCATATGCGACCATTTTGCTCAAATTGCTCGAATTAATGCGTTGAATCCGCAAGTATGTTTTTAGCGACAAGATAAATAGAACTAGTACAAGGACAATTTTATCGAGAACTAGCAATTAAAACGCACCTATTTGAGGTATAAATCAACACTTTTGGTTCCTTATCAGTGTATATGGGATCGTTATTAACTGATGAAAGAATGGAAGAGTTAGTCTTATTTATAAAGAGGCACCACAAGACTGAAAATACAATTTTGTAATATATATTAGTTAGTTACTACTTGTGACAAAACATTTGAGTCGTTAAGTCATTCAAGTCATACAAACATTACACGTTTGACTCGGGCGCGTTCATCTGTATTAGATGTACCTTTAAATATTGAAGTTCTTATAAGGACCTCAACATAAGACTTTCGATTCTATGCATACTTTGATTGAAGACTGTATCTTTTTTGTATCCATTGTGAATAGTCGATGGCTAACACACATGTATATGATGTTTTCAAAAAGTGTGAATTGCTTTAAAAAAATTTATGGACAGGTGTTAAATTTTCTCCGAGATTTGTGCAAATGTTAAAAGTTGACCATTTTGATTTTGGAGTAGTTAAAGGAATTTTTGAATCTATTTTGCCTTCCGTGTGCACGACCCCATTCGCACGAACATCATTTGTCCCCGTGCACATGGGGTTGACTCGAAGTCCTTACTGACTGACTTTATACGCATGAAAAAAGTTAATCATGCGCATGGTCCGATTTTGAAAATTTTATATAAATAGGTCATTTTCCCTTCCATTTTACAATATCTGAATTTTAAACAATTGAAAAATATCTCAGAGAATATTTTAATAGTTGAGAGATCTTTTTGCATCCCTTTTATACAAAATTAACTTGTTCATAAAAAAATTATTTCAAACTTAGATCTATGTATCGATCTTAGTGTTTTATGAGTGAATTGAGAATGAATTTGATCATATCATCATTAGCGTATTACAATTCATAATCTACGTTTGAATTGATATTTAATCTTACTCCTAGAACTAAAAGAGGAGGCACTTTGATCCATTAAATGAGTTGAAGTGTGGTGTTGATTCCAAGGGGGATACTGGAGTTCCTCATTCATATCGTAGGGATCGGTGTGGACCTATATCATCTACGGGGGGAAAGTTTCAATGTCCATAGGTAACTACATGAGATAGCTTGTGTGAGAGGTATCTTCTTGTCTTGTGTAAAATATATTTTCATGTAAAAATAAAAATTATAGTATGTCGAGGTATTTAACCCATAGGAGGGCTTTTTTCTTCATAAAATCTTTCTTGTGGATGCTTGTGATTATTTTCTACTCAATTGCACACATTTGATCACACATATCACTTATATCACACTTGAATGTAGTTAAATGGATTCAAATTAAATTAGGTGTTTTAGATATAGTTTTTCATCGATATTTGCCTAAATGGCTTCAAATTAAATTAGGTGTTAGGTGATTTAAATTTTCAAGTAAAATCATTTAATTTCAAAATTGGCCATGAGATGAGATCAAACCTATTGACATCCTCTAGGTTTGTTCTACGTTACATACTTGGGTTTATAACACATATCCTCAATTAGTATCAGAGCAAGCTAATCTTAGTGGTTCATTAACCTGATTGAGTTGATCATTGTGTCGTTGTGCGTTTGTTATTTTTTTCTCTCATTTATTACTTGTTGAGATTTGTTCTTATTTTTTATAGAAGTATTAATATCGTGACTCAAGTTCCACTAATTGTCCACCGTACTTTGATGTATCGAACTATGTCCATTGTAAAGTTAAGATAAGAACATATATAAGGTCAAAACATGACCGTATGTGTATGAATGGATAGGAAGGAAGGATTTACCCAACAATTGAACAAGATGGAGTTTAATGAAGAAACTGAGAGTGTTTTGGATGGATGCAGAGTTAATTGATCGCAATTATAACTCTATTGCATTAAATGCCTTGTTTACTTTTGTGAGCACACAAGAGAATGAACATATTCTAAATTGCGATAAAGCAAAAGAGTTATGGGATATCCTTAATGTAACTCATAGAGGTACATCAAGTGTCAAATGTGCAAAGCTAAAAAGAAATTGGAACTAAATTTGAAATAATGATAATGGAGGAGAGTAAGTCTTTTAATGAATATTACACTAGGTTAATAGAAGTTATTAACGCTTCTTTCAATCTTGGTGAGAAGATCCCAAGAATAAATTAGTGAAAAAGTTACATAGAACTCTTGCTTTTAGGTTTTCCACAAAGGCTGATATTTTGAATAAAGTGAAAGATATTGTTGATGTAAAAAATTAGATTATCTCTAATTATTCAATCACAGATAAAATAAATAAGACAAGAATTTTTAAAGTGGTTCAGCCTTAAAAGAATGGCCTACGTCCACTGTTTTTGTTATTGCTGACTGTTTGTTTGGAATTCTCGAGGTAGGGTTTTTCTCAAGGAATTTCGGTCCCTTACAATGAGGATGATACAATGTATTTATAGCCCTGAGGCTGTACATGTGAAAGGGTAATACATAGCTGTCCAATAAGCGTATACATCTGTATGATAATAACCAACATTTAATGCGCATTTAATCCTCTTAATTGTCTGGTAATAAATGCTCTGATCGAGGTGTAGCTCGGACCGCCTAAGTATCTCGGTATCCATGAGTTGCTCGGTGTAATAAAGTTCTTCGGAGAGTACCTACTGCTCGGAGTATTTGAGCTGGTCGGGGAAGTTGAGTTCCTCCAAGTCAAGGTGTTGTTCAAAAATGTTTGTTAGTGCCATGTAGATTGACACATTTCTTCACTTAATTGAGCCATGTCAGCAGACTAAATTTGGTATCAATAGAAGCCCCCAATGTTTCACAGTTCGAGATTGAGGAGTGTGGAACATTCTTCTCGAAATATGGCGGGATTAAATGGTCATCCTGAATTTTAGGAGCGTTTTCTTTGCATTTATTTTTCTTTTTGAATTCATTGAATCAAACTTTTTGAAATTTTCTAACTGCTTCGGTCTCCGTGCCCTTTTTGTCCTTTTAGCCGCCGGTAGTGCAAACATCTCTCTTTGTAATCATTATTTTTACTCTTTCCCAAGGTAAGGTATTTAAGCGTTGCAAAAAATCCTATCGTCTTTTACTTTTTCAAATCTGTATCTTTGAGTTTTCCATTTCCTCTCTCTCTTGTGCGTTCATCCTTTTCATCATTCGTTGTCAACAGATCCATCCTTTTTCTGTAAGATCTTCTTCCTTCTCTTTTATTTCTTTTATTCACCATGGTTTACCTTGTTGAGTCGCTTGATAAGTTTCGTTCTGATTTCTCTATTCCTTCATGGGTTGTTTTGGAGGAACTTTCTGAACCTTCAAATTATTTTCGTTTGGATGAGGGACATTGGTTCCCCAGTCTCTTTGTAGCTGAATGTGGCTTTTCTTTTCCCCCAAACCCTTTGTGTCTAGAATTCTGTCAATATTTTGACGTGGTTCCTGCAAAAATAGCCCCCAATACATGGAGAATAGTTAATGGAGTTCATAGATTAAATCAGATTCATGGAACTCGTATAGGAATTCCAAAAATTATATTTTGCTATAGATGGGATGTCAACGACAGTACTTTTTACTTGAAAACTAGGTTCTTAAATAGGGCTTTAGTGGTCAACCTCCCAGATGCCAATAGGGATTATTTCAAGCATGGTTTTGTTATGAAAAATTGGCAACATGCTCCACTAACTGGAAATGATGTGTATCAGGGTCCCAGATGCCCTCCCTATGGCAATGGGATAGGTTGTTTTTACTTTACTTTATTTTTGAATTTATGCTTTCTTTGTGTTTGATAAAATGTGTCACAAATATTTTAATTTTCATTTATTTGCAGTTGACAGTAAAAGAAGGTCTCCAAAAGAGACAGAAGTTAACTTAAAACATCTGAAACTTATCCGGGGTTTGCATCAGACTGTTGCCGACGAGCATATCAGATCAGCTTCATACTTGCTGCAGTATAAGAGTTACACCTCGTCTTTTACTGCTCGTCCAGTGATAAGTGAAGTAGAATAGCACCAGCTTCTGAAGGTTCTTCTCCCGAGTCACACATTCCTCTTAGTGACAGGATGACGAGAAGAAGAGCTTCTGCCCTCTTCGAGAAATCTACCTCTATTGCTGGAAAAGCAAAGAAAAGCAAGCATGATGTCCCAGAAGAAGGGACAAGGAAAATCGATGCACCCCCTCTGTCTGCTACTATGAAGGTTGCCGAGAAGCCCCCAGTGGCTCCGAGCAAGGTCGCTACTCCAAGCGAGGTTGTAGTTATATCACCGACCAAGACGACATCCTTAGTCGAGAATGTTCTTGTTCCCGCGAGGAAGCTGAAGAAGAGATCCTCAGTCAATTTGGCTGAATCCATCTCCCAGCCTCTAACTACCAGAAGTAGTGTTCCTACATTCGTTGCTCCGAGTTCTTCCATGAGCTCGGTGAAGTCTTGGATCATTCCCGAGATCCAAGGTATTGAAGAAAATCTTTCCCGGGATAGGGTTACCACTTTGGCAGCTCAGCACATTGCCTCAGTAAGTATTGTTAATCTAAACTTTCACTTTTCCATGTTATGTGCTTGAACTGACTTACAGTTATTTTCTTTTTCCATTTGGTAACTTGTTTCAATACAATTCTGAAGAAGGATGAAGCCATCAAGGCGTCCATCTCCTCTGGTGGTGTAGAGGAGGCTTTTGTAGGTCTGACATAGTCTTTAAAAGATTCTCGTCAAAAGTATGTTGATGATAAAGCTGCTTGGGAGAAGCATCTCAACTCCACTGAGAAGGAGAGGGATCAGGCTGTTGAAGTCTCCAAGGGGTTGGAGAAGAAAATAAAAGACTTGGAGGAGAAGAACAAAGAGCTCGAGGAGAAAATCCAACATGCTGAAGAGTTTGAAAACAAGTTCAAATCTACGGAGGAAGAGCTAAGTAGACTTCGTGATGTTGGTCGTCAGAAGGAAGAAATGGAGAATAAATTGAAGGCTGTCGAGGAGCTTCTTAAGGAAAAGGCCTCCTCGGAGAGAGAGAAAAGAAGAAAAGTTGTTAAGAAATCCTTCATCGTTGGCTGGGATAAGGGGTGGAATAAGGGTTTGGCTGCCATGATTTCACAAATGGAATATGGCAGCCTCAAGTACTTTAGGGATGGCTGGGTCGCTGCTTTAAGAGAGATGAATGTTGATGAAAATTTTGACCTATTTCAGCGACACATCCCTGGCTCCCCTCCAACTCCTCGGGAAGAAGAAGAGGACGAAGATGCCTCTAAGGAGTCCTCCATGGTGATGGGAGATCAAATTTCTCATCCCCCAGTTGTCCAGTCCTCCTGCGAGCAACTTCAACCATTTATTATTTCAACCGAGTAGCTTTCAGCACCCACCGAGTAACCTCTGTGCCATCCGAGTAACCTACCTCCTCATCCCTGCCTCCCAAGAAAGTTTTGGGAGACAAGGAGAAGGTGTAGAGTTATTCGAATTTTTCTCTCTGTTTATTTTTGTCAATTGTAACTTTGAACTATGTACTTCCCTTTTATGCTGCAATAAAATTTGAGATTTTGATTATTCATACTGTTGATTCTCTTCTTCTTGCTCTGTTTTCACTCTTATTGATTCTTGCTATCTCTTCCTTTTACTAGTTTATGGCCAGGATGGAATTGTTATCTGCTCATGATACAAAATTATTGAGACAATGCAATGAATACTTCAAAGCTGGTCATCCAGATATGACTGAATCTCAGATTATTGATATCCTCGGTCTAGATGCTTCAGAGCGAGAAATCGAAGCTTACCAGTACTTAAAATGTCTGCTCGATCGGGCAGTGGCTAATAATGTAGCATATTATGAGATGAGTGAAGACCTCCAGGGCACTCTCGAAGAGCTTCAACAACAATACAAGGAATCTACAGCCCTCTTGCACCAAGGATATGAGAAGAAGTATCATCAACTAAATGTTGATGAGGGATATGATAAGTTGTTTGCTGCTTATGATGTGAGGGAGAGAACTTTGAAGACCGAGGTCAATGAGTACAGGCAAATAGCTAAGTTGCTGGAGCAGGAAAATAATAATCTGCGAGGAGAGGTATCCTAGCTGAGGTCTGCAGCCTCTACCTCAAACGCTTTGGTCCCTATTAACGATGAGGGATTCTCTTTCTTGGATGTTGAAAATTCTAATATGAGATATGAATTAGAAACCTAGAAGAGGATTGGGCCTTCTACCTCTGCTCGGGGACGAGAAAGAGCTTCTCGAGGACGAGAAAGAGCTGCTCGGATTACTATTGAGGAATAAAGAACTCAATCGGCTCTGGAGAACCAAGCCTTCCAATTGATGGCAAAGAACCACGCATTGGCTGAGATGTCTAAGAAAATCCAAGCCTTCGACGAGCAACTAGCTGCCCAAAATTCTTCTTTGGAGAATAAAACGAACTTGGTGAAGAATCTCCACGAGCAGTTAGAAAGATTAACCTACCAGTTCCACAAACAGCCTAGAGAGTTCTGGATGGCTGGTTATAATGAATCCCTTTATCATCTTGACGACCGGATCCAAAATGCAAATAATGTGGGTTACAAGCATGGATGGCAAAATGCTTTGGGCGTGCTGCAGTTGGAACAAGGTCATTACTTGTGGGATTACCACAATCCTGGGTTGCTCGACCTACCAGTGCCTCCTTTCAAGCTTGATATGAGCTGGATTCCTGCTCTGGCCATTCCACAATGCCTAATGTCAAAGTATCTCGGTGACTACAGTCTTCATTCCAACTTCGAGATATCTCGCCCAGAACACCTTCTTGATCATCCATCAGTTATGAACATTAGGATGCTTAAAGATTTGAACTTCATAAACTCCCCCTACGCCTGAGATGATCCTCTTGCTGGTGAAGAACCTGTTTCAAAGGCAGAGGGGAAGAAACCCATAGAATAGGATTCCTGATGTAATAATTTTTATGTGTTTTCATTCTTAGTGTACTTTGTTTTGGATTTAATAAAAACTTCTATTTTTCTTTGCAATCTTGATTGTCATTGCCTTGTAGGTATTTTGTAAAACATTTCACTTATTTACTAATGAATGTGCTTGTATATCTGTTAAAAAGATAACAATATTGTGTTATTTTCCGATCAACTAAAGTTGGTGAAAACTTATTGTCGACTATCTGAATTTGTGGTAATCATTTGACGACTAACCAAAATGGATGATATTTTGTTTCCCAGCTAACTTGGTGGTAATTTAAAATGTTACAAGTATTAAAAATTTTGCTTGATCACTTTTTAATTTTAAGCCATTAGTTGACTTTTATCACATAATCATGCTTTGTTTAATAGAAATGTTCCCGACCAACCATAGTTGACAGATTTTCATTCCCGACCAACCTTAGCTAGTGGATTTTTATTCCCGACCAACTATAGTTGGTGGATTTTCTTCCCAACCAACCGTAGTTGGTGTTTCTGGGAAATTTTTTATTCCCGACCAACCTTAGTTGGTGGATTTTCTTCCCAACCAACCGTAGTTGGTATTTCTGGGAAATTTTTTGTTCCCGAACAACCGGTGTTGGTGGATTTTCTTCCCAACCAACCGGAGTTGGTATTTCTGAGAAATATTTTTTATTCCTGACCAACCGGAGTCGGTAGATTTTCTTCCCAACCAACCGTAGTTGGTGTTTCTGGGAAATTTTTTTTTATTCCCGACCAACCTTAGTTGGTGGATTTTCTTCCCAACCAACCGTAGTTGGTATTTCTGGGAAATTTTTTATTCCCGACCAACCTTAGTTGGTGGATTTTCTTCCCAACCAACCGTAGTTGGTATTTCTGGGAATTTTTTTATTCCCGACCAACTGGAGTTGGTGGATTTTCTTCCCAACCAACCGAAGTTGTTATTTCTGGGCTTGATGCGTAGTGTGCAGCACTAGTACTCCGAAAATTTTTTAACAAAAAGAGAAAATTGGGCGAAATAACCAAAACTTTATTCATATTGAAGAAAACTGCATTACATGGAGATGAGACTACTGATAATATTTACAAATATGCTCTGCGTTCCATGCATTCTTAAACTCCTCCCCTTCTAAAGTTTCAATTCTATATGTCCCTGGTCGAACAACCTCTGTTACTCTGTAAGGCCCATGATAGTTAGCTTCCAGTTTATTGTGCTTTTAAATTACTTTCTTCATTACATAGTCCCCTTCTTTTAGGTCGCACTTCTTCACTCTCTTGTTATAGAACAAAGCTGTTCATTGCTGGTAAGCAACATTCCTCGAGCATGTCCAAATCTAACCTTCTCATTAAATCGCTGACAGGTGAATTGAAATTCAGTACTCTGTGTGTTGGGAGTCCCAACTCGGCAGGTATAGTAGCTTCACTTCCAAACGCCAGCATGTATGGAGATTCTCCTGTTGCTGCTCGGGGAGTAATACGATAAGCCCACAGTACTGAATGTAGATCATTGATCCAGTTTTCTTTCGCGTCATTTAATCTTTTCTTCAAACCATTTAGCAGCGTTCTGTTTGTCACTTCAGTTTGTCAATTGCTTTGGGGATGGCCTGGTGCCGAGTGGGTCTTCAAGATATTTGACTGATGACAATAGGCAGCGAACTCCTCGTTGTCGAACTGGGTTTTATGGTCTGTAATGAAGGCATGAGGAAGACCATATCTACAAATGATGTTCTTCCAAATAAATTGGTACACCTTGTCGTACGTCATATCAATGAGGGGCTCAGCTTTCACCCATTTAGTAAAGTAATCCACCGCGACCACAAGATATTTAAATCTTCCCTTGGTAGTTGGAAGTGGTCCGACCAAATCTATTCCCCAAATGGCAAACGTCCAAGGGGAAGTAATGGGTGTTAGCAATGCTTGGGGAGTTCTTCGGATAGAGGATAAGCGTTGACACTTGTCACATTTCTTGGCATAGGCTATACAATCATCCCTCATCGTTGGCCAGTAGTACCCTTGCGTCATCATTCTTTGCAAAAGCGTTCGACCTGCTACATGCGCTCCACAAGACCCTTCATGGACCTCTTCAATCAAGTCTTTCACTTCGGAGGGATGCACACATCTTTTCAAACCTGCCATAATTCCTCGTCTGTATAAAATACCATTAGTTAGTACATAACGAGCAGCTTTAAACTTTAATTTCTTTTCGGCGAGTTTGTCAATCGGTAATTTCCCTTCCTCAATATATGCCCTGATGGGATTAATCCAAGATGGCCCTAAATCGAGGGTAATAAAGTTCATCGTCAGATCTTCATTTATGCTTCGACCAGCTAGAACTTCAATTTGGATTGTTCTTCGTAGCTCGGTACGAGTAGCTGATGCTAATCGAGCTAAGGCGTCAACTTTTGCATTCTTTATTCTTGGTATTCTGACCAGCTGAACAATAATAAATTTCGATACCAATTCTATTGCCTTTGCATGGTACTTAATCATCAACTCTCCCTTTGCTACATATACACCAAGAACTTGGTTTACAATCAATTACGAGTCACTAAATACGATTACATGCTCTGCTTTCATGGTTTTTGCCAAACTAAGACCTACAATCATCGCTTCATATTCGGCCTCATTATTAGAAGCTTGAAATTGAAAGCGCAGAGCATATTCTATATCGACCTCATTTGGACTTTTCAATATAATCCCTGCTCCACTACCTGAGGTGCATGATAAGCCATCCACATATAGGTTCCATATAGGTACCTCATCCTCAAACCTTTTATTAGACAAAGTTCCTCGATGGAATATTTGTTGCTCCTTTATCTCCATTTCTACCACACCTCACTGCTCGTCGACCATCTTCTCTTGCTCTCCAACCAACTTAAGTTGATCGGGGTTTAAATTTGATGATCCTGAAACATCCATAGGTTGGTCGGTGTTCAGCTTTTGCTCTTCAGGGGTATCAGGATAAGTGAACTCTGCTATAAAATCTGCTACTGGTTGCCCTTTTAGTGATGATCTAGGCTCATAAATTATATCATATTCACTGAGTTCTATTGCCCAATACATCAATCTCCCTGATTTTTCTGGTTTATGAAGAGCTTGCCTCAATGGAATATCGGTATATACGACTATGGTATGAGCCTAGAAGTATGGCTTCATTCTTCTACTCGCTTCGATCAGTGCCAGTGCTAACTTTTCCAGTTTTGGATATCTGATCTCTGCTCCTCAGAAGGCCTTACTAGTGTAATAAATTAGTTTTTGTACTCCATCCTCCACTCTTATTAATGCCGAGCTAACTGCATTTTCTGAAACTGCCAGATATAAGTACAATCTTTCTCCCATCACTGGCCTGGACAACAGTGGAGGTGCTCCCAAATATTTCTTTAATTCTTGAAAAGCTTTCTCGCATTTTTCATTCCATTCGAAAGTCTTTCGGAGCATTTTAAATAATGGGAGGCATCTATAAGTTGCTCGCGATACAAATCTGTTAAGTGCTGCTACTCGCCCTGTAAGACTTTGCACTTCTTTCTTCGTCGTTGGAGATCGTAGTCCCAATAAAGCTTTGATCTTTTCAGGGTTTGCTTCAATGCCTCGTTGATTGACAATATACCCGAGAAATATGCCTTCTCGTACTTCGAATATGCACTTGGTCGGGTTCAACTTCATTTGATATTTATCTAATTGATCACAGGTCTGGCCTAAGTCAACTAGATGGTCAGCAGATCTCTTGCTCTTTGTCAGCATATCATCAACATAAACTTTCATATTGCAACTGATTTGCTCTGCAAACACCTTGTTCATCAGTCACTGATATGTTGCACCTGCATTTTTCAAACCAAAAGGCATAACATTATAACAATAAGTTCCCCTAGGGGTAATGAAAGAGGTACTCTCCCTGTCTTCGGGTTTCATTTTAATCTGTTTCTAACCAGAATAAGCATCCATGAAGCTCAGCAGCTCGTGTCCTGAGGTAGCATCCACTAATTGATCAATTTGGGGCAAGGGAAAATGATCCTTTGGGCATGCCTTGTTGAGGTCGGTGAAGTCTACACACATCCTCCATTTGTTATTCTTATTTTTCACCATCACCACATTTGCTAACGAGTCTGGGTATTTAACATTATCAATAAAACAAGCTTTCTGGAGCTTCTCGACCTCCTCCTGTATAGTTTGGTTCTTCTCGAGGCTGAACACTCTTCTTCTCTGCTTCACTGGCTTGATCTTCTTATTCACATTGAGCTCGTGACATAAGAAATTTGAGTCTATTCCAGGCATATCCTCATGACTCCAAGCAAAAGTTTGTTTTTTTCTTTTTAGGAAAACTATCAATTCCTGTTTTAGTGAGGCATCTAACGACGAACCTATCTGAGTTGTTTGTTCTAGATGCTCATCGTCCAGAATGATGTTTTCAGTAGCTTCCACCACCTGGCCTTTCATGAGTTGCGACTCGTCTCTAGGATCCAATGTTTCAATCTCTATACCTTCATCTACTTGGTAGGTAGTAGTCTTTTTCCTAGATTCCTCCAGCTCTTCCTGCTCGGCAGATGAGTAGTAACATTCCCGAGCTACTTTTTGGTCACCCTTTACAACTCCTACTCTAAAATTGGTTAGAAATTTCAGGCATTGATGTACCGAAGATGGTACTGCTTCGAACTTCTTCAATCCTACCCTTCCCATGATGATATTGAAGGTTGATCGGACATTCTTATCCATCACGAAGAAGCGTACTCTTTCTGCTCGACAAGCAGGCCATCTACCAATGAACATATCCAACTTGATCGTCCCAAGTGGAAAAATTTTCTCACCAGCAAAACTGAGGAGGGGCCTGTGATAAGGCTCCAACTGAGACAACTTTAGATTTAAGCTGTCGAAGCACGAGTAGAACATAATATCAGACGAGCTACCATTATCAACTAGTAATCTCGAGATCATCACTTCCTTCATTATCATTTTGATCACTAATGGGTCATCATGAGGATACAGCACACCTGTAAGGTCGTTCTTTGAGAAACCGATGACCAGTTTTTCTTTTTGTTGACCTTCCTCGGGCGATCATCTTTAGCTAAGTTTATTCGTTGAATATATGAATAGGCTTGAACCTCATTGAGGTAAGATTTTCTTTCTGCAGTAAGGTCTCCACCTCTTGCATCTCCACCTGTAATAACATTACAATCAAATGATCCAAAATGTATTGGAAATATCTCATGTCTGGCTGCCTTGGTCTTTTAGGGAGATCGAGGTCGTCTTCTGGATCATCTCTATGGTCTCTTTTCTTGTTCTCCTCTGCTTGATGAGGAGATCTAGACCTCTCTCTTTCTCGATCGATGCTTCTTCTTTCATTTCTACGATCAACACACTTTGCCAGTTTTCCTCGTCTAATGAGTGCTTCGATCTCATTCTGAAGAGCTATGAAATTTTTGGTCGTGTGGCCATGATCTTTATGGAACTCATAATATTTGGCCTTATTCCTCCTGTCAGGGTCTGACTTCATTTTCTCTGGCCAGTTTAGCTCCTCGCTGTCCTTGATTTTTTCTAAAACGTGGTTGATGTCTACCTTCAAAGGAGTATAATTTTCAAATTTCTTCAATACCCCCCATAATGGCTTTGTTTTTGACTGCTTGTCACCACCATTGTTCTTATGCTCTTTCTTTTTAGCCTTATCAACCTCCACCTTGGTCTCTTTGGTGTCCATGTTCTTCTTCGGAGCCATATCCTCCTTGGCATTCATGATCTTGGCCACTTTTGCCATCAGTTCTGACATGGTTCTGGGTGGATCTTTGGCCAAAGTGTAGTACAACTTGTTGGGCAACATCCCACTCATCAGAGCAGTAATCGCTGTCTTTTCCTCATAATCAATAACTTCGAGTTTCTCGTTATTGAAACGAGTTATATAATCCCTGGTGCTCTCACCTGCTTTTTATTTAACACTTAACAAGTGTGCTACTTGTTTAACCGACTTTGCTCCAAAATAGAAGTTTCCAATAAAGAGCTCGGCCAGTTGAAAGAAAGTTGAAATCTTACCCCGAGGAAGATTATTGTACCATATTTGAGCAGATCCTGTAAGAGTTCCCGAGAATGCCATGTATCTCATCTCATCTGGCACATCATAGATGTCGACAGCAGCTTGGTATTTCTCTATATGAAGGACAAAGTCGGTTTTTTCATCATATTTAGGAGTCACAACAGGTGCTTTGAACTTCGATGGTGTGGGAAAATCCACAATTGCCTGGACAAAAGTTCTTTGTAGAGGATTCTTGGCCTTAGCCATTTCCCCTAATCTATCCTCCAACCGCTGAATAGAGCCTTTCCACGCATCATTTCCCTCATCGGGCCTGTTGGTTTGAGCAACTGATTGTGTTGAGTTCACCTCCTGGGATCTATCTTGTCGAGCAACTGGTTGTGATTGGGCAGAACCCTCTCTTAGATTAAATGGTTGTCGAAAGTTTCTCGACATAGCCTTAGGAGAACTTTTATTCTTCTTAGGGACCAATCGATCAAAATGAGTGATCCTACTTAGTCTTTCTAATGCACTAATCCTTTCTGGAGAGAGAGTGATGTTTCGTTCAGTATCTGTGGCTCGTACTGATGAAGTTCGACCCAGTTGGTAAGAAAAATCATCAGATTTCTCAGTGCGATATGAATCGCTTTACCTAATGCGTGAAGAAAGTAAACGAGTATTTCTTTGAACACTTCGTTGTCCTGAATGGGTTGACGCTCCACACTGGATAGTTTGCATGAATTGTCGCATAGTTTCTTGCATGGCTGTCTGGCCTTGAGCCAAACTGGCCATAATTCCAGCTAGATCTTGGACATTTGGAGGAGCAGATGGATTTGGAGGGTTTCCATCATTTCGATTGCTGGATTCAGGATTGTCAACCATTGATAATGTGAAAAATGATAATTATAGTTGTTTTCCCACAAACGACGCCAATCTGTTGATGTAAAAAATTAGATTATCTCTAATTATTCAATCACAGATAAAATAAATAAGACAAAAGAATTTTTAAAGTGGTTCAGCCTTAAAAGAATGGCCTACATCCACTGTTTTTGTTATTGCTGACTGTTTGTTTGGAATTCTCGAGGTAGGGTTTTTCTCAAGGAATTCCGGTCCCTTACAATGAGGATGATACAATGTATTTATAGCCCTGAGGCTGTACATGTGAAAGGGTAATACATAGCTGTCCAATAAGCGTATACATCTGTATGATAATAACCAGCATTTAATGTGCATTTAATCCTCTTAATTATCTGGTAATAAATGCTCTGATCGAGGTGCAGCTCGGACCGCCTAAGTATCTCGATATCCATGAGTTTCTTGGTGCAATAAAGTTCCTCAGAGAGTACCTACTGGTCAGAGTATTTGAGCTGGTCGGGGAAGTTGAGTTCCTCGAAGTCAAGGTGTTGTTCAGAAATATTTGTTAGTGCCATGTAGATTGACACGTGTCTTCACTTAATTGAGCCATGTCAGCAGACTAGATTTGGTATCAACAGATATCGATACTTGTATCGTCGAGCAGTTGGTAGGATCATTACATATTTGTGATCAAGAAGAAACTATGGTTGTTCCTAAACCAAATAGAGACTTTTCATTTGTCACTATGGCCATTCACCCTATGGGGGATGGACATTCTCAACTCATTTCGAACTAGGAATGGTTAATGCAAGTTCCTCTTGGTAGTGATCAACTACTTTACAAAATTTGTTAAGGATATAAGGATTATTGACCAAAATGTGCACTCGTTCATATGGAGTTACATTATCAGGAGCTTCGTCATTCCCATGACTTAATCTCTCATAATAACAAATAGTTTGATAGCATAAGGATTCACTATCTATGTGAATAATTTAAGATCAAGCATTACTTATGTATCCCTAGACATCCAAGGTGCAACAGACAGGCTGAAGTCATAAATCAAACACTACTGCATGGGATAAAAATAAAGTTGGAGAATTTGAAGGGACTATGGGTAGAGAATATGGGTTCATTCCTCTAGGTATATAGTACGAAGCCAATGGGGCCATAGGGGAAACTCCTTTTTCTCTAACCTATGGCATGGAAGTTGTGTTGCTAATCGAACTTAAGATATCCGGTCTGCAGATCCCGTATTTTGAAATGGGGGAAAATGACGAACAACTTAGAGCTGACCTTAACTCATGGACAAGCGAAGAGAAGAGGCGGCCCTGAAGATGGTCGTGACCCAGCATAAAGAGGATCGATATAATAATAATAAGATGAAAATTTGAATGTTCCAGGTCGATGACATGGTCCTTAGAAAAATGATGTCGTCAACTAAGAATCTAGGCCATGGAAAACTGAATGGTAATTAGGAGGGCCCATATATCATCATTTAGATTATATGATCGGGTACTTATGTCTTGAGGGATCATGAAGGTAGTTCCCTTCCCTGACCAAGGAATGTGGAAAACCTAAAGTTGTATTATCAATAGATGAGCACACATAAAACATGACAATGCATCATCCGCAGTTAGAATTTGTGAACAACTTTTGTACCCATTTAATTTATTCAAGTATTTAATTTCCTCATTTCCCCTTTATTTCCTTACAATGTATCTCTCGGCAGCACCATTATTATCAATAAAGGAAAATGTTTCTTGAATATTGTGCTTCTCTATTACACCCACCTGGAAAGAACTTTTCGTTATTTTTTGAAATATGCAACCATCATTTTATAATCAAAGGTATGGTGATAAGTAATGTACTTGCGTCATTTTGCGAAAGTTCTTTATTAATCTCCACATCTTAATGCTTAACGAGTAGTAATAAGTTGGGTATCGAATTCAGAGAGATTAATGCAATACCCCATATTTTTGATGATATATAAATTAATTATATTAGTGATTTGAAATTTATTTAATTTGCTAGTTTAATATATTTAAATTGGGGAAATTATTGAAATTGGAGATTTAGAACTTTCATTTATATTTGGGAATGTAGAAATTTAAATTAATTCAGACTATTACAAAAAAATTTCACGTGTGTCGCTTTTTAAGGTTGAAATGAGAAAATTTTATAAAGTGTCTCGGATGACAATTCTGAGAGAACAGTTGACTCCAGAAGGGTCGAGATAGTCGGAAAACAGTACCCAAGGGAAATAAACGGGTCTCAGGACATTTTTAGACATGATCGAGCCCATACGAGGGCATTTAAGTCTTTTTTAATTGGCCAATAGGCTTAATTACGAGATTGAGGAATTTTAACCTAGGTTTAAGTGTGTTGGGATGCCATGAGTCATTCCAAAACACAAAGGGTTGAGAGAGGAGAGAAAGGAGAAAGAAGAAGAAGGAAATAAGGATGACAAGAGCAGTCCGGGCAAGAATTTCGACATGTGCTCCCCTTCTTAATCAAAGGACCAAAATGTCGACTACTCCACCAATATTATTGCATCAAATGATAACAATAATGAGGGTATGGTCTGTGTATTCTAAATCAAATTACTTAGACAATAGTAATATTGACAACTCCACCAACACTAGTTACAATAGTATTGTGTTAATCCATTTCATACCTGTTATAGGTCATAGAGTAGCTCCAGTGCAATGGTTTGTAGTAGACCCAAATCATCATTCTTCAGGATATAATAATCCAAATGTAGATGAATCTCTGGACATTATTTCACATACCAATGAGGGAATGATTTACTTCTAATTAGAAACAAAATATTTAATGATTTTTTTTTGTTTCTTATATGCTCATCGTGGTAGTTGCCAAAACATCCACATTAGTATTAGTAACGATAAATTCAGAATTAGTAACGGTAAATTTCTGTTACTAATAGTAGCGATAAAATTTAGAATTAGTAACAGTAAAATGCTATTAGTAATATTAATACATATTTAAAAATATATATTTTTCAAGATCCAATATCCTGAATTTAAACAAATTCAATTATTCTTACCACACTATTTAAATCCTAAGAACATATACAAACATAGTCCACAAAAACAAGGGCAATATATTCAACATTTACATTTATATAAGCCTCCAATCTTTACTTACAAAAGAAACATAAACCAAATAAATGAAACACCATAATACAATTGCCCCAAAAGTTACATTATTTTAATAAAAGCATCCTATATAACATTTTAATACAATCATCCCCGAATGAGATATTTTTATATGTTAACCGATCAAATAAAGTATAAAAAGAAGTTTGTTGTTATTGACTATCAACTTTTGTTCTATTATCATCGCCATCAATGCCGCAACCCGCAACACTGGAAATTAGATGATGATCGAAAAATGACATTCTATCAAACAAAATAAAATGATCATATTAGTCATAATATCAACATTTAGTCATACAAAATTAATTAAGTTCAAAAAATTATCCACCAGCAAAATTAATTGCATAAACACTATAAAAAAAAGTTGTTCTGGGGAAGAAATAGGCATAAAAAAATTAAAAATATAAAAAAGGGGATAAATACAAGTACCGAAGTTGAGAGAATAGTCGGAATATGGAGAGAAGAATACTTGAGTACCTGAGCTTTTCTTTTCTTTTTTGTTAAGTAGGTCTTTTGACCTTTTTTTTTCAGCAAATAGGTCTTCCTAGATGGTTTTAGATGCAAAATAAAGGACCCGGTTATTTTTTCAACACACAACTTAAATAGTGAAAAGCGCACCTAGTCCCACGCCTGGTGCCTGAGTGCACCTCGCGCCAATGGACCTTAGGCATGTGCCTATTAAAATGTGCCTTGCCTACATCATTTAATAATGTAGAGATACCTCCTCAAGACTTTGACAGTTTTAGAAAAGCATGCCTATTTTACAAAAAACATATAAATTTATTAATTCAATGTTCGATTAACTTACCAAATGCTTGACAACTTCTAATCTTCTATGATGGAATGCCGAAAGTGGTATTTATGGCCATATGGGCATGGATCACCATTAAGGACTGGATGAAGGAATAATAGCTCGAGATGAGGCACATGCGCATAGTCATTTCCTCTCTAATCTAAAATTAAATTAATAGAATAAGAAAAAGTTAATCGTAGGTAATATTACCAGCAGTAAGACGATGTTTGATACCCTTCAGACAGTCAAGAGGTATACCTGACCAATTTTAGTATAATAATTAGTAAAACATGACATCATGCACTGCAGTCGCATTTTTTTTTCTCAAAAATAAAGAACATTTATGGGAAAAAAGGAAATAAATGAGGACAATAAAAAAAACATAAAGAATGAAGGAACGATCTTTCTTGATTTGGTGTTGGACCAGACCTTCCTATAACCCCAAATTCTAACCGCAGAGAAAAAGAAAAACAAGAAGAAACTTGTATTTCGAGACTACTGTAGGTTTTTCTTTCTATAATTTTCCCATGTAACAAGGAGTATACCAACAAACCCCCCAGATGGAGTGCACACGAAATTGTAAAATAAACTTAAATACATTAAATATGACAAATGTTTTCAATTATATTACACACAACATAAGACTTCAAAGATATTCTGAAGATCAATATAGCACACACTCCTAAAGAGTATATCCAACAAAGTCACCGGCATATCTCATATCCGTTACAAGGGGGCATAATATACATCTCACATCTAGAACTCCAAGTTAATTAATCTTGATTTGGATGCTCCAACTTTCCAAAAAACAAATATTCCCTCCATCCAAAATTGATAGTCATGCTTTCATTTTTTGTCTGTCTCAAATTAGTCTCAAATAATTGTCTTATTTCTAAAATAGTACATAAAATTAGGTGAAATTACCAAGTTACCAATCCGAACAATACCCATACACATGAGAAAACAATGATCCAAATGCATGTATTTACATTATATGGTATTCATCATCTTAAAATGATAAATTTGGAATGCAAGTGTTTTGGGTTTCAACCAATGACTATTAATTTGGAACGAAAGTAGTAAAGTACTAAGAATATTTTGGATCATTGATTTCTTATACTACTAATTATGTGTACTACGTCTTTATTTTCTAATCCAGTCATAAAAATATGAATGAACGTAACACAACTAGGTGAAACCCTCAAACAAAAGGAAATATACAAAAAAATTTACTTGCTCCTGTCATGGATAGGGCCGCATGGGAATATGATCAGACATTCAAATTAAATCTGGATATCTGATAGTAAAACTATCGTACACAACTGAGCACACTGTTATAAAGACATACCACAATTACCCAAACATAATAGGGACAACTCAATCAACAAGAACAACAAGTAATGCAAGGTACCTACAGGTCCTCATAAGTTAAAGACCACTCCTTGTTGAGCCAATCTCATTCCAGATGATGCCCAATCAGGATTTTATTTATAATTAAAGTTTTGTTTTATAAGAATCTCCAAGAAAGCCTTCAGATAGATGAGACAAATCATACATTACAGTTAGTTTATGAGTAGTAACTTATTGGGAGACCTTTACTTCTGATCCATAGCCAAGATCACCGTCTAAGTTCTAGAAACGTCTTCATAATTCCCATTATCTCGCCTCCAAAAAATCACCCCAAAAAACCCCTTGTCGATGCTATCTCATGAAACTCGAAAACCAAATCACCACAATAAGCTTGAAGCTATTTGCTAATTTTCTCTTCTTCTATTCCCACACCATCTTCTAGAGCTTCGCCAGCCTTGACAATTTGGAGAGGGAAAGGATCAAGAGATGTTTGTAGAAGGACTAATTCTCCACCCACTACACCTACGAAGTCTTTTAATCGACATAATGAAAATGGGACGGGTTCAAAGCTATGGTTCCCATATTCAACCTGGGTGTAGAATGGTCCCCAGTAACACAAAGGGCATATTAGAATTCCACAGTTGATTTCCAAAGAAGCTTGGAAAGCTTCCCTATAACATTCTAAATACTACACCAAATCACCAACTTTCTCACACTCATATCTATCTAAAATATTCTGAATACTACATCAAATAACCAAATCACATATTTGACTCAACATTGTTGATTGATTTTAATGCAACTTAAAATCAATTTCAAATTAGACCTACGACATATGAGTTGAGCAAGACATATTTAACATGTAGCTCATCCAAATTTGTAACATTACTTTGCAGCGTGTTATCTTCTGTGCTAACCAAGGCTAGAATGCAATGACCCATTGCATCATTACTTGTCATGCTGCTGCTCGTGGTCAGCAGTGTGATAAAATAGGCCAGCATCGATGCCTCTATGTCCGAGGACTTATCACAGTAGCTTCCATTTGCATTCTTGGTTCAAAAAGACAAAACTTTTGATCTTAAAATTTTATCACAGTAGCAGCCATTTTCACTGTTAAAAATTCTTCATTCTTGGTCCAAAAAGACAAAAATTTAAATCGTCGAGCTGACTGATTATTTTGATCTTTAATTATCAGCAAAAAGGGACTTTGGTCTGAGTAGGCCTTATGTAGGTGATTAACGGAGCTAATAAAAGGACCATCAAGACAATTTCTATTTCCCATAACACGATTCAACCTAGCCCAAATCCTTGCAATGCCTTCTCGATTATTACACCACATGTATCTATAACCATTAAATGGAATCTCTTGCAGACCTCCATTAATAAGAGCGAGATTGCAATATTGTTTTTATTTGACTAGTCTAAGATAACATTTTGTGTATGATTTATTTTGTTTTCATCCTTTTGATATTAAAATGCATCGCATACACATTGGGTGTTCACTGATAGATATTGCATACATGTCTCCATAATTAATGCAAGTTTTTTATTTTGTTGTATTAGGTTCCGGTCGTGCACGCTCCCCGAGATCTTTTACGCGGCAAGGATTCACAAGGGAACCCACGATTCTTCATTATAGTTCAACTAATCCAAATGTCTACGACGCTTTAGATAATATCCCTTTTGATGTTAACAATTATGAGGGTACGATCTTCACAGGAAACATATTAATTTACAACATACAAATTATTTTAGTTAAGTAAGGACATCAATGTTTTTTTAAGTATAGATTTAATTAGTATGATGTTGATCCATTTCATGAATGTTATAGGTGAAAGAATAACACCTATGCAATGATTTGTGAGAGAGCACAATCACCCTCCTTTACACCCTAGTCATCAAAATGTTGTCGATTTTGCAAACACTATTTCATCGGGTGCTAACACTAGGGATGGTATGATTGGGGTTATTGTGGATGAAAGTGATATGTGTGACTGTGATTATGCTTTTGATGACTTCAAACTTATGGGTTTATTTTTAATTTTGTCTTTAAAGTTGAATTGACCATTTTTTTTTATTACTTTCGCTATTTTTTTTATAATAGGTTCTAGTTTCAGGAAACGAGTTAGGGGACCAATACGAGGGATTGGTTTTTAGAAAAAGATAGAGAGGGGGGAGAACATTCAAATCCTAATCTCGGAGGGTTGTCTAGTAGGGTTCTCTTCTTCAAATTTAAAATCTAAGGCAGGCATTGTTATTCGAGAAAATGCCCCATTCAATTTTAGGTATTGGAAGGAAGTTCCAAAGGAGAACAAAAATCATATGTGGATACTTGTGCAGGTAAGCTACCTATATGATCATATATGGAACACGGTCCGCAGTTAGAGTTACGAGTGATTTTTTTTAATTTCTTTTGAATAGGACAAGTTTCAATTGCCAAATGATGATTACAAGAAGTTTGTAGTAATGGCACAACTCAATAATCAATTTCATAACTTCCGCTCGAAAATGAATCGTGAAAACGTCAAGCCACATGGCTCTTTGGAACGGGCACTTCAGCATCATCCTCCGGAATTAAGTGAGGCTAAATGGCATGATTTTTGTTTAACACTTGCGAATGAAAATTTTTAGGTTATATTTGACTTCTAATTTTTTTATTTTTTCTGCGATGTGCTGATTTGACATGCTATTTTTCTTTAGTAAACACTATGCAGATTAAATCACTGTAGTAAATATTATACTTTTTTTACCTTGATAACCAATGTTAGCGGGGAGAGTCCAGTTAAGATCCAATGCTCTATTTGAGCTTTGTTATACTAAGACCTTTAATTAGGGGTTTGCATCTAGTTATCTATTTTTAAATTTATTTGGACATAAATATCTGCAGAAAAGAAGTGAAATAAACTCGAACAATCGATCGAAGCAGACGATTCTCCACTGCAGTGGAAGCAAAGGATTTCTTCAAGTGGAGTTTGAGATGGTAAATTTCTCTAAAAATATTTTGTCTAAACCAATCATTTTAATATGTTTTAGCACTTTATTTTGTATCAAAATCTGTACAGCGTGATAAGGAGACTGGAACTCCGACTTTCATAAGTAAGGTATGGCATATGACTCAATGGAGCAAAAAAAAAAGGGAAATTGGGTGAGTACAACTGCTGGAAATGTCTATGTAAGATGTGTTTCAATAGTAGCCTGTTAATAAATTTTTTACCTATACTGTATGTTATAATTATAATATCTTCTCTGTTATTAATTGGATGATGTGCAAGAAATACCCAATTCACAATCTGAACTTGAAGACATTGTGGTGATGAATGATGCTGATGCATTTCAAGAAATTATAGGACATCGCTCATGATATGTATGTGGTCGTGTGGTTGGTCTTAAACCCACATCATCAGAAGTTTCTGATATGCAAAAGGAGAAAGAGATTGAGAGAGATAGACAAGTTGTTGAGGCGAGGAAGGACGCTGACGAGGCAAGGAGGGAAGCAGATGAAGCAAGGAGAGAAGCTAATGAAGCAAGAAGGGAGAACGCGATAATGAAAGGATGAATGTATAAGCTTAATACGAAACTTGAGGCATTAAGTGACCTCCTAACATGACGATATAACTCTTCATGATAAGCACATAACCCTAAACTTGTTTTATATTTGACATGCACGACTTTTTCTTTCTCTTGTTATCCGCTAAAAATAATCTTAACACATAGAGAAGATTTTTTTTTTGGGAGGGTGGGTGGGGTATAATTGGGAAATAAATTTGATGTTAATGAATGTGATTTATTATATTTTTATTATTATTTTGCAAGACTTGTAAGTAAAATTTATAAATTTACTTTGATTAATCTTCCAAAATCTGTTATCGTTATTTTTCAAAGTAATAACTCTAAACAAATTCTTTATTTTTTTTTGCAGATGTGAAATATTTTGTATAGGAGAGTAACAATAAATAAGAATGATGGATTAGACTTGTTTTATTTATTTTTTTCAATGGTAGCACATTTCTTGTAAATAATTTGTTTGAAATAGTATTTAGCGTAGGAACTTTTAAGACAAAAAATTGTTTTTCCAAAGATTGCTATCTTTATGAGCTATATAAATGTCAATGACTTTATTAGAATTGTGTATACGAGTTATTTTGAGTATTTGGATGACAAGTAATAAAAACATGCGGCGAAATTAAGTTGTTACCAAAGTAACGTGTATATGTATTGTGCAAAATATTGCATCAATTTATGGAGATTTTTTTGCAATAAAAAATGTCATTTAGTAGCGAATTTAAATTGCTAATAAAGCTATTCCATACAAATTTAAGATCAAATGTGGCGATTTTTTTGCCATGAAAAGTCCCTTTGGGTGGCGAATCTTTGTTTTGCTACAAAATAGCCTTTTGGTGTCAAACTATCAATAATGGGTGGCAATTTAATATTTTAAAAATCATTACATACAAATTTAAGTTCAATTGTAGCAATTTATTTTGCCACGAAAGGTCCCTTTTGGCGGTGAATTTTTATTTCGCTACAAAAAATAGACTTTTGGTGGCAAACTATAAACTATTGGTGGCAATTTAATCTTTATTAGATACAATTTTTTTTGCCACCTAAAGAGGTGTTTTGGTGACGAAGTGATTTTGTCACTAAAAAATCAATTTTTAATGGAGATTTTAATAAATTGCCATGAAAACAATCTGCAACACACCTTTAGTGGCAATAGCTTGATGAATTTTTTTTTTTTGTCACTAAAATATTTTGTGGCGAATTTTTTATAATTAGGTGGAGAAAATTATGCCACTAAAAATCATTTTTCTTATAGTGAGGGTGTATATGAGGTGGAATATACCATCCAATGAATTATAATAAATAGCGGGGTGTAGCTATTTTGGTATTGGAACGTATCTAGTACGAACGAAGTAATTAATAATTGGGATATATATATATATATATATATATATATATATACAGAAAGTCTCCTGTAAGGACTCCTTATGGTGCAGACCCCGATACATACTATTTTTTTAAAATATTAAAAAAATAAATCTTTTAATGAAACTTTATGGATATGGTCTCCACGGTGAGAAAATCATCTCCAATTTTTTTCGTCAAAAATTCATTAAAAAAATCGTTGAGATGAGGTGATATAAAAAAAAATGATATAAATATGCATTTTCAACCGTTGAAATGTTGGGTCGGCGCTAGCTGCCTTATTGATTGAATTTTTTAATGAAACTTCATGAATGTGATCTTCTCACTATCAAGATCATATCCATGAAGTTTCATAAAAAAAATCAATTAATAAGTAGGTGAGATGATTGCCAACATTTCAACGGTCGAAAATGCATATTTATACCATTTTTTACATATCACCTCATCTCAGCGGTTTTTTTAATCAATTTTTTGATGAAAAAATTGTAGATGATCTTCTCACCATGGATATCATATACATGAAGTTTAATCAAAAAATTATTTGTTTTACTATTTAAAAAAAATGGTATGTTCCGGGATCTACAACATAAAGAGTCTTTACAGAAGAGGGCCTCTATATATATAAATGTGTAAATTATATATATAAATATGGGAATACATAATCCACTAGAAAAATGATGATATGTTGTGTGAATACCTAGAACAATGAAAGGTTGTGTAATTACCTAAGGTTTTAATAGGGTGCGTGAATACCTATTTGATTGTTTTATTATTTGTATGACATACCTACGCTGCTTGCTATCGAGTGGAGGTTGCTCGTTGGGGACAATCATGCCTTGAGGATCCTTCGGGTGGGATATTGAATTGTACCACTGGAGCATAGAACCTAGGTACGAACTATCTATAAGAATGATAGTGATGACGGTCGTATGGGTGTGTAGGTATGTGCGTAGCCCATCGGCTTGGAACTGTGTTCGCCTCCAATATTTGTGATTTGTTTGATGCTTCACGAGAAATTGAACCTATAGTCCTTTATGCAATGACTAACATGATAGCAGAGTATGCAGGCACCGCAACTTAGTCTTGGGGTTCAGTATGGTATATTTATATAGGACAGTGTGCCTATATATATACATGTACTTGTGATGATATCTACTGTGTGAATTAAGTAGACAATAATAATAATAATAATAATAATAATAATAATAATAATAATAATAATAAAATTTGAAATGAATAGTAGTCCTCCATACAGTGAGTAATGCACCCGGACATGATAACAGAGTATGCATTGTGCCAAGAAGTCTTAACCTAGGGGTGCAGGATTAGAATATATATATATATATATATATATCTCTGTGTGTGTGTGTGGAGTGATTAAATATATACACTGGTAAACAATTCTACTGTATGTAATTAGTAGAGGTGAATGTCATGATAAGTAAAATAATCTTAGTGAGAAAAGGATTAACTATACAAATGATGAACGTACTTGACTTTTTGGTACAAACTATTTTGATATCGTATCTTTTGGGTGATATGGGTATTCTAGAGTGAACGTAGGTAATAATAACACTGGGTTGAACTAATGTCATATTTAGTATATATATATATATATATATATATATATATATATATATATATATATATATATATATATATATATAGAGAGAGAGAGAGAGAGAGAGAGAGAGAGAGAACTCCGCCTGTGTCGTGCTTAACTTCTTATTTTTTTTACACTGCCGGTCCCAAGCCCGAAAAAAGGAGGAGGGTTGCGTTAGGTAGCTGACAGCCAGCGTAAAATTTTGTCAAATCCTTATGAACATGAATCTTATGAATATACGTGCTAATGCTAGGGCATTCCCCTTAAGCGATGCGTTGCGCCTGCCACCGGGTGTCTCGAAAAATAGGCAAGGGGAGTTGCGCCTGCCACCCGGTGTCTCAAAAAATAGGCAAGGGGTGTCGCATCGGCGGCCGGATGAGACGATAAATACGCAAGGGTTCCTGCAACAAGCTGGACATGTGCGGGTAAAGAAGCTAGTCCAGGATACTAGACTTAGGTTAGCGACTTGGAACATAGGGACTATGATAGGAAAAGGGATGGAGTTAGTAGATACCATGATAAGAAGAAAAGTTAACATAACTTGTTTACAAGAAACTAAATGGGTCGGTGAGAAAGCTAGAGAAATAGAAAATATTGGATTTAAATTATATTATACAGGAAAACATAGAAATAAGAACGGAGTTGGAATAATAGTAGATAAAAACTTTAAGGACGATATCATAACCGTTATTAGGAAAGGTGATAGACTTATACTTATAAAATTGGTATTAGGTGAAAACATAATTAATATTGTTAGTGCTTATGCACCTCAAGTAGGATTAGATGAGCACACTAAAGTACAATTTTGGGAACAAATGGATGAACTAATTCAAGAAATACCCCTAGGTGAGAAAATCTATATAGGTGGAGATTTTAATGGCCATGTAGGAGAAGATCGTGTAGGATATGAGATAGTGCATGGAGGATATGGTTTTGGAGATAGGAATGATGGGGGAGAGTCTATATTAGATTTTGCGATGGCTTATGATTTTGTACTAGTAAATACATATTTTAAAAAGAGGCTTGAACACTTAATAACTTATAAAAGTGGAACACATAAGAGCCAAATAGATTTTTTCATTACTAGGAAAGGAGATCGATTAACGTGTAAAGATTGTAAGGTTATCCCGGGAGAGAGCTTAACCTCAAAACATAGGATAATGGTGTTGGATATAAATATTAAAAATCAATCATGAGTGCGAAAAGTGAAGATTGACCCACGAACTAGGTGGTGGAATTTAAAAGGAGAGAAATTAAAACTATTTAAAGATAAAGTATTAAATGAAGCAACATGGAATTGTGAAGAAGAAACAAACATAATGTGGAATAAGATGGACACATGCATTAGGAGAATATCAAAAGGCAAAGGGCCACAGCCTAAAGAAACTTGGTGGTGGAATGAAGAAGTACATAATATAGTAAAAATTAAAAGGGAGTGCTTTAAAACATGGCAAACAAATAGAAATGAAGAGAATTTTGAGAAATATAAATGGGCTAAAAAGGAAGTTAAGAAAGTGGTAAAAGATGTTAAGTTAAAAGCGTATGATGATCTTTATACAAAATTAAGAACACAAGAAGGGGAAAAAAGTATTCATAAGCTTGCTAAACTTAGGGATAGGAAAACATAAGATTTTAATAACGTTAAGTGCATCAAAAGTGATGATTCGAGAGTCATAGTCAAAGATGATGAAATTATGGAAAGATGGAAAAACTACTTTGAGAGGTTATTAAATGGAGATAATGGGAGTAGATTAGATATAGAGGAACTTAGGGAGACTCGAGAAGATATATTTTTTCATAGAATTAGAACAACAGCTCTAAAAAAGATGAAAACATGGAAGGCTTTAGGACCAGATGGTATCCCTATTGAGGTTTGGAAGTGCTTAGGGGAGGATGGAGTATCATGGCTTACAAAATTATTTAATAGAATTTTAATGACTAATAGGATGCCCGATGAATGGAGAAAAAGTATTTTAGTACCTATTTATAAAAATAAAGGGGACATACAAAGTTGTTCAAATTATCGTGGTATTAAGTTAATGAGTCATACAATGAAACTTTGGGAGAGAGTGATTGAATATAGATTGAGATTGAAGACAACAGTATCTGAGAATCAATTTGGGTTTATGCCTGAGAGGTCAACAATGGAAGCAATCTATTTATTGAGGAGATTAATGGAGAGGTATAGAGAGAAAAAGAAGGATATTCATATGATTTTTATAGATTTGGAGAAAACGTTTGATAGGATACCCAGAGATATAATATGGAGGGTTCTACATAAAAGAGGAGTGACTCATAGATATATTGACATGATCAAGGATATTTATGATGGTGCGATGACTACAGTAAGAACATCAGCTGGAGAAAGTAATGAATTTTCAATTACGGTAGGGCTACACCAAGGTTCAACATTAAGTCCTTATCTCTTTGCTCTTGTTATGGATGAGTTGACTGGACAAATACAAGATGAGGTGCCATGGTGTATGCTATTTGCAGATGATATTGTTTTAGTCGATGAGACTAAGATGGGGATAAATGCTAGGTTGGAATTGTGGAGAGAAACTTTAGAAACAAGAGGATTTAAAATAAGCACAACTAAAACAGAATATGTGGAGTGTAATTTTAGTAGTAATAGGAGGACAAATGGAGATGTGGTGAAATTGGAGGATCAAGAAATACCTAGAAATGATTATTTTCGTTATTTAGGATCGATTATACAAAAAGATGGAGATATTAGTGATGATGTTACGCATATGATTAGAGCAGGTTGGGTTAAGTGGAGAAGTGCGACCGACGTTCTGTGTGATAGGCATATACCTTTGAAGTTAAAAGGAAAATTTTATAGGACGGCCATTAGACCCGCCATGTTATATGGGACAAAGTGTTGGGAAACCAAGAAACAAAATGTGCAGAAAATGAGTGTGGCGGAGATGCGAATGCTAAGATGGATTTGTGATAAAACTCGAAAGGATAAAATTAAAAATGAACAAATTCTTGAAACGGTAAAAGTAGCTCCTATAGAAGATAAATTGAGAGAAAATCAACTTAGATGGTTTGGACACGTCAAGAGTAGACCAATGGATGCTCCTGTAAGGAAGAGTGATTTAGTTAGTATTGATGGTAACCCAAGGGGTAGAGGTAGGCCTAAATTAACTTGGTGGGATATTATAAAAAAGGACATGATATCACGTGGTTTAACCGAAGATATTGCACTGGACTGAATGGAATGGAAAAATAGGATTCATGTAGCCGACCCCAAATAATTGGGAAAAGGCTTTGTTGAGTTGTAGAGAGAGAGAGAGAGAGAGAGAGTATGTAACTAACCATTGACAATATTGAGGTAATATTTAAAAATATTCGTAAAGCTAAGAATTTACATTCATGATTCTAATCATAAAAGTACGCTTAACTTGCAACGGGAGGATTAGCGGGCTAGTTATATAGTTATTATGGACTAGTTGGATAGAGAAACGATTAGGCGGAATAAATGAATGTGATAGGTGTGCACTATTGAAGAGATGTGAGATTGTCCTCAAGAGAGTGGGACCGTAAAAGCAATTATGAACATTATATACTACGCATTTCATTTATTGTAATAAAATGCTTGCTAAACATTTTTATATATCGGGCTCTGACCCATTTCTTGTACTTCTTCTCTCTTTCCTATGTATATGTATATTAACAGGTGTCCAGCCACAGGGATGCCATAGTTGACTTATCTATTCCAGGGTTACGCAGCTGTAACATTGTGGATGGTTGCAGGACTTGATTTGTATCATTTCTTTATTCCTAGAGTAGGATTCTTATCTCAGTTGTAGATTCATTCAGGGCATGTTTCCCCTTTTGCTTTTAAACTCAGTATTTAGTTTATGTATTCATTTATTGGATTATTATATTGGGATGTGAGTCGATTGTTTATTCGATAGGTCATTTATTCATTTAGTACTATTTTAGACTCATGGTTTGGATGTATGATTTATTTATTATTTAGCGTGCATATTTAATTTTTTAATAAAAAGATAAAATTTGACATCAGTCTTTTTGAATACTAGGTGGTTCGTAAAGTTTTAAAAAGTTTTCGGCAGTGATGTAAAGAATGAACCCCTGAGATTCCTGTTTTAAATTTGATATAGGGCTGGTCACACGATATTTATTTGGGTGGGGTGTCACAAGTGGTATCATAGATCAGGTTCTAGTGTCCTTAGGATCTGTATGGTTTTTCATGATTCAACTTTGCGTTCTTTGATATAGAGCCTTATGATAGAATTGTTGAATTCCTCTACGTATGCGATTTTTGTTCTCCTGCTATTAAGTATAGTTGATGTGATTCATGTACAAACTCGGTTACATTTAACACCGAACATTGTAGGATGACCAACGAGGGTCGTTAGAAGGAATGTAGGAGGAAAGTGATAGAAGCCATAGAGTAATCTGAAAATGATGATTGCGATAGAAGTCACCATAATTGTTGTTTAGAAAAGTGATGATAGGATAATCTCGTGGACAGTAGTTTCCCCTATCACAATCAAAGATGACAATGGTGCAAATCTTACACTCACCCAACATAGTCGGCAAGGGGTGGGGAAAGTTCGAAGGACTCTTTCGAGGAACCATCGATAAGAATACAAAAAAGAGGAAGCGTGATAAGACAATGGAAGGAGAAATCCAATGACAACCGTGTAGGGTAGAGTACAACGATACTGGGTGGTAAATTTTAGGCTACAAAGTTTAACCTCATAGGATCAACGTAAAGTGACGAGAGTAAGTCACTATATATAAGAAGTATATAGGATTAAATGAGAAATTTTGAGTACAATTTGATCGTTAGATTTTTTATCTACTGTTTGGACAAAGGTGCGAATGAAGTTCCAAAACTTATCATAAGTGAGTGAGATAGAGGTTGATCATGAGAGAGAAGTTAACTTGGTTAGTGTACTTCATACCTGGTGAAGGAAATACGGAAAAATATAAAGGATTCGTAAGTTGAAAATAGACTCGTGAGTAGAATTCACAAGCATGAGTGTAAAATTCGGATAGGATGACTAGTGTCGACGTCGTCAAGGTCGTACGTATACAAGTTTATATCAACGCTTCCATGGGAAGGAAGCCTAGAGAATTGAAAATCGAGATGAAGAGCAAGACTGAATTTAACGATGTTAGTAAAGCACCACATGAGGGTATACCTAGTAGGGATCCAGTTAAATGTTTCAAATAAATTGAAATTCTACCAAGTGATGGTGGATTCAGTAAGGGCCATTTAGGACAACAAAAAGTCCCAGCTAAAGGGATAACGGGAGTAACAATCGGGGACCCAATGATCAGGCAAGGCAGATACAATAGACAGGTGTCTTATGTGTAAAGAGTTGGAAAACATGTGTAGACCGTGTCTACAGCGAATCGGGGGACAAAAAAATGGGATGCTAGTAGGGGAAACAGTTATAAGAAGTTTTGGTTTGCTTAGGACGAGGGTGTTATGTCCAAGAACCATTTGAACCACCAACACTTGTGAAAATAAAAGTATGAGTATTATCTCAAGCTGATTGAGATATGTTTTGTGTGACAATAACGAGTCACAGTAGTTGGTGAATTCTAAATTCGCATGTGAAACGGGTTTAGTAGAGATGTCGTTAATAGTAATATAGTGTATATATCTTCGTCGTCGCGTAACGGGGCTCTCGTTAGTTCCATCTGCAGAGGAGAAGGTGTGGACACTAAGAGGATGTCGTATATTATGTGATAGTTTTTCTCCTTTTGGGGGATATGAAAGGGAATATATTATTATCTTACGTAGTGACTGAATACTGAGGTTTGGAGAAATAGTAGACTATATGGGGAGTCTATGGTGCTTTCTATGCCAGGGTAAGATACGCTAATTTGTAAATCATCACCTAGAAGAGGGTAGAGCCAAAATAAATTGTATTATATTGTAGACTTCGACGAGTAAAATGGTGTTATTGCTTTTACTCCCAGTGAGTGGGGTCTTCTACCTACGTAATTCAAGGTATATCGTGTTTACCGTTGAGCAAGGGGATTTAACTCATTATTCTCTATGTATTGAAAATTTAGTGATAGCTAGAACATCGTAATGTGTGATGCCTCTAGAGACGTAGGCTTAGGTAATTGAATTATGTGTCGAGAGATAGGATTCGTGATATCTTAGTTATGTACTTTGGACCTACGAATTTTGTTGAAAATGCTAGAGAATAGTGCACTAAGAAATTTCTTTGAACTTAGTTGCGGAATGTTACACGTATGGACCTTAATTTACGTTCGCAATAATGAGACGTAGTTGGATCCTAATGCATCAGTTTTAAAATTTTAATTATTGAACGTGTAGAGAAATCACCTTAAGTTGAGAGCTATTAAAAATATAGGGCCAGTGGATGGATATATATATACTATAGTGTATATATACATGTATATATGTGATATGGTGTTTCATAATAGAAATATGAGAATATGGTGGAATTTTTATATGTAATCCTGGTGAGTAAGGACGTTTACTGATGTGAGTCAAGGTAGACTGATTTATTATCGAGCGGAGAAATATACCTCGTGATTTATTCGTTCTAAGAAACCAGTGATAGTAAGAGGGCCTTAATATATGTTGTCTTGTGTAACATGGGAGTGGACGAGTATACTTTTATGTTAAGAGACGAGGAATTGGGGGTATGTGCTATGGACTGAGGGCTTAACGGATCTCAAAGATAGATAATGTTAGGTAGTAGTGTATCGGAGGGTTCCTTGTTTGGATTTATCTTTGCGAGACATCCCACGCATGAAACTTAACGTAACGTTGGAAGTGGGAAGATGTTTGGCAATTAGGATATGGGTTTGGTACCTTGGTTATTATACATATATATAATTATTACTGTGAGTTGATAATTATACCACGACTTAAGGCCGGTAGAGCCGTATAGTGTTGATGTGAGAAAATATTGTAGAACACTCTCACCATGAGTAGATCGGTGGGATAAATTAGATGATAATTAAGTTGTAATTGGTAGGGTAGTTGATTATAACTTTACCGTATAATCAGGTCAAATGTGAAAGGCTTAATGAGAGAAAGTTTATTACATTCAGTTGATTTGGGCAGTTACGTGCAATATTTAGGGTGTATGGGTGTTATATGTGGTTAAATTTCTATATATTATCCGCAGTTGATAGGTGTGGAAATACATGTACCAAAAGAGTAAAAGAATAAGGGAGTTATCACAAGGGGATGTTGGAGTTTTCCCCAGTCGAGGGGGTATAATAGCCATTAGTAATTAGGCCCATAATAGTGTCAAAAGCTGGAAGCTTCAAAGTGTTGTGTAGGCAACAATGTGAGATGATAAATTATATGATGAAATGTTTTAGTATGAGATGACTAAAGAATAAAGAAAAGAGGAAGTGTGATAAGACAATGGAAGGAGAAATCCAACGGCAACTGTGTAGGGTAGAGTACAAGGATACTGGGTGGTAAATTTTGGGCAACAAAGTTTAAGCTCATAGGAGCAACGTAAAATGACGAGAGTCAGTCACTATGTATGTTGATACCAAAATTAATATGCTGATGTGGACGAATAATACGAAGACGCGTGTCAATCTACGTGGCACAATAGCAGCGAGGAAGTTCATTTCCCGACCAACCATGATTCTTTCCGAGCAACGAGGATACACCGAGGAACTCTAGCGCTCCGAGGTACTCTAGTGCTCCGAGGAACTCCTGATCAACGAGCACCTATGGCGGTCCGAGCTGCACCTCGGTCGTATCATTAATTGCCAGATAATCAACAGTTCAAATATTCATTGAATGCTTATATTCTTGACGCGCACGCTGCATTAAATGTATTACCCTTTCACATGTATACCATTTAATGTATCGAATCTTTCATGTACAGCCTCAAGGCTATAAATACCTTGTATCATCCTCATTCAAAGGGGACCGGAATTTCTTGAGAGAACTTGTAATCAAGAATTCTGCAAACACTCAGCAATAACATAACAGTGGACGTAGGCTTTATTCCTAGCCGAACCACTTTAAAATCTTTGTCTTATTTATTTATCTGTGATTGAATAATTAGAGCAATCTATTTTTTTACATCAACAATGTATAAGAAGTATATAGGATTAAATGAGAATTTTTTAGTACAATTTGATCGTTAGATTTTCGATCTTCTGTTTGGACAAATGTGCGAATGAAGTTTCAAAACTTATCACCAGTGAGTGAGATAGAGGCTGATCATGAGAGAGAAGATAACTTGGTCAATGAACTTCGTACCCGACCAAGGGGATACGGAAAAATATAGAGGATTCGTGAGTTGAAAGTATGTTGAAATGTATAAACAAATCTCAATGATAATTAATGCATGGCATGAATTATGAAGTCACCATATAGTCATTTCAACTTACTTTTAACGGTTTATCTATTAAAGCATACCTTATTTCGTAACACTATACTAATTGTACGTGGGTTCATAAACACCAACCATTATAAACTTAGTTACTCATATATAATATGATGATAATAGAAATTGAAACATAAAAATAAAAATAGTTAATGCTCATAACAATTATTAAAAGGGTATTCAAGACTGACTTGAACGGACGACAATTATGTAAAAGAATAAGATAAAATGAACGGTTGAAAATCTTCCAGAATTCTTGTATTATAATTACATATTCTTGAACAAATTAAATTACAAAGAACGGGACAAAAATCCTCGTTTTATAATTACGCAGTCTTCCGTGCAGTAAATTACACACAAACGAACTCAAAAATCTCTAATAACTATAAACATGGGACTGAAATCGTTCTATTATAACGTCAAAAATCGAATTACAACTAATCAAAATTATAACCATATTTCAGACTTGATTTCATCAAAATTGGTTCCCAAAACAATGAAATCGAATTCTCCTTTTATAGGTGAAAATAAATGGCTTGGGGGCACAATTAGTAATTCAAAATAATGGTGGAAATTTTAAATTCTAAAATTGTTGGCTAATGGTGAGAAAAGAAGAAAACAATTTCCTTAATTTTTGTAAGAAAACCCCTTTTTAATTAAAGTATTCTACCTTTTTCTTATTTAATTAATTATATGTGTAAGGTGGTTTGTTGGGAAAAGAATTATTTAATGTGGGAATGGGATGGCTGATTGGAATATTATGTAGGGAGGGGGGGAGTGGGAATAAAAAAATTTGGGTTCTTTTTGCAAAAGAAAAGGAGAAAAGAAATTAAAGAAACAAGAAAATTTTAAAAAAAGGAATAAAGAAAGAAAAAGTTGTGGGGAGAACCTAAAAAAATGAAAAGAAGGAATCGGCTGAAGGGGAGAGGTGCGCACGTGCCAAACGCGTACTGTCCCGCGCATCAAACATGCTTATTTGTTTTTTTAAATTTCTTTTTTCCTATTTTCCCTTTCTTTTTCGATTTTTTTTCTTAAAAAACGTAGGGGAGGAGACTCAAACCCAGGTCTCTCCATTTCTCCTCCCCCTTCATAACAATTGTACGAAACAACCCTTTGAGAATTATTTTGCAAAATTAATATATAAACCTTATTTTGAACTAAGTTTTAAAATTTATAAAAAAGGCCTAAAAACTTATAACTTCTTCATAAAACCTCAGATTCACACAACACTTGAACCTATGCGAAAATATTTTAACAGGGTTCCGGTCATGAGGTTTTACTTTGCGATTGACACTAACCTATGAAATTTGACTTTGTTTTGGGTTCAACTTTGAACAACCATAACAACTTTGTTTAGAAGCTGATTGACATGCCTTTTGAACCCATACGTTTCTTATTTCGAGGCTAATAACTTTCGTGAAGATTCCGAGTTTGAATTTGTTATTTGAAATCGTCATTTTGCCCCCGAAAGTGTGAATGTGAATGTGTCTTGCTCTTATTGCATCCAAACTTCAACATTAGTTTCCAAAACCATGTGAATAATCAAACAAACCTTGTACAATGAATATTTAAGGTTATATATTAAACAAGTATAAAACACGAGTTTTAATGAATATGGGACTGCAATTATGCACATAAAATGAGCAATGAATTAAAATATTTGACATGAATCACACCCCCTAACTAACATGATTCTAGTCTCTAACGACGTAGTAAGAAACCTTGTTCTTGTTAATTTTTTAATTTTATTCAAGAATTATAAAAAGATAGAGATCCGCTTTCGCAGGATGCATGATCACATGTATCATATGCAACAAGCCATTAAATCCCTAGGTTACTTTAGTGAGCGAGTTTTGTATCGTGAGAGTTTATAGTGATGATGCTCACAAATAACATATTTTTGTCAAAATAGTTACCCAATTTCTAATATAAAAAAGGACAATCTTGAGTCTTAACTAGTAAATAGAAATGACTACCATATTTCTCCAATAGTTTATTTAGTATAACCATTATGTTAAAGCAATGCATGAGATTTTATAATATTGACCGAGTGTGTGGGTTGCATCATAAAATTTATAAGTGATACTATTTTCAACTTTTAATGACTCGATGTTTATAATGAAGTGAACTAGTTCAATTCTCACTCGTGATTACACCAAAAAATAAAGACACTCTGAATTTGGTGTAGGTTACTTGGGACATGTAGACATACAGAGTAATTGTAATTGGAAACAAAGCCTTGCACATGTCTATGATGAAAGACTTTTATATAATAATGATAAAACATAATCCCATGAAAAGATATTGTTTCCTAAAGAATGTGAAAATGTAATATGTTAATGTTGAGAAAATCATGTTATTACCATGATCTTTTAAGGATTTTTCAGGGCAAAAAATGTATGGACGGATGATAAAGACCATCACATCAAAATGATTTTGTATTTTTGAAAATAGGGTCATATTTTGAAGTGTAACTTCATTTTTCTCTTTTCTTTTATTTGGAATTCTTTGCTCTTTTTGAATTTCTTTATTTTTATTTTCTCTTGTTTTCTCTATTTTCTTCTCTTCCCTTTTTTAATTGAGTCCATACTTCACTTTTCATTTCTTTTTCAATCAATTTTAAAGTTGTTGGTAAAGCTGATGAGATAATGAAAATGAACTGTTTATGATAAAAAAAATGAGGTTGAAACATAATTTTTTTAATTTTCTTTCGAAAAAGACCATATCACCATTCTTTAGTTATGAGTCAAAACAAAGATATTGAGATTACCAATGACTTAAAATATTTTTCAAATGAATAATGAATATGTGCATACAAATCAGAGAGTAAAATCTATAAAAAAAATAAAAAATTAGGTAAAAATGTATGAAAGAAGAAAGAATTTTTTTTATTTTTTTTCAATTTAAATGATTAGAGTTAGTTTCACCAAGAAACTTTTGCCAATAATCACTTCACATTTAAATAAAAAACTTGGTAATAACATGTGAATATAGAATATATATAAAGTCACCCCTAACTAAAATCAAACATTATCCTCAATGTTTAATTAAGAACAGTAATCATGTCAAAGTACGAAGGATAGGTTTTTGGATCGAGAATGGAGTGATCCTTTGGATAATGGCGTGATACTTTCCTAGAAAAATTGTTAGTTCCAAAAATGTAGGCAACAAAATGAGATTAAGAAAAATCTCCCTCCATTATTTCCATTTTTCATTTTTCATTTTGTTTTTTTTTAAAAATGGGATAGAAAAAATTATCAAGAATAAAGAGTTTGGGCAATGCTCTGATTCTATTAGAAACGAGACAATTTTCAAAAATTTTGAGATGGGATCCGTAAATGGTTCGTCTATAGGGATTTCTTCCAGTAGTGGGTTAATACCTTCGAGAAACACTTCAACCCTTTGGTCATTAACCTTTGACATGGTCCTGGTTTGTGGGTTCTTGATATGAACTGCTTTGTGATCATAGACTCGGTGGACTATGTACGGTCCTTACCACCGAGATTATAATTTCTGGGGAAGAGGTGTTGTTGTACCATGAATATGGTTGATCCCAGGGACCAATTACATAGCGATAACTGGACTTAACTATACTTTGGAATTGATCGACCCATGCTATAATCGGGTTATCTCGTGGAACTCTGCTCGATAGCAGTGTCACATGCGATCACTTTAGCTCACCCAACCCATTATTATTGACAGTGTTACTATGTGACATAGTTAGGCATGTACCATATAGTGGGGATGACATCAGTAGCACTCAGCAGACATGCATGTGATGTTTAAGGTTTATTATTACTCCACTATTTATGGGAAACATGTAACCATCCCATTGGTCCACTATACAAGTAAAGGTGAATCCATCTCACATATAAAGCATGACACCTATCACTGTACAGTTCTTTTGTCTCCACTAATAACATATATAAATAGGGCACGCCATCCCTAGTGCAAGGGATCGAAATATTATATTCCTACTGTTATTCTTCCCATTTTTAGAGTGAACTAGAGAGCTTGTAATCATCTATTCATCTATGTCTTTTGCTAACTGAAACTAATACAATCGCTACTACAAATATGGACATAGGCACCATCTTAGGCTGAACCACGTAAACACAATTTCCATCTTTTTTCTCTCATATTTACTTAATAATATTTACTCTAAATAAGCATTTCTTCGATTATTATCTTTGTATTGTTAAGAATATAAGATTAGTGTATTAATCTAAGACAAGAATCCTTACACCAGTTTTTAGGCATTAACATATTGGCGTTATCTGCGGTAACTGTATTGACAAGTCTATCGTTTCTTTTTACCGATATTTTCTCTCACACTTGAGGAAATATAGTTCTGATTCATCACTGTTTCATTGGATTCTGATCTGTTAGTTTTCAAACCTCATTTATATCCTATTTTATCCCCTGGGTTCATTATCGAACTTAGTTCTCTTAACTCTAGATCCATTTTTTTTACCCTAACTCTTACAATCACTTTATTTTCTGGGTTGTAATACTCTGTTTTTCTAGATATTTTGCGAATATGTGTGAAAATCCAAAAAGTAGTAGGACTATTGAGTAAACTCTGCCTTCAATGCCTATAAGCATGTGTCACCTGTAAGGAATATTACAGCACCTGGCAAGAGGCCTAGAGGCCATGCAGGAGAGCATCAGGCGGTTGATGCAAAGCATCCTAACCGGGCAAAAGCGGCTCGAAGAAAACCCCGTTATCCTAGCAAAGGGTGAAAATCTTAATCCTAGGCAAGAGATTCCTCCACTGGCCCCACACAGAGATAAAAGGAAAATGTATCGTGAGAGGGATGTAGAAAATCCTGACGATTAGATTGGGGTTCGTATGGGGATGCCACTGGGTCTAGGTACATTAAATCCAAACGAGATGAAATGTTAGGATCCATATCTACCATCAGGTTGAGCGGGCAATATGATGACCAAACTTACTCCCTTGAGCACCCGAGAATTTTAGAGAGGATTAGAAAAGGGTCCCCATTTGACTGGCAGGGCCCAAGACCTGTAAGAGCTCACCAAAACAAGAGCTTTAAAGTGCATAGAGAGGAACAAATAATGTATGACACAAGAAGAATTGAAATTTTAGAAAGGTCTAGGTCGAGATTTCGAGGATCGGCCAACGGTGAGCATAATTCCCATGAATAGATCTCAGTCAAAAGTCGAGGATGACTAGGAAATATATCGTTAGTTAAGTTCGACAAGGAAGAAAAACCCTAAAAAGGGTCAATATAATGCTTAGAGGATCGTTTGGGTGAGATCATAAAGACTAAGAACCCTCTCCAAAGAGGTTTCGTACAAGGGTCCCCTTTCACGTCATCAATCGTGGGTTATTCAATGCCTGCAAAGTTCAAACCACCTATCCTCACCCCCCCCCCCCCCCCCAAATATGATGACACCTCAAATGCTATGATACATGTAGAGAACTATCAGGCTGCTTAAAATATTTACTATTTTCTTGATGAGATGTATTGCCGAACAATCTCTACTACAATTACTGGTTCGACCCAAATTTGGTACAATGGTTTACCAAGAGGTCAGATCTCAAACTTTTGAAAACTGACCGACCTCTTTGCCAACAAATTCTTCTTTAATTCAAAGCCAGGCAAAAGGGTGGCCCAATTGGTAAGGGTTCATCAGAGAACGAACGAGATGACAAAGGAGTTTATTGCTCGGTTCAATCCCAAAAAGCTATAAGTCATTAACTACGAAGAGAAGATAGAAATAACAACACTCATGAGTGGTCTACAACCTAGAAATTTATTATGGAGATTGGCCAAAGAGCCACTGAGAACAATAACTGAGTTGTTGGCTAAGACTGATAAGATTATGAATGCTAAAGAAGTTATGGAAGCAAAGAAATCAAGCCATTCTAAGGACGATACCAGTAAGAAATCACAAAAGAGAAAAGAGTTCAATGATAATAAAAATGATGACACACCAAGGAAGTTTGATGAATATACCCCGTTGACTACAGGGGTGCACCATATCCTCGAGGAAATTTGAGGAAGTAACGACTAGAAATGGCTCGGAAAGTTGAAATCTCCTCTTAATAGGAGTGATAAAGCCAAGGACTGTGAGTTCCATTAAGACCACAATCATAACACAAATAACTTCTTGGCTTTGAAAAATGAGATTGAGATTATTATCAGGCATGGAATATTGAGAAAGTTTGTTGACAAAGGTGGCTAGCTGTAATATCCCGTACTTTTGGCTATATTTATTTTTGGGATTAATTAATTAAATGCGTACTAATTGGAAATTAATCCGGGTTATAAATACTAACGAGATGCGAGTTGGTATTTGATTATGTGCATACATGTTTTGATATATGTATTTGGTATTATAAAAGTTGTCGTGAGATTTATATACGGCATTTTAGAAATTTTGTTGAGACGCGTGGGACCGCCGCGTCACGGTATAATATTTTGATTGTAAAAGTGAATTTAAAATCTATAATACGTATGGTCATTTTGAGTGTGCCAACGCGTCCGGAAGGGTCGAGATAGTCAGAAAACACTAGCCGGGGGTATAGTTTGGGTCCCGGGGTATTTTTAGGCCATACCGGCAACTTAAAGGGTATTTTGGTAATTTTACTTTTTGAGGAATTTAAAAGTGACGAAAATTTGTTAATTAAATCTGATGTGGATTTGACCCACTAAGCCCATAACCAACCCATATTAACCTAGAAGGCTACGTAGGTTATCATTTAGGTTTTCTAAGTTCCCCAAATCAAACCCTAGCCACCTTAAGCCACCATTGGAGAAGGAGCTTGGAGAGAGGAATTTCTGCAGAAAACTTCATCAAACCTACACCAAAATCAGAAATCAAACCAAGGCAAGTGACTTTATTCCATTTAAATTCAGAGAATGTCTTTTCCATGTTAGAAATTGAAGAATCTTGATTGTTCTTGAAAGATTAAATGAAAACCCATGTAGTTGGAGTTTAGAACTTTAAAATTTTGAAGAGAATTGCATGTAGTATGATAGGTAGATGATTTCCCTCATAATAACTGTGATTAGGAGAAATGAAAACGAATTAAATTCTGGGATTTGATGATGATATAAAGTTAGGGTTCATGTTCTTGAGATATTGGGAAAAAGTGTAGAAATTTGTGAACTTAATTGATGTTAGGATGGATTGATCCCTTAAAAACATGTTAGGATGTGACTATATATGTTTAGTATTGATTATAGACCTTTAAACGATTGTTGGGACTAAGTTTAGAAGATTTGAGGTGTTAAAAAAAATGAAAAACGAATTGGGGAAAAATCTGGGCCGAAACTGGTCAGTCGTTAGAAGCAGTCCCCAGGTCGTTCGAACGAACTCGTTCGAACGAGCTTCTAACGAGTTGACCAGTCGTTTCTAACGAGTAGGGATTTCGTTCGATATCTCGTTCGAACGAGATATCGTTAGAATGGACAGTTCGTTCGAACGAACTGGATCTCGTTCGAACATCCTCGTTCGAACGAGACTTCTAACGAGCTGACAGTCCAAACTCGTTCGAACAGTCTCGTTCGAACGAGACTTCTAACGAGCTGGCAGTTTGGGCCATTTTGGACTGTTTTGATTTTTGGAGTTCCGTAAACTTATTCGAAGATATAGATATCATTCCGTAGATGTAGTAATGATAGAATTGGGACATTTGGGTATTTTTGAGAAGGAATTTACATACGAGAGTTGTATTACATGGACGGTTTGGGTTGAGACGTGAGTGTGTACTACGACGTGAGAAGATTATGGCGCGTATGATTATAAACCGGAGTAGTATAAATTGTAATAAGTATAAATTAGTACGAGAATGCGATATGTACTACGATTAAAATACGGTATTACTAAGACGTGTGTTTACTTAGTATTGGTATATGAATTGTGTGTATGACATACCTACCATACTTGCTATCACGGGAGATTGCGTTCGCTTAGGACCCTCTAATCCTTGTGTGCCTACGGGGGGGATATAGACTGGTACCTCGATGAACATAGGTCAGAGAAAGACTTATTGGGATGTTAATAAGTCCGCTGATCGTGGGAGCGTAGGTATGTACGTGACCCATGTGATGTGACTGTGTTCGCCTCCACTATTTGTGATTTGTGTTATCTGAACTATTCCTGAGAGATTCGGAATACGTGATCCTTATGTACGTGATGTACCGGGATGGATAGCAGAGTATGTGTGCACCGCAGCTTAGTTCTCGGGGTGCTTATATTGTATATTTATGATGTGAATAATATACACTTAATTAATGGGAACCTTCAGGTTAATATTGTGAATATAATTACAGTATTTTTTCGAGTTAACTGATAGATATATATATATATTGCATATTGAGCATCTGAGTTTGGGTTAAACCCCTACTTAATTACGAGCGTTATTATGTTAATAGAACCGAGTAATAAAGGTAAGACCTATGATAGTCTAGCTAGATATGTTGTCACTTAGCTAGTAGTTTGTGTCACTCTAGATGGGTACTTACGTTAGGAGTGCACAGTTAGACGAGAGGTGAGAATATCATGTGAGTGCACGTCCTAACATGTACTTTGCATTTAATGTTTTAAATGTTTTTAAAGCACTTGCGGGTGTTTAAAATATAACTCCACATTCGGGCTCTGACCCGTTTGCTTTTCAAATCTTTTTCTTGTAAAACCATTTTAGGTGCCCAGCCACAAGGACACCAAGCATAGTATACTCATTCAGGTAACGAGCTGTAGCTGTTTGTGGGAGCTACAGGGATTTGCTTGTAGACGCTTCCATCTTTTGGATTCCAGAGTCACTATCTATCAATTGTAGGGCATGTTGCCCATTTCTATTTAGACATCTTTTACATTTCAGTTTTCAGACTTTAGCATGTATTATTTCAGTATTCGGTTATTTATTTCAGTTATGGGATTGTAGTGAGGAGTTTCCTCCAGACTTTATTTACTCTATTGTGATGGTTATTCGTTTTACTTCAGTATGGTGAATGGTGTTATTTACTTCTTCATTACACTTGTTGCATGTTAATCAGACTTTAAATAAAATTTGGCACTACTTTTTAAATACTAGGTGGTTAGTAATCATTAAAACGTTTTCGACAGTGATGCTATTAACTGGACCAACTTGGCATTTTGAATTAATTTAATAAGGGAGTAGCTACCCGGTATTTAGTTAGTCGGGGTGTCATAGGTGGTATCAGAGCATCAGGTTCTAGTGTCCTTAGGATCTGTACGGCTATTATGTTTCCGCTACGTTTCTTTGATATAGAGCCCTATATTTTAGGACTGTTGTACTCTTTTTGTGTATGCTTCGTTCTTCAGTTTTCTTAAGTTTATAACAGCGAACTTATAAACTTTGTTCTTATTTCAGATGCCTCCACGACGTGCACGACGAGTTCCCAAGGATGCAACGCCCGAACCCCAGCCCGCTCCAGTTCAGGGCATGATGAACGCCGCTGAGGTTGCAGCTATAGTAGCCCAAGCGGTAAATGCCGCAATTGCCGTTGTTCAGCAGGCACCACCTCAGGCGCCGGTTGTCGCGCCAGTACAGGCTAATGCATTCCCGTCTGCTTGGGAGCGTGTACGTGACGCTTTTTAGAAAGCGTATCCGCCAGAGTTTGCAGGAAGCTCAGATGTGGTAGTCTCGAGCCAATGGAGGAAGGATATGCAGAGGCATTTGAGGATGCATGAGTGCACTGATGTTCAGAAACATGTGCTAGCTACTTTCAAGCTAGGGGGATCTGCACTACAGTGGTGGGAGTCTATTACCACCGCAGAGGAGAGGGATACTCTCACGATTCAGGAGTTCTGGGTACGGTTTGATCGCAAGTACTTTCCGTCGGCTGTTCACACGGAAATGAGGAGGAAGCTGATGAGTCTGAGGCAGGAAGGCAAGACAGTGGCCGAGTATGAGGCCGAGTTCACTAATCTGTTGAACATCGTTCCAGACGAGATACCAACAGAGAAGAAGAAGATTGAGAAGTTCACCGACGGGTTGAATTGGAGGATCCGTCAGCATCTGCTAGGGAACCTATCGTTGGCCACTTATTCTGATGTGGTTAACGCAGCATTGTTACACTGCCAGGACCACCGTTTTCATATGGCCGAGGGCAAGAGGTCGGGAGAGTCTAGCCATCAGGGCAGGACTGGAGGACATGGTGACAGCGGGGCACAACCGGGTCAGGGGCAGAGACAGAATGAGCAGGGCTCCCAGCAGGGGGATAATAAGAGGTTCCGGTCAGGGAACTACAGGCAGGGACAGGGAGGTTTCTGTCAGGGCCATCAGGGTCCAAACGACCATCAGGGCCAACCGGGGCAGAATGGGCAGTAATTTCACCAGGGCCAGCAGGGCCAAGGGAGGAACGGTAACGGCCACCAGGGCCGGGGGCAGCAAGGGCAGAGAGGAGGGAACTTCCCGGGGAAGTGTTTCGTTTGTGGCAAGACTGGCCATAAGCGACAGGATTGTCCTGATAGGGGCAGGGCCCCACAGCAGCAGCAGCAGGGTGCTCGCCAGGAGCCACAGAGGCCTATGTTTCCCGTCGCTCTTCCCGTACCGCCACAGATGGCAGCATTGCCACCCATTCCAGCAGTCCCAGTTCAGCAGGGGTAGCTATAGTATGGACTTGTCTACAACGTTCACCAGGCTGTAGTTCCACAGGCACCACCCGCGATTGAGGGTACGTTTCCTATCCATGGCACTATGGGTCGGGTGTTATTTGATACGGGTGCTACACTCTGTTTTATAGCTACACACTTCGCGAAAGCTTTAGGATTGTTAGCTACGGCAGAGAGCACAGTGACGTGTGTCGACTCACCATTGGGGAGTGGGTCACTTATATTCTTTATATGCCGGGGAGTGGGAGTAGGGATTGGTGGTTTGGTATTACCTACGGACATGTTAGTATTAGACATGCATGTTCACGATGTGATTATTGGGATGGATTGGCTCGTAGCTTATAGGGCCATGATTGATTGCTTCAGCGGGATCATTGTTTTTGCCATTCCGGGGCAAGAGATGTTTGTAGTGGCGATGCCTCGCCCAGAGGGAGGATCGACCGCTCATTTGTATTACATTGAGGAGGATACCTCTCAGGAGGTTGTGATTCCTTTAGATTCCATCCCGGTTGTCAGGGAGTATTCAGATGTGTTTCAGGAGATACCAGGCTTACCACCAAGTCGAGAGATAGACTTCGTTATAGATTTGCTACCGGGAACGAGACCTATAGCACGCGCACCGTACCGTATGGCTCCAGCTGAGATGAGAGAGCTACGGGATTAGATAGAGCAGCTGTTAGGTCAGGGCTTTATTCGCAGGAGTACCTCACCTTGGGGTGCTCCAGTTTTGTTTGTGAAGAAGAGGGACGGTTCACTGAGATTGTGTGTGGACTACCGAGAGTTGAATAAGGTCACGATACGGAATAAGTATCCGTTGCCTCGAATCGATGACTTATTCGACCAGTTGAGAAGAGCTTCTTTCTTCTCGAAAATTGACTTGAGATTGAGATACCATCAGTTGCGTATCAGGGAGGAGGATGTCTCGAAGACTGCGTTCTTATCAAGATATGGTTCTTACGAGTTTCGGGTTATGCCTTTCGGCTTGACCAACGCTCCAGCAGTGTTTATGGACTTGATGAACAGAGTGTTCAGGGATTTCCTAGATCAGTTTGTCATTGTCTTCATTGATGACATTCTGGTCTACTCTCAGACAGAGGAGGAGCACGCCGAGCATTTGAGGCAGGTTTTGCAGACACTTTGTTAGAACAAGTTGTATACAAAGTATGAAAAGTGCGGGTTTTGGCTGAAGGAAGTCCAGTTCTTGGGTCACATTATTTCCGACCAAGGGATATCTGTTGATCCGGGGAAGGTATCAGCGGTGAGGGAGTGGGGACAGCCCACGACACCGACTGAGATTCGTAGTTTCTTGGGTCTAGCAGGATACTACAGGAGGTTTATTCGGGGTTTCTCAGAGATAGCAAGTCCTTTGACACATTTGACTCGTAAGGGCGTGCCCTACATCTGGAGTGATGCCTGTCAGTTGGCATTCGATGAATTGAAGGACAAATTGACCTCAGCACCTGTGTTAGCATTGCCGAGACCGGGAGTTGAGTATTTGGTTTACACCGACGCGTCCTTGCAAGGACTTGGAGGCGTATTGCAGCAGGAGAGACAGGCCATAGCTTATGCTTCTCGTAAGCTTAAACCTCATGAGAAGAATTACCCCACGCATGATTTGGAGTTGGCAGCAGTGGTATTTGCCCTACGGATTTGGAGGCACTATCTTTTGGGGGAGAAGTTCCAACTGTTCACGGACCACAAGTCCCTACAGTACCTGTTCACGCAGAAGGAGTTGAATATGCGGCAGCGTAGGTGGCTTGAGTTTGTGAAAGACTACCCGTTCGACATCCAGTATCACCCGGGTAAGGCTAACGTGGTAGCAGATGCGTTAAGCCGTAGGCCAGCAGATGAGGTGGCAGAGGTGTGGAAGGATAAGTGGAAGGAATTGGGACACCAGGATGCAGTGGCCCGATCTTTCATGTCTGTGATGACCATTACATCGCAGATTGTCACGAAGGTAGAACGGGCACAAGCTAATGACTCGTTCTGTCAGGAGCAGATAGTTCGATTACTAGTAGAGGGAGTCGAATCCTATACCGTTAGCTCAGACGGGGGATTACGCTTCAATGGGAGATTAGTAGTTCCGGAAGGGGAGGAATTGTGACATGAGGTGATGGCAGAGTCGCACGGCTCACAGTTCGCGGTACATCCCGGAGTGGACAAAATGTACCAAGACATGAGACGCCAGTATTGGTGGAGCGGTATGAAGAGAGATATCGCTGAGTTTGTTTCGAAATGCGCCACTTGTCATCTTGTAAAAGTGGATCATCAGAGACCGGCAGGATTGCTACAGCCATTGGAGGTCCCGGTATGGATGTGGGAGAGCATATCCATGGACTTTATCACGGGGTTGCCTACGTCGCAGAGGGGTCACGACTCTGTTTGGGTAATTGTGGACAGGTTGTCCAAGGTCGCTCACTTTTTACCCGTAAGGACTGACTACACTACGGTACAGTATGCCCAGCTCTTCATTTCAGACATTGTGAGACTTCACGGTGTGCCCCTAAATATCGTGTCTGACAGAGACAAGATATTTGTTTCGAGGTTTTGGGAGAGTTTCCAGGAGGCCATGGGCACGGAATTGCGGTTGAGTACGGCTTATCATCCGCAGACTAATGGACAGACTGAGCGCACAAATCAGATGTTGGAGGACATGCTACGCATGTGCATTATTGACTTCGGGGGTGGATGGGAGCAGTACCTTCCACTGGTGGAGTTTGCTTACAACAACTCCTATCAGTTCACTATTGGCATGGATCCGTTTGAGGCATTATACGGTAGACCTTGTCGTTCCCCAGCATGTTGGTTGGAGGTGGGGGACAACAAACTGCTTGGGCCGAAAGTGATTCAGGATACTTCGGCAAGGATTGAGTTGATTCGGAGTCGCATTCGGGTAGCTCAAGACAGGCAAAAGAGTTATGCTGATGCGAAGAGATTTTTCAGAGAGTTCCAAGTGGGGGACCAGGTTTTGCTCAGGGTATCTCCTATGAAGGGGATTATGCGTTTCGGGAAGAAGGGGAAGTTGGCACCGAGGTATGTGGGGCCGTTTCCTATTATTGAGCGGATCGGACCGGTTGCGTATAGACTCGGGTTACCGGAGCATTTACATCGGATTCACGATGTGTTCCATATTTCCTCGCTGAGGAAATACCTTAGAGATAATTTGGCCCATTCTCACATTACTGTGGAGGACATCGATCTCCAGTCGGATAGCTCCTACGAGGAGGGGCCGATTGCTATTTTGGACCGAAGCGAGAGGAAACTGCGGTCAAAGATAGTTCCGTTAGTGCGTGTCCAGTGGCGAAATCACAATGTCGAGGAGTCCACATGGGAGCGAGAGGATGAGATGCGCGAACGTTATCCAGAGCTATTTTTAGCAGGTACTTTCTAGTTTCGAATTTCGGGACGAAATTCAGTTATTAGGGGGGAAGTATGTAATACCCCGTACTTTTGGCTATATTTATTTTTGGGATTAATTAATTAAATGCGTACTAATTGGAAATTAATCCGGGTTATAAATACTAACGAGATGCGAGTTGGTATTTGATTATGTGCATACATGTTTTGATATATGTATTTGGTATTATAAAAGTTGTCGTGAGATTTATATACGACATTTTAGAAATTTTGTTGAGACGCGTGGGACCGCCGCGTCACGGTATAATATTTTGATTATAAAAGTGAATTTAAAATCTATAATCCGTATGGTCATTTTGAGTGCGCTAACGCGTCCGGAAGGGTCAAGATAGTCAGAAAACACTAGCCGGGGGTATAGTTTGGGTCTCGGGGTATTTTTAGGCCATACCGGCAACTTAAAGGGTATTTTGGTAATTTTACTTTTTGAGGAATTTAAAAGTGACGAAAATTGATTAATTAAATCTGATGTGGATTTGACCCACTAAGCCCATAACCAACCCATATTAACCTAGAAGGCTACGTAGGTTATCATTTAGGTTTTCTAAGTTCCCCAAATCAAACCCTAGCCACCTTAAGCCACCATTGGAGAAGGAGCTTGGAGAGAGGAATTTCTGCAGAAAACTTCATCAAACCTACACCAAAATCAGAAATCAAACCAAGACAAGTGACTTTATTCCATTTAAATTCAGAGAATGTCTTTTCCATGTTAGAAATTGAAGAATCTTGATTGTTCTTGAAAGATTAAATGAAAACCCATGTAGTTGGAGTTTAGAACTTGAAAATTTTGAAGAGAATTGCATGTAGTATGATAGGTAGATGATTTCCCTCATAATAACTGTGATTAGGAGAAATGAAAATGAATTAAATTCTGGGATTTGATGATGATATAAAGTTAGGGTTCATGTTCTTGAGATATTGGGAAAAAGTGTAGAAATTTGTGAATTTAATTGATGTTAGGATGGATTGATCCCTTAAAAACATGTTAGGATGTGACTATATATATTTAGTATTGATTATAGACCTTTAAACGATTGTTGGGACTTAGTTTAGAAGATTTGAGGTGTTAAAATGGATGAAAAACGAATTGGGGAAAAATCTGGGCCGAAACTGGTCAGTCGTTAGAAGCAGTCCCCAGGTCGTTCGAACGAACTCGTTCGAACGAGCTTCTAACGAGTTGACCAGTCGTTGCTAATGAGTAGGGATTTCGTTCGATATCTCGTTCGAACGAGATATCATTAGAAGGGACAGTTCGTTCGAACGAACTGGATCTCGTTCGAACATCCTCGTTCGAACGAGACTTCTAACGAGCTGATAGTCCAAACTCGTTCGAACAGTCTCGTTCGAACGAGACTTCTAACGAGCTGGCAGTTTGGGCCATTTTGGACTGTTTTGATTTTTGGAGTTCCGTAAACTTATTCGAAGATATAGATATCATTCCGTAGATGTAGTAATGATAGAATTGGGACATTTGGGTATTTTTGAGAAGGAATTTACGTACGAGAGTTGTATTACATGGACGGTTTGGGTTGAGACGTGAGTGTGTACTACGACGTGAGAAGATTATGGCGCGTATGATTATAAACCGGAGTAGTATAAATTGTAATAAGTATAAATTAGTACGAGAATGCGATATGTACTATGATTAAAATACGGTATTACTAAGACGCGTGTTTACTTAGTATTGGTATATGAATTGTGTGTATGACATACCTACCATACTTGCTATCACGGGAGGTTGCGTTCGCTTAGGACCCTCTAATCCTTGTGTGCCTACAGGGGGGATATAGACTGGTACCTCGATGAACATAGGTCAGAGAAAGACTTATTGGGATGCTAATAAGTCCGCTGATCGTGGGAGCGTAGGTATGTACGTGACCCATGTGATGTGACTGTGTTCGCCTCCACTATTTGTGATTTGTGTTATCTGAACTATTACTGAGAGATTCGGAATACGTGATCCTTATGTACGTGATGTACCGGGATGGATAGCAGAGTATGTGTGCACCACAGTTTAGTTCTCGGGGTGCTTATATTGTATATTTATGATGTGAATAATATACACTTAATTAATGGGAACCTTCAGGTTAATATTGTGAATATAATTACAGTATTGTTTCGAGTTAACTGATAGAGATATATATATTGCATATTGAGCATCTGAGTTTGCGTTAAACCCCTACTTAATTACGAGCGTTATTATGTTAATAGAACCGAGTAATAAGGGTAAGACCTATGATAGTCTAGCTAGATATGTTGTCACTTAGCTAGTAGTTTGTATCACTCTAGATGGGTACTTACGTTAGGAGTGCACAGTTAGACGAGAGGTGAGATTATCATGTGAGTGCACGTCCTAACATGAACTTTGCATTTAATGTTTTAAATGTTTTTAAAGCACTTGCAGGTTTTTAAAATATAACTCCACATTCGGGCTCTGACCCGTTTGCTTTTCAAATCTTTTTCTTGTAAAACCATTTTAGGTGCCCAGGCACAAGGACACCAAGCATAGGATACTCATTCAGGTGACGAGCTGTAGCTGTTTGTGGGAGCTACAGGGATTTGCTTGTAGACGCTTCTATCTTTTGGATTCCAGAGTCACTATATATCAGTTGTAGGGCATGTTGCCCATTTCTATTTAGACATCTTTTACATTTCAGTTTTCAGACTTTAGCATGTATTATTTCAGTATTCGGTTATTTATTTCAGTTATGGGATTGTAGTGAGGAGTTTCCTCCAGACTTTATTTACTCTATTGTGATGGTTATTCGTTTTACTTCAGTATGGTGAATGGTGTTATTTACTTCTTCATTACACTTGTTGCATGTTAATCAGACTTTAAATAAAATTTGGCACTACTTTTTAAATACTAGGTGGTTAGTAATCATTAAAACGTTTTCGACAGTGATGCTATTAACTGGACCAACTTGGCATTTTGAATTAATTTAATAAAGGAGTAGCTACCCGGTATTTAATTAGTCGGGGTGTCACACTAGCTTGATAGGAACGAAGAATAAAACCAAGAAGACACCGGTACGAGTTCCTTTGTAAGAAGGTGGACGAAAAGAAAAGGGGTTGGGAAGATGATTAAGAAGATAACCCAGACTTGCCCAATAAACCTAAGGAGCCTGTATATGAGGTCAAGATGATCTCCTTCGGGTGAAACTTCATAAAGGGAGGAGATGTAGGCGGTAGAGATGGACCGATAGATAGAGAAGCCTACCTATATGAGGCGAAGGCTTGTGCTCCTATAGGAAAACTCAACTTAGATAGAACCATAGAAGCCTGCCTCGAAAAGGTGAATAGATATCACCTTATAGTAGGTTTCTCTAAAGATGATTTATCTAGTGTGCACTACCCACACGATGATCCACTGGTCATCACCATGGTAGTACATGATAGAAGGGTGGCAAGAATACTATTTAATAATGGAAACTCGATCAATGTTGTGTTCTACATCTGTTTTAAGAATCTAAGGCTGAAGGATAGGAAGTTAGAGGCATATCACAGGCTTCTTATCGAATTTTTGACTACTGGACAAATTGCTAAATATAAAAGAATCGCTTTTTTATTCTGGACGAGAACGTGAATTTGTCCTACAAAATTATATTCGAAAGGGTCAGATTGAAGAAGTTAGAAATTATTACATATACTATTCACTAGTGACTGAAGTTTCTCATAAATTATGGGGTCGACGTGGTAAAAAGAAATCAAGTGGAAGCCCATGAATGCTACCATACATCGGAAGAATCGAAAGAATGAAAGAAATTGACCACTACTTTTTAGATCAAGTCACTTTATCCTCAAGATGAAGATAAGTTAGTCAAGTGCCATGTAGTTGAGGATATGGAACTAGTGATTCTAAATGACGAACACCCGGAGCAAACTGCCCAGATCGACTCGTCACTTGAACCACTCTCAAGAAGGAACTAACTAAGTTTTTGAGAAGAAGAAAGAAGGTGTTGACCAAGAGTTATAAAGACATGCCGGGTATAGATCTATAATTCATCTTCCACGAGCTCTACATAACAAAGGATGCTGAGCCAGTAAAATAAAAACACAGTGTGTTTTGAGGGAAGAGAAGAACATGGAAATCCAAGAAGAGGTGGATAAATTACATAAGGTAGAGTTCATCGAAGACATGAAGTGCCCATAATGTATCTCGAATGTTATTATGGTCAGAAAGACGAAAGATAAGTGGCATATGTGCATAGACTTCACTAACCTCAATAAGGCTTGTCTAAAAGATCATTATCCTTTGCCCAAAATTGACCACGTGGTTGATGCTATAGCAGGGCACGAGCTACTCAGTTTCATGGACGCCTATTTCGGATACAATCAGATAAAAATAAAGCCAGAGGACCAGGAGAAAAACTCCTTCATAACTAATCGAGGTACATATTTTTATAATGTCATGCAATTCGAGCTCAAAAATGCTAGAGCAACATACCAAAGGATGGTTCATAAGGTCTTCAAAGATTAAATCGATAAAACTATGGAAGTCTATGTGGATGACATGTTAACAACAAGCAACAAAGATGCTGACCACTTTAGTGACCTTAGCCAAACTTTCGACCAACTGGAAAAACACCAAATAGGATTTTGGAGTTAATGAAGGAAATTTTATAGGTTTTATAATCCACCAGAGGTCATAGAGGCAAACCCGAATAAGATCCAAGCACGGATAAACATGGAGTCTCTTGTGAGAAAAAAAGTATATCTAATTTTGCAGGATGAGTAACATCATTAAACAAATTTGTGTCTAAATCCACTAACATGTGTCACCCATTCCTCAATGTACTAAGAAAGACCTTATAATGGAAGGACGGATGTGAAATAGGTTTTTTAGAATTAAAGAGATGCCTGGGATCTGCACTGTTGTTATCTAGGCCAATCCTAGGTGAAAATCTTTATTTTTACTTGGCAGTTTCAGAATTAGCTATCAGTTCAACATTGGTTTGATAAGAAGCTTGGGTACAAAGGCCAATTTACTACACTATCAAGGCATGACGCGGAGCATAAATATAGTACCCTAGGCTTAAGAAGTTAGCCTTAGCTTTGATTGAGTCTTTTAGAGGAATAAAATTTCACTTTCAAGCGCATAGTTTTGTCATTTATATAGACCTTCCTCTATACTAGACCATTCATAAACCTGAGAAATCAGGTAGACTGGTGGCTTGGGCAGTAGAACTATGAGAGTTTGACATTCAGTTGAGCCCAAGATAATAAATAAGGGCCCACTATTGGCCAATTTTATATCGGAGTTCACTTATAAAGGGAAATATGTCAAGTAGACTTCAACGGAAGAGAGCTCATTAGCAAGATCGACTGAGTAGACTTCTATGAAAGAGAGATCATCGAAGAAGAAAACCAGTAGACTTATTCAGAAGAGAGCTCAATAATTCAGTATACTGAGTAGACTTCTACGAAAAATAGCTTGATGACTAGTAAAGCCGACTAGGTCTTTGACATACCAGAGTCTTAGGATCGATAAAAAAAAGGTCTTGTGATCTGGAGCAAATGAGAAAATTATTCAAAAATGGGAACTTAGTGGAAGGAAGTTTTGAAAAAGGACCCCCGATTTAGAGATTGTTCATATATGGTTCATCATGTGCAACCGTCATTGGGGCAAGTCTAATAGTCATAACGCCTAACGGAGGAGATGTGGAGTATTCCTTCAAGCTTGACTTTCAGGCCTCCAATAATGAGGAAGAGTATGAAGCCCTCATAACAAGTTTAGGATTGGCATCATCATTAGATGCTAAGAAACTATCAGTACACAACGATTCTTAGCTTATACTTAATCAAGTACTTGGAGTCTATGAGGAAAGAGAAGAATCAATGATGAAATACTTGGCAAATGTGAAATTGTTGTTGAAAAAAATTTTAGTTGTTCAGATGGTCAGGATGACAAAAGCCAACAATGCACAAGAAAATGCACTTTTCTTCATAGCACCGGCCACCAGAGCTTAGCTACGCAGAACAATGTCCGTACAAGTCATGATGCATCGCAGTTATGAGGAGAAAAGTGTATTGGTGTAGTTAGACTTGGGACCCTCCTAGATGGATCCCATCTGAGAATATTTAATGTCGGGACAGTTCTAACAGATCCAAAAGAGGTGAGGAGACTTCGGTATAAGGTAATAAGGTATGTGTTAGAAAGTATAATTATGATCATAAGAGGATTCATCATATCACTTGTCCGACGTGTTTACCCATCCAAAGTAAATGACTTGATAAAGGAAGTTCACAAGGGATCGTGTGCAGCCCATTCGATGAGCTAATCATTGGTAAAGCGAGGGGGTACTCAAGGGTATTATTTGCCAACCATAAAAAAAGATTGTGCGAACTATGCAAAAAAGTGCCAAAAGTTAGATGTGATACATAAACATCCGGGAGTAGCACTGATGCCGATCACATCCCCTTAGCCCTTTGCCATGTCGGGAATTGATTTGGTGCACCCACTACCAACTGTTAGAGGTAGGTTCAAATATCTTGTCGTAGAAGTAGATTACTTCACTAAGTGGGTGGAGGCCGAAACTTTTATTGATATGCCATATAAAAAGGTCTTCCACTTTATATGAAAAAATATCATCTTCAACTATGCAATGACATATGTCGTCATCACTGATCATGGTACCTAGTTCGACAATCAATAATTTGAAGACTACTGCATACGTGAAAAGATCTAAAAACTATACTCAGAACTTAGTCACCTTTAGTGCAATGGGTAGACAAAGATAAAAATAGACCCCTACTCAGCGACATGAAGAAAAGACTAGATGACACTAAGAGGAATTGGATCAATGAGCTACAGATCATGATGTGGGCATACAAAATGACACCAAGAATAGTGATGGGTGAAACTCCGTTCATGTTGGAATTTGGCACTAAAGCAATAGTGACCATTGAGATCGGCCTTCCCAACCATTGAGTTCTCAACTTTGACTCACTAAAGAGAAATCTAATGAGAAGAATCGATGTTGACCTAGTCGAAGAGGTCAGGGAATGCGTAACACTACCACTGGTTACCTATTAGCAAAGGACTATTGTCTTTTACAATAAAATAGTAAAATTGAGTTTTTAATGGAAGGAGAGTTAGAACCCAAGTGGCACAATCTGTACAGAGTATCTGCTATCGTAGGACCATGAATTTAAAGGATTGAGACTCTAGAAGGTGAGAACTTCAAGAATCCATGGAACTCCGAAAAAATGGGGCGGTACTACCAGTAGCAATGCCAATATATGCCAGATTGAGGAGACAGTCATATGTAAACCTTCTTTTTCACTCTTTTGTAATTGAACTCAGTGATTAATGCGAACCGAAATGTAACACCCCGTAATTTTTAATGATTTTTATATAGTGATTAATTAAATTAAAATGGGAAATTAATCCAAATTAAAATAAATATTAATTAGTGTGAAAAGGGTTGATATTTATTTGTATAAAGAATATTGAGTATTACTTAGTGAACGAGTAATAAATTAGTAAGAATGCATTATGATTGTCGTGAGTGAGAAATACGACAGTTACGATAATTTAGTCGGGACGTGCATGTTAGTCGTGTCGGGCTCAAATTTATGAGATATCATATTATTTAAGTATGGGTCATTAAATTGGTCATTTAGAGTACTCCAGTGTATCCGAAAGGGTCGAGATAGTCAGAAAAGTGTACTTGGGGGATTGGATTGGGTTTCAAGGCATTTTTAGTCCAAATCGGCACCCCAGGATCTTTTGAATTTTTAGAGTAAAAGTGACCTATGAAATTTCTAAGTTTATATCATCTGGTATGTTGATCTTGCTAGGGTTAGAAATTAAAAAATCAGAGGAAGGCCACTAGAGGAGGAAGAGGAGTTCCCAGGCTTCCCACTCCATTTTTGCACCACTACCACCACTAGAGTGTAGATCAGGAGGAAAGGAATTGTCCACAAAAAATCAGACCTACACTCAAGGCAAGTGTTTATCTTGCTTATTTCTGAAATCTTATAATACCCATGTAGTGTAGAGTTTTATATATGATTATTTAAAATGAAGTTCTTAGAAAAAGGACGAGTTAAACACATAATCTTGGGTAGGATTGTATGTAGACTGATCCATATATGTAGAGGATACGAAACTAGATTATATGTGATGAGATGGGAAAGATCTGGATTTTATGTTGAGTATGAATAAAGAACACAAAACCTAGCGTTTTAATAAATAAAAGGTTTGATCCATTATTGAATATAATTACATGATGTTTTGGTGTTATATCCACATTAGAAATCATCCTAGTACATGTATATCATGTTGAAGAATGTTAGTTGTAAGTTTGGTGAAGAAACATGCGGGTTGTGTTGAATAAAAATGGTGAAAAATGCAAGAACTGAACGAAGAAGATGAACTACTACTTTTCGAATCGATTCAGCCCAATGGAGAATCGACTCGGTAAGGCGAATCTATTCGACCCTTGAGCGAATTGATTAGGTTTGTTTAGAATTGTGAGATATTTCCCCATTTGAACCCTAATATCATGTATACTTAATGGGAACAATTATGAGACATCCTTAAGACATAATGGGAGATATTATGAGTGACAGTAGGCCTTGGTAGGATGGGAACTTAGTCGTGACTCAGAGAATTAAGGCTAAGGTTAATTGGGCATAATTTGTAATGCGGGTGAATTCGGGAGAATGAGAACGGATCATAGAGAGATGAGTGAACCTATAACTTATACCATTAGAGTATGAGTGTATTAACTTTTGAAATAACTTAAGGGGTAACTAGGACCCTTCGGGTAGAGAATAATACTCGAGAGAATATAATGGGGAGCTATAATCGTAGTTATATAGTACGGTGAGTATTTAATAGATACATACTACATGTAGGGGCTCATATTTATAGGTTGTGTGTATATACCTATACAAATTATATATATAGGTTGAGTGTATACCTATATGATCTATAATATAGATGGAGTGTATACCTATACGGGTTATGCTTATAGGTTGAGTGTATACCTATACGAATTATATTTATAGGTTATGCGTATATCTATACGGATTATATTTATGGGTTGTGAGTATGCCTATATGCGACATACGGAAAAGTTATGCGAATGCCTAGTATGCGCTTTCTTATGTATATGAACATACCTACGTTGCCTGCTAGCGCGGAGGTTTCCGCACAAAGGACAGTCTTATCCTGATGAGCCCATTAGGGGGATTTTAGACTTGTACCTTAGAACATAGAACTTAGGTATTGAACACTACTTGTTTGTATGATAGTGTGGCCAATCATTTGGGTGCGTTAGGTGTGTACGTATCCCAAAGGCTTAGAACTATGTTAGCCTCCAATATGTGTTTATGTGATTTATGGTTTGAGAGTGATGTCTGAACCGATAATCCTTGATTTGGTACATGAGGTACATGCACATGATAGCAGAGTATGAAAATGTGCATCGCGGTGGCTAGTTCGGGAGATGCTGTATATATATAGCACCATGGTTTTGAAAGTGTTTTACTATTCACCTGATGTATGATATTTTCCTCTTTCATGCCCATGCATGAAATGTCATGCTAAAAGTGTTTTTTTCCTTTGTTAAAGGGTTTTTGTTTCTTATAGGGGGGGGGAGGGTGCTTTTTTTTTTTTAATTAAATATTGAATGCTTTTAATTTTTTTCTCTTTTTCTTTCCTTTTTTTCTTTTTTAAAAAAAAGGAGGATTATTATGGGTTGGGTTTTATCACGGGGGCAAATTTATCGTCGTGCCCTCGGTACGGGCATCCGCTAGTGTATATATATATATATATATATATATATATATGGATGATTTATCCTACTTGTGTGTATTGTAGGACAATTAGATACTGTATTTCTAAAAGTGATTTAAATTATGAGATTATCTACATAGTGTGTGATAGTAGTAAATCTAGATACTGTAAATCTAAAGATAATTTAAGTAAAGCAACTTAATTAAATAATTTAATGATAACATACATGAAAGGTTAATGATGGTTTAATAATAATATACGGGACATGTGAATTATTAGTTTACGATAGCGTACTGTATGGGCGGTATGGGTGAGCCAAACATGTTACTGGTTAGTTAGTTATTGATGAGACCTAGTTGGGCTGGGTAGCACAACTAGGTAGGAGACGTTAAGCGTGCACATTAGTTTAGTGGTGAAGAACTCAAGGGAGTGTACGTTGAACTGACATGTGTAATCAGTAACTGATTTTAAACTGTGATAAATACTTGCTAAATATTTTTTAAAGGTATTCTTGGGTTGTGACCCATATGCAAAATATTTTCAAAACCTTTTAGGTGTCCAGCCACAGGGATACCCATCTTGATGATCTGTTCCAGGGATGCGTAGCTGCAGCACTTATGGATGCTTGCAGGATTTGTATTAGACGCTTCAGTCTCTTCATTCCTAGAGTATGATGCAGTTCAGTTTTTCCATTTGGGAATGTCGCCCCTTAAGTTAGTTCATTTTATTTAGTTTATCAGACTTTGTAATTGTGCACTCAGTTTATTTCAGTAGATATTTAGTAGGACTTTTGTATTGGGACCCGATGGTTTATTTGGTATTATTTTATTTCAGTTATTTATCTTGTGATTGGTTTAGTTTTTTATTACTGCATGAATGGCTTGGCTATTGTATTTGTTTCCGCATGTTGTTATTGTTTAATAAAAAGATAAAATTTCGCACCGACTTATTGAATACTAGTTGGTTAGTAAACCTTTAAAATGTTTTCTACAGTGATGCTCAGTATGAACCATATGAGATTCTTGTTTTGTTTTTAAAAGGGATTGATCACTAGGTATTTAAATAGGCGGGGTATCACACGAAACACCATCCTCTACATGTATATTCATTTCAAGCTCTATGCAACATTTGAATGATCGATACATCGGTTTGAGAGGTGTGAAATATGCCTAGGCCTATTAAACCCAAATCCGAGCACATCAAGATTCACAACTAGGAAACTTACTTCACGTATGACCTCTCTTCTGTACGAGTCACAATCAAGAAGTTTCAACCAAGTATGGAAAATATAGTGTAGTCTTGTAGACGACAAGTTCCGACCATAACTAACTAATGCAAAGATAGATCCTAACAAATTTGGTCAACTTTGGTAACAAATTTAGACACTTGGTCAGGATGACGAGATTCGTCCATATGACTAGTAAGCTGGCACAAGAATTGGTAGACCCTAAGCCAGGATAACTCAGTCTTATAAAAAATTGGTAGCTAGGAGGCAGATTACGTTGTCAATAAGCCGACCATGTGATCGTAAGACTGAACTATTAACAGACTTAAACCTAAATCATTTTATATATGTCCTCGTCTGCGAAACATAACACGATCAAGAAGTCTTACCAAGTATAGGAAATCTAGTGAGATCTTATAGACGACACGATTCAGCCATAGCTGACTAGTGGAAGAAAAGATCCTAGTAAATTTGGTCGACTCTGATAACCAATGCTGACACTTGGTCAGGACAACGAGATCCATCCATACGAGCAATAAGATGGCAAAAGCATCGATAAATCCTAAGTCAAGACAATTTAAGTTCATTAAAAACTAGTATCTAGTAAGGAATATCAAGTTACAAACAAGCCTATCATATGATCATACGACTAAACTATTAGCAGGCATATCCTAAATATCAAAGCAGTTAGTAAGTTGATATGGACAAAAGGAAAAATGCCACAATAAGTTCATAAGACTATAACTAACTGGGTTGAAGGCATATCACCACATTTACTTATGTAAAGTATTTTGAGTTTAGTATAACCTAGTCAAGCACATGTGAATGTGGGCATCAAACTCTATATGATAAGCATGGGCATCCAAAGAAGACAACATATATGATAAAGGACCGATCATTACAACAAAGAAGAAAAAATTATTTATTACAAATTACCACAATGTTCATATAAAAAAATAGAGGAGCGGACATAAAAGCTTTATAAGAGTATCAAGAGAAGGATATTTATGCCTCAGGATCATGCCTAACTTCAGCCTCTGTAGTCTGAACATCCTCAATAATGATAGGAGGGGCATTGGAGGCACTAGTTCATTTAGCAGCAATCTCAGCCTACTCGCTTACATCCTCATTTCTTGTGGAAGGAAGATTTTCTTAAAGAAGAATTGTTTGGTCGAATCCAACAACCTCATCATCCCTCATAGCAGGATTGTCAACGGCTATCAGCTACACGGTAGTCAAAGCCGTTGCTTCTTCGTTATCACCTTCCCATTTGCTCATAATACTGGCTATATTAGGGTAATCAGTCATCACCTTTTTCTTGATCTATTCATTACCATAGAGAAAGAAACCCATGAAGTTAATTTTGTAGTCAGTGAGTGATTTGTATTTAGCCACACCAATCTCCTCAGTATTGGCCAAAGCTTAATTGGTTCGAACGAGATTTTGGCTCACCCTGGTTTGCCATGTCAAGCACCTGAATGGAGGTAATCAGATCATTATTGGAGGTTTTAAGGGCCTCCTTAAGGCTTTTAAACTTGGAACCATCGGTGGTATCCTCTCCCTTCAGCTTTTTAATCCGCTCTTCAGTTTTTTAAAGAGAGATCGTCGTCTCAATCACCTGATCATCCCTCTCTTACAGTTCATCATATATTTTCTTAAGATCGTCAGCAGACTTCTTCACCTCCTCTTTCAGCCAATCATTGTCACCAGTAAGATCTTCATAAACATAATAATTTTTCACATATTTATCGTTTAGAATAGTAGAAGCTGCATCAATCTGAATAAAATAAGAGAAGAACCAACAAGAAGAAAAATTAATGATAAGCATATAAGCACAATATTAACAAAATTGACCACCAAAACACGATGTTGAATTAACTTCCACAGGGAGTAAAGGTCATAACCTCTTATGAAATCAAAGTCCCTGATATGCCCATGATATTCGGCCAAGTCTGTAGTGTTGCTCGAATGATGAAAGATGGAGTCTGGGTCAGTTCTCAGCTCCTCGGAGCTAATGCGTTTATCAAGATGGAACTTGAGCTCCTCAACCTCGCCATAACGAGGGGTCGATCGTTGTCCATGAACATGTCAATGAAGGTCCCTCTTTTAACCTAGATCCTCTCGACAGTAGTTTCGGCTGACCTAGACTCAACTCCCCACGCGACCTCAGGAGCATTTTGAGCTATGGGAGCATCAAGGGGCCTTTTGTCCCCTATAATAGCAGCACAAAAAAATATGGGGGACTTACCTTTAGACTTTACCCGATTAGTAGCCTCATCCTCAGCCTTCTTTCGAGTATTTATCTCAGCCAATTTCCTATCTCCAGCTTCAGTCCATCTTTGGTCATCAACCTTTTTCTTCTTCGTATCCAGCCTTTTCCGATGAGGAAGATCCATGGTCTTGTGGTTAATATTCTTGGGTACCATCCTAATTGAGGATTTAATATTAGAATTTGAGGAAGAGTAAGTGAAATCTGAACAAGTTATAATATTCAATTAGGTCTCAATTCATAAGTAAAAGATAAGGGGAAAACTGTGCTACCTTCTTCAACACATACCCTACTAGCTTGATCGGCCTCAAAGCCTTGATCATCTTTAATAAGCACCACTTCTATCAGTGTATCTCGCGCCTCAGCAGGAGGGTCACAACCATGGGGAGTGTGGTACCCGACTTTAATGAACTTGCCAACAGTAAAATGGTCTTCAAACTTTGGGGGCTTTTACACATAAGAAGCTTCCACCAAGTCCACAACCGTAACAGGAAGCAATGGAGCCTTCTTCACTGAAATTTTTAAATGACATGTCAATATAATACAAATAAAAGGAAAAATAAGAACTGAAAGAAAGCAAGAGTGTATGAACTTTACTCGACCTTACCCATTCACGAGGAACCTTACCGGACCTATCTCTTTTGTGGCCTCTGAACTCCTAGTCACCTCTCATGAAAACAAACTATTTTTTTCAAGCATGATTGCTAGTGTGGATAACCTGGACCGTCCTCAAGTGGGATTTTCTTGGTGCAAAATAAAAGTATCTAGGAGATTTGGTGTTGTCGTTCAAGACATAGACATACTGGAATATATCCCCAATGAGATCAAAACTAGAGATTTCCTTCCAAAACATCATAGACCCTAAAATGGTCCTATAAGAATTGGGTGGAAGTTGGTTAAGTGTCACCCCATTTACTTCTTGATGATTCTAATAACATGGTGTAAAGTTAGACGAAGCCTAGCTTGGAGTGACTATAGAGGGAGGAAAACCTCGTTATAGTTATGTATGTCATAAACTCTCTCGTCATAATCTTGCAGCCTAGTCGCCATGCTAATAGTAATGAAATGTTTTTCTCTTAAGTCATCTAGCTCATCTTCAATCATGTCATATCCATACCATCTGGCATTAGTGGTAGTGGGATCATAGGAGTTTATGAAATCCCCATAAGTTATCTCCTCACTAGATGACACCTCCATTCTAAAGGGGGAAGTTGGGAGTTCATCCATCATGACTATCCCACTCGAGCCATCCAAATAAATGATAGATATATTAGATGCTATGTTAACCAAATGTCCAACACCAGCTTGGTGGTCAACTCGATTAAGTATTTCAGGTCCCACATATTCAGGATCATAAAATTCCACATCTGATGGCGAGCATATAGAACCACCTGAAGAATCTATCACAAGGGTATATCTAGGCTGTCCAAGATCATCCTCTGGATGGACATTGTGGATAGGTGATGGGAATCTCCTAGCAATAATACCATGACAAGATGGCTTTATCTTAGCTAAAATGTTTAACAAGCGTTGAACATGCCTATCATAGTTCATTAAGATAATAATGGAGTTTTTTCGGGGTACAAAGTCTTGAAGGATACTCAATTGTAAAAAATAGATGTTTGGGTAAGACCAAAGCCTCAAGACAAACTAAAATGCAAAACCCTAGGCCAATCAAATCAATGGCCATCTAAGATGGTTGAAACTCTACAAAAACATCAGAGTCCATAACTAGCAAGTATAAATCAAATGAAGAACTTGAATCAAATCCCTAGAGGAAAAGCCACACACTTTAAACCCTAAAAAGAGTCAAAGACGAAAAAAGCTACGTACCTTAAACCTTAAAATAACGAAAAATCTTTGTAACGGGCATAGGTTAGCCGGAGAAGCTCGCCGGAGATGGACTTTTTAGTGGTTTTAGGGGGAAATGTCAAGCACTGAAGATGAGATTTATAGATGTCTGGGTTTTTGAAGTTGAGGTTCTTCTCTTCTCTATTTATCTTTATAAAGCTCAAATTTTTTCAAAATAACTCCGAAATTTGGGAACGGTTCAGTATTTGAGATTTTATATCCTTTTGGCAGCAACAATTACTCTCACTAATGACATGTAATGTCATGATGGGAAAAGAAATTTAGCGCAGTTAGGAAAGCACACGCGCACTGCCCGAAACGGGCCAAAACCGAGTGTGCGACATGTGGTAAGTCCTCTCATCAATGGGAAAAATATTAAAATACATTCTGCTTGGCGTGCTCGGAGAAGAATTCAAGACGATCACAATTATTGAAGTTGAAAATATTCTAATCGATTAACTCTTTGCTTGCTCATTCATCTCAACAAACAACCCTAAAGCACAATGCTTTAGAGAATCCGTTTCATTCTTTAATCACTAATAAAGTCTCGGGGGCTTTTGTTGTACCATGAATATGGTTCATTCCTGAAACAAATTACCTAGCAATGGTTGTACATAGCTTTCCCTTGGAAGTGGTCAACTCAGGATATAATTGGGTCATCTTGTGGAACTCTACTCGGCAGCAGTGTCATAGGTGGTTACTTTAGTTCACCCATCCTATGACAGTTGACACTATTACTCAGCGCCATAGACATGCATATATCATATAGTGAGGATGACGCCAGCAATGCTCAGTAGACAAACATGTGAGGTTTAAGATTTTTTATTCATCCACTTTTGATGGGCAATGTGTACCCATTACATTCCTTCACTATATATCCAAAGGTGAATCTGCCTCACCTATGAAGGCATTACACATGTCACTCTAAATTACTTTTGTCTCCACTAACAACATATATAAAAAGGGCACACTGTCCCTGGTGCAAGGGATCAAGAGATTATTTTCCTACTTTTATATTGCCCATTTTAAGAGCAAACTAGAGAGGTTGTAATCATCTACTGATCTATGTATTTTTTCAACTGTGAGAAGGCCCATACAGTATGTACTCTTAGGTAAGAATGGGTTGAATAAACACAAGTCCAATATTTTTATATTTTCCAAAATTTTAAAGATTGAACCTTTACATAAAACTAACCCAAATAAACTTATCACTGATTTTAAACTTTTACTATGGAAAACTAATTTATCTAACTTTATCTTTTTACCCTAAAGCATACATTTTAGGTGATAACAAATAAAATAAATAAATCAATCCATAAGATGCCGACGTATGAGGAAAACCACAAAGGGAAAAACCTTGGACAACCTAAAGAACAGATCATTATGATGTGGTTTTACAAAGCATAGATAATAGACTAACACAATGGCTCGATCCCCCACAAGTCGTGGTTCCATTCTATCTTTGACCACTCCTCCATAGTTTAATGCAGAAATCCACCCACGCAAAGCTGCCACAAGATAGGAGTCCATTCAAGCCTCGGTATCCATCGTTTAGGCTCAACAACCGTTAAACACTACAATCAGCATGTACGAAGTCCACCGCACGAAACAGGTTCTCTCAAGATGAAAGAAACAAAGTTTGGTTCCCAAACTTAAGATGTCAAAGCATATAAATTACAAAACTTGGATCTTAAAACATAAAGGGTGAAACTTGGGAGTTGGAACTTTTGCAAAACGGTGTAGAAACATTTTTCACTAAACGTCCGTAAAAATTATGAGTCCAAAATGCCTTAAATAGTATTTTCACAAATTTTGAGGCGGCGGCTCGTTCGAACGAAAACTAGGGTCGTTCGAACCAGAATAGTATCTCATTTGAACAAAAACTTTAATTTGTTCGAACGAGAATACAATCTCGTTTGTAACCAGTTTCTAATGAGAAGTCCCTGTACAACAATCTAACTTCATTAGATGACCGTTTAATCCCCATTTCGAATAAAAATGCAAAGTCCTTCGAACGAGATATAATACTTGCTCTAACGAACTGAAATAAAAAAAAAATCTTAAAAAAATTGAAAAACAGTTCTAAACATGTTTAAATAAAAAACTAACACCCTTAAAATATTTTCAAGAACTTACAATTAATACGCATTCATACCGGAGAGATCCTAGGTATACGCAAATACTAACATGGCACTAAACACGACACAACATATCCATTCTTTGAAGCTTCGCCTCTAAATCTTCATCAAACAACGTCATAGGCTTATGGAATCAACAACACAAAGTCTATCTTATGACTCAAATGTTTTGTCCAGAATTATGCCAATTAGATACAAATTGGCTCGATTGGAAATTTGTCCTTACAAATCTCCCCCGTTGGCTATTCTGGGACAAAACCAAAAGAAGAATACTATGGTTCATCCAGCTCTCTAAAAAGACTCATCTCCCAACCCCAAAAAACAAAAAGAATATAGATGCTCGACAGACACACAAACATGAGTAGCTTTGCATTGCTTGAAAACTTTGTCCCATTGATGTAAACCTATAGTCATGCACACTTAAACACACCTTCAAAGGAAAATGGAATATAACAACAATAAATTCGTAAATGAAAAACGTGTTAAAATGCCTAAAACAATCTCAACCTAGGTAATACATCTCCCCCTAAGATAAAGATACTAAACATGTGAAGGAAAGATACCATTTCTCCCCCATTTTGTTCAGGAATAAACAAAGCAAGATAGCATAAAAAATTACTCCCCCCAAACCACATCTCCCCATAAATGCGTGATCATTAGATACCATGATGAGAAAATTTGATACAAATTTTAAACATAGGAAGAAGTGAATAAAGTATGCAACATTGTAAAGTGTAGCAAACATGCAATATGGAAAGTCAAGCATAAATAATCCAAATGATCAAGCATATTGTAAACATTGACTAAATGTAAACCTCCAAGGCTAAAAAACACGATACCATATATAATATATGCAAAATATACCAATGAAAATCGATATACATATAGGTATAAAAGACCATAACACTCAACACAAAACACATAAGCTTTACACACTAGCATAGTACCGTGTGTCTAAACACGTGGGATAGAATGAATGGGAGGGACATAGATACAAATGAATTATGACTCAAACACTCAAATATGTTCAATAAGTTCTAATTGATCATAAAAAATTATCAAAACTAAGATTGAGCCTCAAGTGACAAGATAAAGTGAACTTAATGAACAAACAAGCACAATGCACACAAGCCTAGAATATTGATGATTTTACAAATCAATAGCATCATGAAAAAAATAAGCATAACTAGGATTCATTGTGCAAACCCGTTGATCTTCAAGTAAACGGCCTCAAAAGATAAACATATAACATATTATCTATTATTTTCTTTTCTTAATTCTTTTTAAGATATTTCTTTTAATAGATTACACAAACTAAACTACGTTGGCCTTAGGCAATTTTTCTGTTTTTATTGACTTTAATACTTTCATTAGGCTCTTGCCAATGGTGGCATTCCCATAAAGGAGATTTTATCCTTTTATATCCCTTTCCTGTTCACCATCATATTTTTTTTCAATACTAATTAAACATTATCATGGGCAACGGTTATTACATGCACAAATCTCTCATAGTCACAAAAAATGTAGATGACAAAACTGATGGGAGAACATCTCACAATGTTCAAATATACATGCGAAGTTAATGTTCAAAAAGCTTGTGCATGTGTGTGTGGAGGAATATACAAAGTTGAATCCATTAAGACAATCAAGTTCGAATTAACTTCATGCAAGCATGATTAAGAAAATTTAAGTATATATAATCATAATCAAATGTCTGAGCCACTCGAAAAGTATGGAGTGAATTGGATTCAAACACACCAATATGTCATACCAAATGTAAAACTAAAATATGCAAAAGCCAAAAATATTTTTGAGTTCTTCTAAAATTTTCAAAAGAAGATACCAATTTTTAATTTTGAAAACAAAATCTAACTCAAAAGACAAACAAAATATCTATATACTTTTCATTATGACTCAATAAAAGGAAAAATATAATACAAAAGATACACAAGTCATAACATTATCAAACACATATCATGAATCATAACTAGAATGTGACAAAAAAATTTACAACAATCAACAATTAGATATGACATGGGAAGTATCAAGTGCAAGCAAATGAGAATTAACAAGTCTAATACATAAAGCTTCCAAATCCGATTTCCTAACCCAAGTACGTGTAAAATGATGCTTAGGGTCTTTAGGATCAGTATTCTTAGACTTTCTAGGATTATAAGATCATAAAAAAATTCCTAAAGTGACCCTTCATACCACAATAAGTGCAAGTGTAAATACGACGAGGAGTGTTACCTAAAGGTTGACCATTCCTAGAATTCCTAGCCGACTCTCTCAAATGTGTGGTCTTGGCTTTGGAAGTGGGAGAAATACGATAATTGAAGACAATTCCACACATGCCAACTTTTATTTGGACGGTGCCTAACATTTTATCCAACTTTTCCGACCTAAAATTCAAATTAATTTTAATACGACTCAAATCTCTCAATCGCTCCTCAATCTCAACTATCACAGATTAAAGTAAATTCCTCTACTCCTCAAACTCTAGAAGCTCTTTCTTCATATCCTCCATCAAGCCACGAAGACTATCTCTCTCACCCTCAATGTACTATGGATTCTCTCAAAGAGTCTTCTCACATGCCCTAAGATCCTCAATCAAAGCATTATCATCATTTCCTATGGCACATTCTTTTAACCTATCTTCCAACTTCAAGTAGCCTTATTCACCTTCAATGTTTCCGCATACAATTCACGAAAAGAAACTTGTAGTTCACTCTCCTATAGTTCTTCATCATCCTCACTTTCATCTCCACTCTCTCGACCAATACTCACTTGGGATTCACAAACTATGGCCTTAAAAGTTTCATGCAAAGGAATATCTTCATGGGAAGATTTCTCATCAATGTACACATGATTAGCCATGGACGCAATAATGTTTCTGTTAAATGGGGAAACATTTTCCTCTTCCGAATCACTATCACTAAGGGTGGCATTAAATGCTATTGATTTTTTTTCGTCTTTCCTTAGTTTAGTGGATCCCTCGGCTACCATATGGCTATAACCCTCACAATCGTAACATCTCTCTGAATAATACCTCTTAAAGTTCTCATTCTTATTCTTAGGAACACGATTGGCCTTGTTGTTCTTAATTTTCTCAAACTTTTTTTCACATTTCAAATGCTTTTGGAATTTGAGAAATTTTTCAAATTCCTTTGCAAACGTGTTCATATCCTCGAAATCGATGTTAGACTCATCATTCGAAACATGTGTTTCCTTATTCTGGGATTTCAAAGCAATGCTCTTTTCTTTCATCGTTACATTCTTGGAGGTAAACATGTCAATCTCATAAGTTTGTAAGTCACCTACAAGCTCTTGAAGATTCGTCGAGTCAAGATTACTAAAAGAATTCAAAATAGTCACCTTTGGATTAAATCTATCAGGCAAAGACTTTAAGATTTTCTTTATCACTCGGTTGTCTAGTATCTTCTCTCCTAAGTTACACAATGACTTAAATATGTCGGAGAATCTAGCGTAGAACTCATCAAAAGTCTCACTCTCTAACATTTTAATTATTTCAAATTGAGTGGTGAGGTTTTGGAGTTTGGAAGCCTTAACAACACCAGTTCCTTCATGGTTGAGTTGGAGTATATCCTAATATTATTTTGACGTCTCACACGTCATAATAAAAAGAATTTCTTTTGGGGTGACAGAACAAACCAGGGCAGTTAAACCTTTAGAATTATACTAGGATAATTTATACTCAGCCTCATTCCACGACTCTACAGGTTTTAAGTGAATTTCCACTCCATCTGTCGTGACCGATGGAGACCACACCTTAACAACAACTAACCAAACTTTCTCATCTATACCCTTAAGTGCTGACTTCATACGCATTTTCAAGTAAGCTTAATTCAACCCATCGAACATAGGGGTTCTAAAACAATCAAAACCTCCAAAATTCATGCCTAAAGACACGGGATCGAAAACACAAAAATGAAATATTCTAACTCCGATACCAATTTGATAAGGACACTGAAGTGTGTACTATTAGACAAGGATGGTTCGAATAAACACAAGTCCAATTTTTTTTTATGTTTTTCAAAATTTTGAATATTGAATCTTTAAACAAAATTAAGCCAACTAAACTTAGCACCAATTTTAAACTTTTCTTGCGAAAAACTAATTTACCAAATTTTATCTTTTCACCCCAAATCATACATCTAATATGATAGAAGACAATATATATCAATCAATCCACAAGACATAGTTGTACGAGAAAAACCACAAAGGGAAAAACCTCGGATGGCCTAGCCAACAGATCACTATGATATGGTTTTACAAAGCATAGATAGTAGACTTAAATAATGACTCGTTCCTCCATAGTCCTTGACACTTTTCTATCTTCAACCACTCCTCCATAGTGCAATGTAGGAATCCACCCACGCAAGCTTCCACAACACATGAGTCCACGTGCACCTCGTTATCCACCGATTAGCCTCATCAACCATCAAACATCAAACATAACCATTAATACGTACGGAGTTCACCGTACAAAATAATTTATCTCAAGATGAAAGAAACAAACTTTGGTGCCCAAACTTAAGATGTTAGAGCATATAAATTATAGAACTTGGATCTAAAACCATAAAGGGTGAAACATTGGGTTTGGAACTTTTGTAAAAAGGTGTTGAAATATTTTTTGCCAAAAGTCCTTAAAAATTATGAGTTCAAAATGCCTTAACTGCTTGCACAATTTTCTAGCCAAGGGCTCCTTTGAATGAAACTAGGGTCATTCAAACAAGAATAAAATATCGTTTGAAACCAGCTTCTAATGTGCTTCTAACGGGAAGTCCTTCTAAAGCAGTCCAACCTCGTTAGATATTCGTTTGATCCTTGTTTTAAATGAAAATGAAAAGTTGTTCGAACGAGATATAAACTTGTTCTAATGAACTGAACCACAGAAAAAAAAATTTAAAAAAAATAATTCCAAATATGTTTTAAACCTAAAATGATTGAGGCATAATCGAGCATCCGGGTAAATATGTTAATCGTTGTTATCGACTTTCGGCCAATAAAAAAAAAACTAAACTTTAATTACACTCTTATGGAGTATATCGACTAGTTTAGGTCCACAGGGAATGTTTGATAGATTTTAATTGATTTAATACTTTTGAAATAAAAGCGTAAAAGATGGTGATGATGATGGTGAAAAGGGGAAAATGGAAAAAAAAATAAAGAAGTTAACTACGCTCATTAGAACTAAAAAAAACGGGATAACAATCATATCCCCACATCGGTAAAGTCGTTGGACTATAAAAGGTTCAAAAATTATATTAATAATTCGATGAAAATATTAAATCTTCAAAGTACTAAACATATGAGAATTTTACTCCACATAATATCTAGTCAATAAATAATTTAACGTGAATGACAAGATTGTCGACACGTGTATTATAACCTAAAATACCCCGGTTACCTAGGGCAAACGAAGTTAAGATACCTATAATACTCGTCTTGACAAAATATCAAGCCTACAAATTATCACTATATTTTTATCCAATTTTATATCCAACTCATTAACCAAGGTTGGGTTCATGTATCCCAACTAGGGGTGACAATTCGAGTCAATGGGTCGTTATTCGGGCCGACACGACACGACACGACACGACACGACACGACACGACACGACACGACACGACACGACACGAATTTGTGTTTTTTTTAGTTGACACGAATATGACCCGAATAAAAAATAACATGGCACGACACGAATACCAGAATTTCTTAAAATTCACGCCTAAAAACACGATAAAATGATAACACGACAATACATCACTCATAATTTAGACACAAACACGACACCACACGGGTTCGTGTAAAAAAACACGACACGAACACGAAATATCGTGTTAATTTCAGGTCAATTTTGTGTCGTTATGTGTCGTTTTTTTTTATCGCTTCTAAAATTCCACCCCTAATCCCAACCCTTTAACTATCTAGCCGAAGATGATATTATAAGTCTCTATGTAAGAATCCATTAATATGCATGAAAATATAATGAAATAATAATAAAAGTGCTGGAATTTAATGTTACCAAGATAGAAGAACATTAACATGCAAGAAAAAAATCAAAGATTGAAGAAGAACTGGAAAAGCTTTTGAATTCAAGGTGCAAAACTTGTAAATTATTATCCTAGATGTTCCTCCTTGATTAGGAGCTTTTAGATGAATGAAATCTGAATTAAAAGAACCCTAATGGCTAAATATATAGGTTAGAAGTCGTTTAGAAGAGTCCCCAAACATAAAACTTTTATGTCTAAAAGATAAGGACAAAATAAAAATCCCGCTTCTGGAAATTTGTAACGGATGTAAAGCGTGACTAATCTTTATCACAGTCTTGGAGCATGACTAAAGGTGAACCGGTTTTCCTTTAACCAAACCGATTCTCCTTTCTTCTTTCCTTAGTTTTGCCTCATTGGTTCTTCTCATCTTCGAATGCGCATAACTTCTTCACCGTAACTCGGATCGAGGTGTTGTTTTGTCTAGTATTCTTATGAGTTCAATCTCTTCAACTTTCCAATTAGCCCCATCTCTGGACTAAGGTTGTAAATTATGAAAATGCCCTTTAACTTCCCATTTCTTGGTTTCTTTCACTATTTTGAGTTTTCTCTCGCACTATCTTGAATGAAATACGTGTAAACACATAAGAGATACACAAAAAATGAAATACTTACCAATAAGGGTTAGTAGCATAAATATGAGATAAATCCACTCTATTTACACCTCACGGGACCATAAAAAGACCGAAATTAAGGGGATAAATGTGAAGAATTTATGCCTAATTAAAAAGATAACACCCTTAAAATATGTCCAATTGCTCATAATTAATACGATTTCATACCTGCGAGATCCTTGGAATACGTGAAGTCTAACATGTCATTAAACACGACATATCCAATCTTTGAAGCTTGGCCATTACATCTTCATCAAACAACGTCATAGGCTATAGGATCAATAAGACAAAGTTTATCCTATGACTCAAACATTTTATCCAAAATTATGACAATTATATACAAGTTGACTCGATTATAAAATTTTCCTTACAAACTAAAACTAATACAGCCGCTACTACACCTATGGATGTAGAGACCATCTTGGGCTAAACCACATAAACACGGTTTCCATCTTTTTCTCTCATCTTTTCTCCGTAATAATTACTCTACATAAGTATTTCTTTGATTATTATCTCTCTATCTATTACGAATCTAAGATTAGTGTATTAACAGGTGTAGTCGATAGTCATATAATAAAACTTTATTCCTTACCTCAAAGGGATTGCACATTATCCTCTTATCATGGAAGGCTTTTGTCGTGGACTTGAAAATACGAGAGTTCTTGTATAATTAGTTCCTTTACTTATCCATTTCAGTGAGCTTGAACTTTCAAAAATGTCCTTCCTCTTGTTCGTCAAAGTTGATGTTTTTTATGTCCCAATATTCCCTGTGTCCAAGCTCGACTCGCAAACGACACACGTTTCCATGCACGACGCGATGGGGGAGATACCTAAATGGGTCTTATAAGCTGTGTGGTATGCCTAAAGTGCGTTGGTTAACTCAGTTGGATCATTAGTTTATGTGTTGGAGACTTTATTGGTGTTGTCATATTAAGACATCAAGGAGGTGTAAATCTCATTACAACAGTGAACACCTTGATCACTAATAATAGCTTTTGGTGTGCCAAAAAAATCAAGGATATGTTCTTTTATAAACTTCAACACCACTTTCACGGTGTTATTTCGTGTTGGCATGACCTCGACCCACTTTGACACATAGTTCACAACGACTAATATGTACTTAAACTTTTTTAATTTAAGGAATGGACACATGAAGTCTATACCCTAAAAATCGAAGACTTCGAACATAAGGATGAGGAGCAAAGGCATCATTTGACGTCTAGTGAACTTCTCACATAATTTGCAGCGAGAGAAATTTGTGCAGAATACTCGTGCATCTTTGAAACATATGGGCCAATAAAATCCGCATTATAGAACTTTGAATGCGATCTTTTAGAAAGAAAAATGTTCCCTACATGCTTCATTGTGGAAGAACAATAAGATACTAGGAATCTCATTGTTGCGCACACATTTTTGAATAATTAAGTCCGAGAAATATTTGAACATATAAGGGTCATTGAACAATAAAGACCACTCCACTATAAAAATTATTTCCTTGTCCTTGGGCGAGAACTACGGTGGGTATGCCCCTATGAAAAGGCAATTAGCTATATAAATATATCATGGCAAGATAGAAGAGGCCAAGATTTTCTCATCATGGAAACACTATCTAATTGAGATTGGGTTGATGCGATAGTTATTAAATGTTAATCGAGACAGGTGGTCTTCAAGGACATTCTCAACCCACTTTTTGTATTTGATAGAGAGGTCTAATTCCAAGAAGAGTATTAATCATTGAATAAGTCTACTCTTAGCATCATTCTTATAGATAAGGTATTAAAGAGAGGCATGATCGATGAAACAAATGATGGGGGATCCTGCTAGGTAAGTTCAAAATTTATCTAATACAAACACTATAGCTAGAAGCTCTTTATCCATCATGGAATAGTTCATTTGTGCACTATCAAGTGTGCGACTAGCGTAAGTGATCACATGGGGCATTTTATCCCTTATTTGAGCCATAATTCTCCTATGACATAGTTAGTGGCATCACACATCAACTCGAATGTAAGAGACAAATTGGATGATTACATGATGGGGGCTGTGGTAATGATAGACTTTAACTTATCAAACGATTCCTAACACATGTTTGTCGACGGAAATGGGCTATCTTTATCCAGGAGACCACACATAGGGCGTGCGATCATGCTACATTTATGAATGAATATTTTGTAACAATCGACGTGTCCAAGAAATGACCTAACATCTTTGAGGGTTTTTGGAGAGTTAAGATTAGAAATGACGTTAATCTTGGCCTCTCATTGGAGACAATGTGGCATAGGATGATCCCTTATTTTACCATAAAGTGACACTTATCCTAATTGAGAACCAAATTATTCTCAACACATCTTTCTATCACCTGATTGAGGTTTTCTAGACATTCTTTATAAAAGTTATTAAACACGATGAAGTTATCTATGAATACTTCAGCAATGTCTTCCACCATATCACTAAAGATACTCAGAATGCACCATTGAAAGGTCGATGGTGAATTACAGAGTCTAAATGATATTCTTCGAAGGGTAAAGGTGTCGTATGGTCAAGTGAAGGTGGTTTTTTCTTGATCCTTATGGGCTATTTTGATCTAATTATACTATGATTACCCATCAAGAAAATTGTAAAACTTATGATCGTCTACCCTTTCGATGATTTGATCGAGGAAGGGTAGAGGAAAATAATATTTCCTTGTAACCAAGTTAAGCTTATGATAGTCAATGCGTACACAATGTCTGGTAGGAACAAGGGATGGAAAAAGATCACCATCGATGCTCTTTATCATTGTGAGGTCAAACTTCTTCGGCACCACATATGTTATGCTCTCCCATTTATCGGAGATAGGGTAGATTATCCTTACATCTAAAAGCTGGAATACCTCTTCCATTACCAACTTTCTCATATACGGGTTTAAATGTCTCTGCATTTTACATCTAGATTTGTCATCTTCTTCCAAGTAAATTCTATGGGTGCAAATGAAGGGATTGATTCCTTTCAAGTCAGAACTACACCACCTTATGGCATTCTTATATCTTATTAACTTGCTTAAAAGAGATGTTTCCTGACAGGTGTTAAGATTGACAACTATTATAACTGGGAAGGTGATTAGACTCCCCAGAAATGCATACTTGAGCCCTTTAGGTAATTGTTTGAGCTCAAGATTTGGAGCCGACATACTAGACGGGAAAGGGACGGTCTCCCTTATGTGTAATTTCTTCAAATAGGAGACCAATATTTACTCGTTAACAACCCCCTTACTAGTACGGTTCTCTTTTGTGCTATTTATTTCTATATCAACAAAGTCTTCCTCGTTCAGTTCGAGGGCATGACAATTGTCCCTAATCTCATCACTCAATATAAAGGAATTTGAAGTGAGTAATTCATTGTCTTTAAACTCATTAATCCATAAATCACTATTCAAAGAGTTAAAAATGCATGCCTCTAAGAGGACTTTAAAATAAGATAGGTCAAATTATTCCCGGAAAATTGTCTTTATATACGTAACCATATTAGTTTATTACTCATTGGAGTAGCTAGATTTCTTTAGGAGAGAGAAAACATTCACCTCAATGGTCACGCTACCAAAAGACGATTTCCTCACCTCATTCCTGTCGTTAATATTGGCATTACCAATGACTAAGAATGGTTGTCCAAAGATTAAAGGGATTTGATTATTCCTTTTTCAATGGGTTATGTGCCCAAGATAATGAAGTCTAGAAGGTAGAATAATGAGTATACTTAGACGATAACATCCTCCACAATCCCACAAGGTATCCTGTCGATCGATCGACGCGTTATGGAATAAGGTTAACGCTATCCCCTATGTCAAGTAGCGCATGATCCATATTTTGGTCCCCAATTATGGACACAATTGTGGGGCATTATAGATCTTTAAACTTTACAGAAATCTCGTTAGTGATAATAGAGCTTGCCTGTGCCGCCATATATGCCTTTTTTCCACATTTTGCGTTCACTTTATTATGCACAAGTCTTCAAGGAATCTAGCATATTCGGGATCCTATTTAATTGCCTCAAGCACTGGAGCATTCATGTTCACTTGTTTAAAAAGTTCCAAGAACCCTTCGTCGACGAATTTGTCCACTTTTTGCAGATGTCTATAATGAAAAGGTGCATGTTTTGGATTAATGAGGTTATAAGTATGAGTAGACTCTTTTACCTCATTGGAGATATTATTATCTAACTCTTATGGTTTGTGAGGCCCTACCTTCTTTGGGTTAATGGATTTTTAGAGTAAATGTTTCAGAAAACCTGTTCCAAAGTCATCCTTGAGATACGATTGTTGATCGCTTTGCCACTTTGTAGGGTAGTGATACCATTTCCCTGCTCAATATAGGTATCATTGGGGCTTGGGCCCTCAATACCCGTTTAGACCTTTGGATTCAGTTGTGTTTGAGCAGGGAGACGGGCATTGTTCCCTCCTTGCTAGATTTGAACCAATTGTGCTAAAAAATCTTGTATCGCTTGAATGTCCAAAGCAGTTTGTGATATTTACGATGATTGGGCATGGACAAACTGTTCTAGTTGGTTTAGTCTTTAGTTCATAACATAAGGCTCTTCAATTTCCTTATTGTGAGGAGGAATGTAGGGCACGTGAGACTGATTTGTATGAGGTGGTTGTTGGTATTGCGGTTGGGTTAATATTGGGTTTGAGGTTAGTATTAAAATTGTGAAGGTGGTGGATTAGCGGGTTGGCTTTTCTTCCATGGAAATCCAGCATTTTGAGTGTTTGTTCATGAAAATAGAGTATTTGGCATACTATCATTCAGATTATAAGGGGTTTGATGTTGTCACCATAGAGGTTGTTGGAGTAAGCCTTTACATATGCCCCCATAGCTTTGTCTTCTCGATAATTATCCCTTGATACTGGGGAGTGTGGGGCACTCCTTGGTAGGGTTTCCAACAAAATCACAAATATCTTAAGCCTCTTCTACGACAGGGGCCTTGGTTACTTTCCCTTGGATCAGTTGCATCTCCTCAATTTTGCAACATAGTAGAGCTTGCTTTTTATGTATGTCGTCATCTTATACCTTAGTGAGGTATACACTTTGTTGTTTCCCAAAGGCACCAACACTTAATTTTTGAATGAGATCATATGGGTTATAAATATCCAACCAAGGGTGGTTTTAGCCACAAATTCAAATGAGTTTTGACTTGGTCCGCACTTAGGGTAAGAAAACTACCCTGATACATTGTCTTAACCAATTGTCTTATTATCGATTTAAGAGAGCCATGAAAGATAGAGATTTGTCTCATTTTATTGTAACCATGTTGTGGACATTGGCACAATAAGCTTGTCAAATGCTTTCATCATTCATCCAAATTTTCTCCTTTCGTTTATGTGAAATTTTGGATTTATTTCATTAAATCATTTATCTTATGAATAGGAATGAATTCAAGAAGAAATAAATCCTAAAGTTCATGCCACATGCCAATTGAATTAGGAGTCAATGTTGGAAACCATTATTTAGCCTTATCTTTTAAAGAGAAGGAGAACAGTTTTAGTCCTATATGTTTGGTATAGCAATTTTGGTCTGAGAAAGTGTTACACACTTCCTTGAAATCAATTATATGACTATATGGATTTTCATTTTCCATCCCGTGAAAAGTGAGCGAGAATGCTAATCATGCTGTTACGAAAATGGAAAGTGTCGGTATTATAAGGGTATTTAATACATCCACGAGCCATAATCATCTATGGGAGGAGATAATCTCCTAAAGTTTGAGGTGCATTCGCTCCTCAGTTACCTTGGAAACTGGCCATAAGTTATATCAAAGTGGTAAATGGATTGATGTATATGATGATAGGACAAAAGGTGGTATGGATGATGATTCAGACATTTATGTTTGTGATGGAGATGTAGTGAGGATATTTGGTAAGTTGGACCGTGATGATGGTTGCCAAAATTAGGAGTGAATAGTACTAGATGAGGCGGGGTCTAAGTCAACAAAATGTTGTTTAAAATTTGAGCTTAGTTCGTTGTTCATTGGAAAATTAACTTAGTTTCTATTCCTGTAACAATCCTAGCATATGAATAACAACTAAAAAACAAATTAATTACAAACCAAATTGGTTTTCATTATGCTCTTTTTTCAATCCCCAACAATGCCGCCATTTTGAAAATCATTTTTTGCTGTTTTCTAAAATATGCAACAATCATTTTATAACCAAAGGTATGGTGAGAAGTAATATCGTTGAGTCATGTGGCAAAAGTGCTTTATAAATTTCTACAACTTAATTATTAACGAGTAAAATGATAAATTAGGTATCATATGCACAAAGATCGAATTTGAGAGGTCTTAATGAATACTAATTGAGTTCGTAAGTAAATTGGTAAAAGAAATAAGAAAAAATGATTTGTTGTGGTTTTGTATTAAATTTAGAAAATTGGATAAAAATTGGATTTTTAGAAATTTTCTGAAAAGATTAACATAGTTGAAAAGGGAGTTTTGTATTTATGAGAAAAAAAAGGTTTCGGATTAATCCCCCATTTTGAGCGGCAATTGTTATAAACTCAATTAGTTTTAAGATTCAAGTAATAAATTTGAGTTTTTGTAAAGTGAATGATCAAATATGGAAGACAATTCGTTACATAAAAGATGAAAAATTTATGAAAATAAGTTCAAATGTATGCTGAAATGTATAAACGAATTTCAATGATAACTAGTACAAGACACTAATTATCAAGTCACCATGTATTCATTTCAAATTACTTTTAACGGTTTATATCTTAAAACACAACTTGATTCGTAACAATATACTAATTCTCGGTGGGTTCATAAACCGTAACGGTTATAAACTTAGCTACTCATATCTAACACGATAATAATAGTAATTGTAATGCAAATATAAAAAAATCATCCTCTTAAAAATTATTGAAAGGGTATATAAGACTTACTTGAACGGACAATAATTATGTAAAAAAATAAGATAAAATGAACGGTTGAAAATCTTCTGAAATCCTTGTGTTATAATACCATAGTCCTGAATGAAGTAAAATACAAAGGATCGGACCAAAATACTCATTTTATAATTACGTAGTCTTCAACGCGGTAAATTACACAAAAATGAACCCGAAAATCTCGATTAACAACAAACACGAGTCTAAAATTCTTCTATTATAATCTCTAAAATGGAATTGCCACTAATCGGAATTACAACGATACTTCAGACTTGATTCAATCAAAATTTGATCCCAAAACAATGAATCTCAATGCTTCTTTTATAGGTTGAAAAAAAAACCTTGGGGAGCAATTGATAATTCACAAAATAAGGGTGGAAATATTAAATTCTAAAAAGGTTGGATAATGGTGAGAAAAGAAGAAAAATGTATCCTTAATTTTTGAAAGAAAACCCCCTTTTTAATAAAGTATTTTATCTTTTCTTATTTAATTAATTATATGTATAAGGTAATTTATGGGCTAAGAATTGTTTAATGTATGAATGGGATGGTTGATGGGAATATTATGGCGGGAGAACAATAAAAATTTGGGTTCTTTTTGCCAAAAAATAAAGAAACAAGAAAGATTCAAACAAGTAATAAAGAAAGAAAAAGTTGGTGGAGAAACTATAGAAAAAAAAAATCGTCCGGGGTAGGGGTGGGGGGTTTGGATGCCAAGCGCTTGTTGTCCCGGGCATCGCATGCGCTTCTTTGTTTATTTTATCTTTTTCTTTTTCCTTCTCTTTATTATTTTTTTCCATACAAAACAGAGGGGAGGACACTCGAACTTGAGCCTCCCCCCTTCACCTTCCCTCTTATAACCATTGTAACATACAAAGTTGAGAATTTTTTTACAGAATTAATATTTAACACTTATTTTGAACTAAGTTTCAAAAATTACGAAAAAGCCTAAAACTTATAACTTCTTCCCTCAGATCCGCGCACCGCTTGAACTGGCGTGACCCTCAATTCGATGCCACCAATATTTTAGCCATTTATGGGTCATGAGATTTGACTTTGGGGTTGATCCAAACCTTTAATATTTGACTTTCATTTGGGCCCAAATTTGAACAACTATTAATTCTTTGTTTGAAAGTGGATTGACGCACTCTTTGAACCAAGAAGTTCTTTGTTTCGAGTCTAACGACTTCCGTAAAGAGTCCGAGTCCGAATTTGGTCATCTAAAATTACCATTTTACCCCTGAAAATGCGTTTGTGAATATTTCTTGCTTTGATTGCATTCAAACTTCAACAGTAGTTTCCAAAACCCCGTGGACATTTGAGGTTATACAGTAAATGAGCATAAAACATGAGTTTGATCAAATATGGGACTGCAATTCTAGAGAGAAAATGGGTAATAATATTCAATATTTTACATGAATCACCACTCCACTTAGAGCATGCCCATTTATGCACCAGTATAGCGATCGATTAACTACCTATACTGTTCAGGACATACCAGATTATGAAGTAACAACTATGTCAGATGAAGGCTCACACTGGTCTTAATCCCGATATGCCTTTTCTAAACTCAAATGTCTTAAAAGAATAACTCGTCTAATCCCCGAATGAACTCTCAGCCCCCTCAGATTTGATCCGGTCTGCATGGCGTTATTTGTGATAGTATAAATATAACTAACTATGAGTTAAGAAAGAAAATAATCGATCCCGCACTTTATCCTTAAACAAAAAGGGATATAAGGGGTTATAAGGCAGTCAAATTAAAGTTTGGAGAATTTTTTTTTTATTTTTAAACAAAAACTATTGATCGATGGCTAACTGATCTGTCGCATCACCCTTCATTCATTAACTTTCGGAGTATAAACAACTCTGTTCATCAACTGAGTATAAATAACCCAGTCAATATCACCTATTTAAGATTTATTTGACTTATATTAATCGGTATTGCTTGAAGACTCATTCAACTATTTCTAAATGATGATCTATTTTTACCGATCGACTTATTCAATAATCTATATCTATCACTTGCAGAAGGACTACCTAATCTAAGGAAGTTTCAAGCCAAGGCAGATCATTCACACTAGGAAAGTGAAACAATCAAAGCATGTAATAAAGAAAGGTAAAAGGCAACTGTATCCATAGCATTCAACAAAAAATTATGTTGAGAACTATAGACACACCATGCTTAGAGTTATGTAAAAAAAAACAAGTGTTATAGACTGATCAAAGTATTCAAATGTTCATAATATGGAAGAAGGAAGTCTATGGAGCTAGGGGTAGAGCCCGAGCATAGGCAGAATGGAGAATACGACTTAAATCTTCACGCATGGATACATGAAGATCATTTTTTTCAGATTCGTTTAGAGGCCAAGGCTAAGAAAAGAGTCTCTAGTACTCGATGTATCCCTATTAGTCCATACACGAGGTCAAGGGCATCATTTCTTCAACAACACCTTCATAATCCTCAGGGTTGAATGAAGATAAATCCACATCTGTACGGGATATCTAGACTCAGTTCACTAACTCATGATATCCGTTAATGAATCACTGGTACTTCAACCAGCATAATCCTAAGAGGCCATGAAGGACTTCAGATACCTAAACCTGATGAGAGTGGTGAGGGCACTTTCGTCTTTAACAATGTCATCCGTGTCCTTATCCTTGTCAACCAGCTGACGTTTTAGGTTCAATCAAATCATTTTAAAATCGACCGCACTCTGCAACAATGTTATTTTCTCCATTAATATAGATTCCTTAACCTTCTTTTCAATCTCAATATCATCCATGTCATTCGTACATGGTTTAAAGTATCGATCGAGTTGATTCGGTATCGGTCGAGTTGACTCAAAATTGAAGGGTATCGATACGATATCGAGAGGCATTTTAAAAAAAATATTGAATCGTGTTGTTTCGCCCAGATATCGACCGAGACAAGCGATTTCGAGACGCGTCGCCGTGATATCGGCCGAGACAACCGATTCAATTTTTTTTACAAACCGTTAAATGTTATATAAGTGCTATTTTTTTTAGTTGTTATAAAAATGTTATAGAAAAATGTTATAAAACTATAAAAATGTTACAAAAAATTGTTATAAAATTACAAAAATGTTATAAAACTATAAAAATGTTATTTTTTTTAAATGTTATAAAAATGTTACGCAAAAATGTTATAAAACTATAAAAATGTTATTTTTTTGAAAAATATGATGGGTCTTTAACTCATAGTTCTCGGTATAGAGGTTTTGGATATTATCATCACGATAGTCAATCGGGAGATCACCAACAACAATTTTCAAATGATGGATCATCTAGTCAGTCATCTCAACCCTCTGAGCAACAATATAGTTCATATTTCTTTCCTTATCCTACTGAAAGAAATTACCCCTATCCAAATCTGTATGATCGATATCGCAACTAAATAGGGGGATGAAAATGCCTAAACATTGTAATTATTTCTATTTATCTTCCATGTAAATTTTTTTATCAAGTTCTATGTGTCATTTGATTGTTTTTCAATATTAGTATTGTTTTACTATACAATATTGAATCTGATAACTCTGTCGCGCTTTAGTATAACCAATTATATAATGCATTGCATATTGAATGATGGGTTTGAATGTATCTCATTGGTCCACTTTGTTAATCTTATTTTTTTTAAAATTTCTACGGATTTTTTTGCCCTCTCTAAATAGTGTATCTTTGCGTATCGCTCGATACCGCGATCGAGTTGAAAATCGAGTGTTCGATACCGGGACCGATACCGAGACTTTGAACCACGCATTCGTAAGATCAAACTCAGCCATACTTTGAAGATTTTTTTTTCAGAATCCATATCTCTCTCAGCTTTAGAAAATTTCGAGTCTCGCCCTTATGCGCTTTCCACCTCTAAGCCAGGTAAATCCCAAGGATTCTCCCTTACCAAAAGAAAAGGAGTTAGTCGCATAACACATAAAAAAATTAAAGACTACATGGGAGAGTGATTTTCTACACAAGACCCTGACTGGATGATTTTCTTGGCACTTCCAATCGGTATCCCCTTCGGGTGCTCAATCTCACTATGACAACCCGCTCAAAATAATAACGGGTGGCCAGCCCTATACTACATTACATCAAGTATCTCAGATGGCTCAGTCTCAACATCAACTGACACTACTAAATAATATAAGGCTAACTACCCGACACTATTAAAAGCGGACATCAAAAATTTTAAAACTTTTATTTAACACCAATATAAAACCAACCATGCAACCATACAACAACTAACCAACAACATGACATCTAAATATGATGAGTGATACAAACAAACTCCAATAATATAAAAGAGTACAACAAAAAGTACACAGTAAAATACCCGAATATGTTGTCGGATCACAGACAATGCAACAATCTGAGAAAGAAAATATATAAGTGCTACTCTACAACACTTGGGGATAAACCCGATATACAAACTGAATCCTAATCTAGATACACAAAATATAGGAATCGACTATAACAAAATATCGCAACAGTCCGCTACTGCCACAGCTCTACGAATACACTGGATGGATAAACATCAATGGCATCCTTGCGGAGGAACACCTAAAGTAGTACAATGTATATACATAGCTAGAGAAAATATAAATGGGTCAAAACCCGAGGTGAAAATATTTTATCGCAAGTGCATTAAAATGCATAATAATTATAAATGCATTATGACATGATTTAATGGAGTCTCACTCACCATAATAATCCAACTCATCTCTCAACTAAAGAGCGCAACTAAACGTATGCACGTGATCTCCAAATAAATGCCCAAATCTATCTAGGCAAGTAAATGTAACTAAATCACAATAAAAATATTCAATTAAAACCATCTCACTTATCTCACAATTTACCACTATCTAAATTTCCATCTAAGTCATACACTTCAATTTCTAATGTTATTGCTCTCTTTTATTTGTTCATTTACTTAACATATAAAGTTTACATAACCATTCTCTTACTAACATATACACAATACATAAACATTATCTTTACTAGGATTTCCTGTATTCTAGTTATACCATCCATATACATATAATTATATATGAGTTATTAGCATCTAAGTGTTAAGGACTAAACTCCTCCCAAGTCTCAATACTGCATTGTGTTTCATGCATGAGACGTCTCGCAAAGCGAAATCTAAACAAGGAACCCCCCTATTACACTACTCCTGACAGTATTGATTTTCGAGATTCATTATGCCCTCAATGCATGATGCATGTAACCCAAATTCTTATTATTCCATTTTAATTAATTTATTATTCCCAATTCTCAACAGTGCACGGCGTTTTATGCCTGTGACGTCTCGCAAAATGAAATCCAAATAAGGAACCCCCCTCATTGCACTACCCCTGGCACTGTTGATCGTCGAGAGGTATATATTATATATATATGAGCATTAAGGACTAACTTTTCCTCACTACCAACATTACATTGCGTTTCGTGCGTCGGACGTCTCGCAATGCGAAATCCAAACAAGGAACCCCCCCCCCCCCCCCCCCCCCCGTTACACCACTCATTGGAAATGTTGGTCATTGAAGTCCATTATACCCTCGATACCCAAGTACCAAGCACAACAATAATATAATAACCATCCAAACGAGCTATAACTCGAGGACGCAGGGTCTTAATGATGTCATCTTCCAATGCCCAAACCACGTAGCATACTGGGGACCACTTGTAGGACTAAACGACACCTACCTCGTGATCAACTCATACAAAACGTCCGAAAAACGGTCATAGTTCCTAACCGGCAAGTGAGACCGACACATACCCACGACTTCTCAACCCCAAAATATAATTCAAATCACATATCAACACAACGGACGACTATGACCTGGGGAATATCCACACACTGCTCATCAAGCCAGGGTGCTCACCCTCATCGCGCAACTTCCCAACGATAGCAAGAAGGGGGTATGCTTCACTTATATATATCATCACATAAGATATACATACATCATCACATCATATAAAGATATACCATCATATACGGTATACCTATCACATTGTCTATATATTCGTAGTACGCTCTTAGGTGTAGTTGATTTAATATCATTATTTAGTATATTTCTCTATCTTGATATACTAGTCGTAAATTCTCACACATCTTCCCCACTTAGTATACACTATACTATTTCTCACTTGAAGTTTCCGCATCACTTCATGATTATGAATTGTCTCTCAATTCTATTTATGTTAAGGTTAATCTCTATCCTAATGCACCTCAATTAGCATTTCTCATTGTGTGAGACATCTCCCAAATTAATCATCGTCAAGGATATTTCTATATTCGTATGCACATTTATTATCATCTAATTATTTTCAATCCATAATATGGTTCAATTAATCATATAAACCTTTAAAGTTATCCCATTTGGAATTGATTCTAAGATCCAATATCACTACGCGTATTCTCACTCTTTAATATAATTTCGTAATCATCTCCAAATAGAATTTTCAATGATAGTGGGCTTCCCCACTTAGTATATACAATATTCTCTAATCGTTATATCTCAAATTAAGTCCATATGACCCAAATAATATATTACGAGGGAAACCCCCTAAAAGTCTTTAAAACACACTTCCCATATCTCCTATAGAGGTTCCCAATTGATAACCTCGAACGAAACGGAATGAAATTCTCCCTAGAAAAACATCCCCCAAAATTCCCTCTTTCCGAATCGATTTGGGCCAAGTCCGAATCGATTCGACCCTGCGAATCGATTCGGCCTCCAAGGCGAATCTATTCGGGTCATCAAACCTGAGATTCTGTCTCAGGCCGAATCGATTCGGCTGGGGTCCGAATCGATTTGATCACTCAGACCTGGGCACCTACATATTTCCGAATCGGTTCGATAAAGGGGCGAATCGATTCGGCTCCTCAGAACTTATGAAAATGGCTTCTTTTTATTAAGCCAAAAATCCCCAAAATTCATCTTAATCATCTTCTACTCATTTCTCTTCAACCCAAATTTATATACATCATTAATATTCATCCTAGAACACATTTAAACTAATTTCTATCATAAAATCCATTATAGACACAACATATCTAAGATTTTACCCAAAATTTAGGTTTTATCAAACTAAACCTAAAACCCAAAGATTTAATCCACAAATTATGAAATAAATGGTACACAACAATTATTTAGCAAGTTTAATCACTTGCCTCAAGTTCGTAGGGTCTGAATCGTCCTCGAGATCGCGTATTGGTCGGAAAATCCACTTTCTCTCTCTTTCTCTTCTTCTTTCTTTCTTCTCTCTTTCTTTCTTTCTATTTCTCTTTATCTCTAAGGAGAATTGTTTCTCCCGTAAGCTTAATAAGCCTTGTCTCCCAAGATACACATCTTTAAATGATAATACACACTTTAAATGACTCGGTAACTTTAATTCGAGCCAAACGAGCTTAAAATATTTTGAAACCTAATTAGACCCTGAGTACAGTCATTTCGACTTTCTCGGCCCTTCCGAAAATAACTACACCCTCACAATTGTCATTCGAAACACTTTCTAACAACTTCAAATTTTGACCTCAGGGCCAATTTTAATTATTCTCCAATAAAATAATATTTATTTCACCCAAAAATGAATAAATTATCATCTCTAAAGTCTCGAGTTGTTACAAACTTCCCCACTTACAAGAATTTCGTCCTCGAAATTTAGCTAAGCCTAATACTCCAAAGCTCAACTAGTTCCTACAACACTCATCCTCACCAATCCTATACCCAAACCTCTAACTTCCCACGACGAATGTATTTTATGTTTGTTTTATGTTTTATAAAACCAATTTTAACAACTAGGGCGGCCCTACACCCTTTATTGGAGCTTTAATCGTACCAATCATAATGAGGCTTCATTTGCCTCCAAAGTTCCATAAATCTAAAGATGTATATATTACACTAGCATTTTAATTGTATAAAAATTTTGAATGGTCTAAGGAAATAACTCCTCTCAATTCCTGACATTCGCCATTTTCATGCGGGGGATGTCTCGTAAGCGAAATCCAAACAAGGAACCCTCCCAATACACTAATATGTAGCGACGTCGGGGATTGAGAGTTTGTTAGATCTGGACTAGAGTTTAAAAATATTTTTGTTTAAATCATTTTGAGATGGCCCAAAGGCCTACAAAAAGTTTGATTTTGAAAACAGTTTATTTTAAAAAAAAGAATTTATGTATTACGATACATATATAAAATGCCTTATGTCCATAACACAAGGTCTTAACAATCATCATACATACAACAACATATAGCTCATAAAAATTAGCATAATTATGAGATAAACTTCCCTGAGCCTCATTAATCCACAAATTCTGAACTCTTTTCAGTAATAATATCTTATATTATATTAATATATTGCCATTAATTAGGCTCATCCATAGATGGAATGCAACAGTTATATAAGTCTTACATGACTATATATAATTAAGTAGCTTTATCATTACTACTTAACGCACAACAACAACTCTTACATTCACAATAAAGTTATAGCTCTCTTCAAGCACATTACAAAATAATCTATTCTCTCAAAAGATAATTTATACGAGCCTAACTTGCTCAAAATTCCCTTTCGGATCATTCCATACATAATAGGGTTATAGCACTACCCTTTCATAACTATCTGCCATACGATATTCCCAAAACTCCATATATTAATATTCCTATTTACAAAGGAAATTAACTTACATCATCCATCTCTAGTCCGATTGCCCTTCCTCATCATTGGGCTCCCACACAAAGTCCCCTGGTCTAAAATGACCTCGAATCTGTTGTAGGGGTTGCACTTCCAAAAATTCTTCAAAACGTAATCCTTTACCTATTTTAGGACAATCTTTCTTCCTATGACCTATATCTTTACAAAAGAAACATCTACCCGCAATTCCTCTCAGCCCACCTTGAGGAACAAAACGCCGTTGTGACCCTCCATAGTCCGACTTATGCCCACTTGCATTACTGGAACTCTCCTCGCCAGACCAACTTGATGAACCTGAATCTCTAAAGTTCTTACCCTCTTGCGAACGAAGACAGTATTCATGACATTTCAATTGTGCCGCATTCACTACCTCAACAAAAGTCACTAACACTGGGCCCTCTAACAGATGCTGTCGAATTCTCCAATCTAACCCTCGCATGAACTTCGATATACGTTCTTCTTCCATATTTACCTCATCAGGTACTAATTTCACCCATCTAGAAGAATCTTCTTCATATTCTGCCACTATTCTATTACCTTAAAACACATCCATCAATTTCCTCTTTATTTCCTTCTAAACTGGGGATGGAAAATACCTTCGATCAAAAAGTTCCCAAAAATCTATTATAGGATTATAGGCAAAGTATCTCTTTTTTCAGATGTGGTGACAGACTCCCACCATTGGAGAGCTGGACCCGTTAACTTAAAGGTGGTTAAAAATTGCTTTTGCACCTCATTACACTCAACCATACGGAGGTGCCTCTGCATACTATTCTTCCATCGACTTTCAGCCATTGCATCAACTCCCCCTGAAAACTCTGGAGGATGCCCCTTACTAAAATCTTCCTTCACTCTTTCCCACAAAGACAGTCCTAAACGGGTTTGGGCTGCTTAAATGGCAGATTGTTGGGCCATCGTAGAAATGGCAGCAGTTACTGCTTGTGCCACAATATTGCAACGTCATCTGTAGTTATAGTCCTGGGAGGCAATTGGGGTTCCACATTCTCAGCCCCTTTGTTTGCCCTAACTGAACGACCTCTCTTCGGTGGCATCTGAAACAAGAACAAGTGTATCATAAATCCTTTCAAATGTTTTCAAATCATAGAAGAAATATGGACGTGTGAATACAACAGTCCTAATATTAAGGCTCTACATCAAGAACGCTTATGGAAGATTGTAGTAACCCACACAGATCCTAAAGACACTAGAACCTGATGCTCTGATACCATCTGTGACAACCTGCTCAAAATAATAACGGGTGGCCAGCCATATACTACATTAAATCAGGTATCTCAGATGGCATCAACTGACACTACTAAATAATATAAGGCTAACTACCCGAAACTATTAAAAGCGAATGTCAAAAATTTTAAAACTTTTATTCAACACCAATATAAAACCAACCATGAAACCATACAACAACTAACCAACAACATGACATCTAAATATTATGAGTGATACATACAAACTCCAATAATATAAAAGAGTACAATAAAAAGTACACAGTAAAATACCCGAATATGCTGTCGGGTCACAGACAATGCAACAATCTGAGAAAGAAAATATATAAGTGCTACTCTACAACACTTGGGGATAAACCCGATATACAAACTGAATCCTAATCTAGATACACAAAAGATAGGAATCGGCTATAACAAAATGCCGCAACAGTCCGCTACTGCCACAGCTCCACGAATACGCTGGATGGATAAACATCAATAGCGTCCTTACGGAGGAACACCTAAAATAGTACAATGTATATACATAGCAGGAGAAAATATAAACGGGTCAGAGCCCGAGGTGAAAACATTTTATGGCAAGTGCATTAAATACCATAATAATTATAAATGCATTATGACATGATTTAATAGAGTCGCACTCTCCATAATAATCCAACTCACCTCTCAACTAAAGTGCGCAACTAAACGTATGCACGTGATCTCCAAATAAATGCCCAACTCTATCTAGGCAAGTAAATCTAACTAAATTACAATAAAAATGTTCAATTAAAACCATCTAACTTATCTCACAATTTACCCCTATCTAAATTTCCATCTAAGTCATATACTTCAATTTCTAATGTTATTGCTCTCTTTTATTTGTTCATTTACTTAACATATAAAGTTTACCTAACCATTCTCTTACTAACATATACACAATACATAAACATTCTCTTTGCTAGGATTTCTTGTATTCTAGTTATACCATCCATAAACATATAATTATATATGAGTTATTAGCATCTAAGTGTTAAGGACTAAACTCCTCCTAAGTCTCAATATTTCACTGCGTTTCGTGTGTGAGACGTCTCGCAAAGCGAAATCCAAATAAGGAACTAGCCCATTACACTACTCCTGACAGTATTGATTTTCGAGATTCATTATGCCCTCAATGCATGATGCATGTAACCCAAATTCTTATTATTCCATTTTAATTAATTTATTATTCCCAATTCTCAACAGTGTACGGAATTTCGTGTGTGGGACGTCTCGCAAAGCGAAATCCAAATAAGGAACCCCCCGTTACACTACTCATGGCACTGTCGATCGTCGAGAGGTATATATTATATATATATGAGCATTAAGGACTAACTTCTCCTCACTCCCAACATTACACTGCGTTTCATGCGTGGGAAGTCTCGCAAAGCGAAATCCAAACAAGGAACCCCCCGTTACACTACTCCTTAGCAATGTTGGTCGTTGAGGTCCATTATGCCTCGATACCCAAGTACCAAGCACAATAATAATATAATAACCATCCAAACGAGCTATAACTCGAGGGCGCAGGGTCTCAATGCTATCATCTTCCAGTGCCCAAACCACGTAGCATACTAGGGTCCCTCTGTAGGACTAAACGACACCTACCTCGTGATCAACTCACACACACAACGTCCGGGAAGCGATCATAGTTCCTAATCGATAAGTGAGACTGACACATATCCACCACTTGTCACCCCCAAAATATAATGCAAATCACATATAAACACAACGGACGACTATGACCTGGGGAATATCCACACACTGCTCATGGAGCCAGGGTGCTCACCCTCATCGCGCAACTTCCCAATGATAGAAAGGAGGGGGTATGCTTCACTTATATATATATATATATATATATATATATATATATATATATATATATATCATCACATAAGATATACATACATCATCACATCATATAAAGATATACCATCATATACGGTATACCTATCACATTGTTTATATATTCGTAGTACGCTCTTAGGCGTAGTTGATTTAATATCATTATTTAGTATATTTCTCTCTCTTGATATACTAATCATAAATTCTCACACATCTTTCCCACTTAGTATACACTATACTATTTCTCACTTGAATTTTTCGCATCACTTCATGATTATGAATTGTCTCTCAATTCTATTTATGTTAAGGATACTCTATATCCTAAAAGACCTCGATTAACATTTCTCATTGTGTGAGACATCTCCTAAATTAATCATCATCAAGGATATTTATATATCCGTATGCACATTTATTAGCATCTAATTATTTTCAATCCATAATATGGTTCAATTAATCATATAAACCTTTAAAGTTATCCCATTTTGGATTGATTCTAAGATCCAATATCACTACGCGCATTCTCACTCTTTCATATAATTTCGTAATCATCTCCAAATAGAATTTTCAATGATAGTGGGCTTCCTCACTTAGTATATACAATATTCTGTAATCGTTATATCTCAAATTAAGTCCATATGACCCAAATAATATATTACGAGGGAAACCCCCTAAAAGTCTTCAAAACACACTTCTCATATCTCCTATAGAAGTTCCCAATCGATAACCTCGAACGAAACAGAATGAAATTCTTCCTAGAAAAACATCCCCCAAAATTCCCTGTTTCCAAATCGATTCGGGACAAGTCTGAATCGATTCGACCCTACGAATCGATTCGGCCTCCAAGGCGAATCGATTCGGGTCATCAAACCTGGGATTTTGTCTCAGGACGAATCGATTCGGCTGGGGTCCAAATCGATTCGGTCACTCAGACCTGGGCACCTACATATTTCCGAATCGAATTAGTAAAGGGCCGAATCTATTCGGCTCCTCCGAACTCACGAAAATGGCTATTTTTTATTAAGAAAAAAATCCTCAAAATTTATTTTAATCATCTTCTACTCATTCTCTTCAACCCAAACATATACACATCATTAATCTTCATCCTAGAACACATTTAAAGTAATTGCTATGATCAAATCCATTATACACACAACAAATCTATGATTTTACCCAAAAGTTAGGTTTTATCAAACTAAACCTTAAACCCAAATATTTAATCCACAAATCATGAAATAAATGGTACACAACAATTATTTAGCAAGTTTAATCACTTGCCTCAAGTTCGTAGGGTCTGAATCTTCCTCGAGATCGCGTATTGGCCGGAAAATCCACTTTCTCTCTTTTTCTCTTCTTCTTTCTTTCTTCTCTCTTTCTTTCTTTCTATTTCTCTTTCTCTCTAAGGAGAATTGTTTCTACCGTAGGCTTAATAAGCCTTGTCTCACGAGATACACATCTTTAAATGATAATACACACTTTAAATGACTCGGTAACTTTAATTCGAGCCAAACGAGCTTAAAATATTTCGAAACCTAATAGACCCTGAGTACAGTCATTTCGACTTTCTCGACCCTTCCGAAAACAACTATTCCCTTAGAATTGCCATTCGAAACACTTTCTAACAACTTCAAATTTTGACCTCAAGGCCAATTTTAATTATTCTCCAATAAAATAATATTTATTTCTCCCAAAAATGAATAAATTATTATCTCTAAAGTCTCGGGTTGTTACACTCACCATCCCACACATCTTCCTGAAAAGTAAAGTAATTATCATATGGATTATCCCACTAAAGCTGATGGGGATTGTTGTCAAGTTCTCTAGCCTCATGAGGCTCTTCATTATTAATAACCAACCTTCTTCGAGTGGAGGTTGGAGTAGTCTGAGCCTCCATGGGTCTTTTTTCAGCAAGTCTCCTTTTGAGAGGCTCTTCATCCACTAACTGAATTGTGGATATCTTCTCAACTTAATTCAATAAATTAATGGTATTAACGACCCTAGTGAATTGGACTAGTTTTTTAGCAGTAACGGGAGTGTTTCGCTAAGGAGCAGCGGGATGAGAAGGCTGAGGGGTGATTGATGTTTAGTTGTTCCTCTAAAGGGACTTTTGGTATGCCCAATGAGACCTTCCTCTAACAGTTGACAAGATATTGGGGTCAAGTGAATAAGTTCAAGAGATCAAATTGAGAGGTTTTAAACATAAAAAAAATCATACTTGAGGACTCTTGAAAGTATGAACGTTAAAATTGGAGGAGTAGGAGAAGTCCTTTTCAATTTTAGACTAGAGATGAAGAGCATCCCAGTTGTACACCTCTTCGCCTCTTGAAATAAATCCAAGTTATTGCAACCTCTTAAAGGGTGCAAAGCTCCTTGAACGGGCAAAATTTTCTCACATCTTCCCAAACCCACTATTTATTATACTTGAGAATATCGTGAATGTCAGTAAAAAACCCTACATTACACAAAGAACATATTTGTTTGAACAAACATATTTGAGTGATTATTATCCTTAGATCTACCCTATATAGAAATTAAAACAAATATTTTCATATCTGTGGAATGTAATTAAATATGAAATCCAACATAGTAAATAGAGATTAAAATGTCAAAAGTAGTGTAAAATCTACATATAATTTGACAATATATAGTTCATTTTATGGATGCTTTATTCTTACAATTAGTTTATATTTCTATAAGAAAAAATAGGTATTGCCATATGAGCAGAAAATCCGATTTGAAGAAGCCACTTTAAAGGAAATATAATCTACACGTATTGCTATTAAGAGTACCTTGATATGTTAATATAGTTTTTGATATTATTACTCAATAAAAAATAAAACTAATAAGAAATAAGTACAGATGACTATATTGCAATCCAGATAACACTTTTACCCTTTCATCTTCTCAAGCGAAACACGTGTCATTAAATGATAGGGTGAGTTTAATAAAACCATTACTCTTTTTTCTTTTACTCTCACAAGTTGATTTCAACCATCACCTGTTTTTTTTTAATTAATGTTGCTTTTTCCTTGTGAGTTTTTGCTCTCATAGGTGGTTTTCTCCTTGATTAATATAAGGCTATTTTTCCCAAGATTACTTATGGGATATTTGCGATACAGATAGTGTTTCTTCTCCAGAGTATAATGGCAGAGGACTTAGAAGATTTATGGCAAAAGATCGCCCTACCAGAGGAAAAAAAGGAAGTTATAGTTATCGAGGAAAGGGTGGAGGATACTATAGCTATGAAGAGTCAATTATGTTTAGTTGGCAGAGTAATGGGAACATGATTACCCATCTTTGAAACTCTTCATACAACAATGAAATTTTCATGGAAACCAAGCAAAGGAAAGGACATGAAAAACATTGTGGATAACTATTTTCTATTTAAATTCAACCACATAATCTTCAAAAGAAGAGTTGTTAAATGGAAGACTGTGGTCTTTTGATAAGAATTATGTTCTTCTGTAAGAACTTGATGGAGAATTAGCACCTATGACATGGAATTCATATGGACAATTTGTAGATTCGTATTTTTAATCTTCCTATAAAGAGGATGGAAGAGAAAATCGGTAAAAGGATAGGAGATTAACTTAGAATATTTGAAGAAATAGCTTTATCACCAGATGGGACCAATTGGGTTCTCTTCTTGCGAATTTGGGTATCGTTGGATATAAAGAAACCACTCTTTCGCAGCATAAGAATGAACATTAAGGTGAGAGAGGCTGCACATGTATGTTTTCAATACATGTGCAGCGTCAATTAATGAACACTAAGGTGTCGTTTATTTTTACCTCTTAAGTCTGAATCTGAACCATTCAGACTTAAGAGGTACCAAAAGGTGTTTGTTTTTTTAAATGATTAAGAGGTTAACGGTTATATTTGGCTCTTAATGATTAAGAGGTAGAATTAGGTCTGAAGTCTGAATCTGAAGTCTGAATGAGTCTAAATACATTCATTCACGGGTACATTAAGACATAAAAACAAACATATTTTTCAAATTCAAATTTCAGACTTCAGATTCAGTCTTCAGATTTCAGATTCAGACTTCAGATTCAAATGAAAAAACAAATGCGGCGTAAGGTGAGAAATCTTCATCATGCACAAGAGGGAATATTTTATTGTTTAACTCCTAGTAACAGCCAACGTATACAACTCATATTATTTCAACACACTACCCTCTTTGGAGGGATTTTTTTCCCCATCCTTTATTCCCTCAATTAATGAGAAAAATAATGGAGGGCGTCCATTAATTATTCTATCCAAGGCCGAAACTTTTCAACCCATACTATCTGATGATCCACGCATTGACCCACTATCCTATTTTGAGAATAATATCCCCTCCCATTCAATTTTTCCATTGACTAGTAAGAAAGTTAAAGGCACCACTACTGTTTCTCAAGGACCACCCACACAAAATGGCAATTCTCAAATAAACAATTTGCCATCACCTGTTCCTTCTAATCGTGCCAACATTAACCAATACAAATACTTACCCATTTTAAAAATCACACTTCATTCCAAAGATAAACAAAACTTTTAAGTACCTAACTTCTCATCCCTAACTGTCCATACCCCAATAAAAAATAACACCCAAGTCACCCCAATTATCGTACATTGTCGATCATGCTAGTAGTTGAGCTGGTCGGAGGGCTTCAGAGCCATCAACAAGAGCTTCCCACCTCAGTTGAGGTCTTCTATGATGTCTGCCCAGTTTCGAGGAGAGGTGAAACATAATACCCCAAGTCACCCAATCTTGATAGCCAGAAACCCACTCTAAATACAACTCCGTTTTCTCCTACTAAGGCGATTTATCCAGGCAAACCACCACTGACATAGATGTTTTTCGAAATTCAAAAAACAAATATCCACTCTACTCTGGTTCAAACCATGAAAAGTCAGGTTAACTCCATGAACACACCAATTCGCATTTCTCCCCCCAACATGTCAATATGGGTGCATTTTGTTCCCCCGCCCTATTTTCTCCCAACAAAAATTACACGCTCTCCTTTTTATATCCCAATATAGAAAACTGCCCAAGTGTTAAATATAAACCATGGAAATCAAAAACCAACAAAACTTGTAAACGGATGGCGGGACATGAAAAACTCTCATCAGTTAGTACGGATATATCTATGCGGAAAAAAAAAAGAAAGGGCGATGTAGGAGGCGTGATCATGGTTGGTGAAGGCGAAAACAAGTATCAAAAGGTTTCTCATACTGAAGTAGATGGAGGAATGGCGACGATCGATCTTAGGTCCCGCCAATCTCAATGATTATATTAAGCTGTAATTAACGTGGGTTTGGGAACTTGCGGCAATTCGATCTCTGTGTGAACTGGATCGTAGAGAAAAACCCCACATTCTCTCTGTGTGAGACTAAATGTAGTGCATGGGAAATGGAATGGATTCGTGTTCGGTTGAAAATGTCAAACTATTTGAGTGTGGATAATGTGGAGAGAACGAGTGGTCTGTTGAAAATTAAACTTGTTTTTGAAATTAAAATAATTGGGCTTTATTAGTTTGTATTTTTGGGTTAAATGTTTGGGTTGTCTAATTAGTTAGTATTGGGCCTCTATAAAGTTAGACCCATTAAGAGTGATATTTTTCCAAGAACATTCTAGATCCATCTTGTGTATTGTGGAGAGTGTAAGAAATGGTAGATAGATGTGGAAGGTTCTAGAGATTCAATCTTGACCCTTGATGTAAATTTAATCTCCACCATTCATTTGAGTTGGAGGATAGTATAAATAGGGGTGTTGTCTCCACATTTTGTATCAAGAAAAATTTAGTGAGTTCTAATAAAATAGTTCCTTTCACCAAATAGTTCTCCACTCTTTTTTCATACATTTTGCTCCCTCCCCTAAATATATAAACAACCTCTTCCAACAAAGTGGTATCAGAGCCAAGGTTCTAAAATGGCTAATGTTATGGTTCCTTTCCAAATTCCCCAACTCACCAAAGACAACTACAACCATTGGAGTATCAAGATGAAGGTGTTACTCGCTTCTAAAGATGTTTGGGAGATCGTTGAAAAAGGCTACAATGAGCCTCAAGATGAAGCCACTCTATCTCAAGCTCAAAAGGATAGATTAAAAGAAGCAAGGAGGACAGATCAAAAGGCCCTCACTCTCATTCACCAAGCATTGGATGAAGGTACGTTTGAGAAAATTGCGTTTGCCACAACCGCCAAAGAAGCATGGGAGACTCTACAAAATTCTCATAAGGGGATTGAGAAGGTAAAGAAGGTTCGTCTCCAAACACTTAGAGGTGAGTTCGAGTCTTTGCATATGAAAGATTCCGAGTTACTTTCAGATTATTTTGCTAGAGTTTTGGCTATTGTCAATCAATTAAAAACTAATGGTGAAAATATGAGTGACACACGGGTGGTAGAAAAAATCCTCCGCTCTTTAAGTTCCAAGTTTGACTATGTTGTTGTAGCAATTGAAGAATCTAAAGATACAGATTCTATGGGAATTGATGAACTCATGGGTTCCTTAAAAGCCCATGAAGAGAGACTTAACAGGAAAATTCAGGAGACTTTAGAGAAAGCTCTTCAAACAAAGCTTACTCTAAAAGAAGGAAGAGAATACAACAACGAACGGAGCCAAAGAGGAAGAGGGAGATGTCAATTTCGAGGAAAAGGCAGTGTGAAGTATTTCAACAATGAAAGGCAAAACTCATATCCAGCAAGAGGATGTGGAAGAGAAGGCAACACGAGACCAAGGTACGAAAAATCTCAAATTAAGTGTTATAATTGTCAAAAATTCGGCCATTATGCTTCGGAATGCAGAAGTAATTCGAATATTGTGGAGGAGAAGGCTAACTATGTTGAAAAGGAAAAGCACAAGGATTCGACATTGTTATTAGCATACAAAGGAGAACATAATGGAGAAAGCAAGATGTGGTATCTTGACACGGGAGCAAGCAACCATATGTGTGGAAAAAATGACATGTTTGTGGAACTTGATGAATCGGTAAAGGGCAATGTTACTTTTGGAGATGAATCAAAAGTACCGGTGAAAGGAAAAGGTAAAATTTTGATTCGTATGAAAAATGGGAAGCACCAATTTATTTCAAATGTCTACTATGTGCCAAAAATGAAAACAAATATCTTGAGTCTGGGGCAACTCTTAGAGAAAGGTTATGATATCCACATGAAAGATCATAGTCTTTCTTTAAGAGACCAAAGAATGAATTTAATTGCTAAAGTACCTATGGCAAGAAATAGAATGTTGTTGCTAAACATTCAAAGTGAAGGTGCAATGTGTTTAAATGCTTGCTTTAAAGACATGTCTTGGATTTGGCACTTAAGGTTTGGGCATCCAAATTTTGGTGGCTTAAAATTATTGCATAACAAAGGAATGGTTAATGGGTTGCCTCCCATTAATCATCCGGATCAATTATGTGAAGGATGCTTACTTGGAAAACATTCTAGAATGAGTTTTCCAAAAGAGTCAATTACAAGAGCAAAGAAGCCCCTAGAACTCATTCATACCGATGTGTGTGGCCCTATTACTCCTTGTTCTTTTGGCAAAAATAGATACTTTCTACTTTTCATTGATGATTTTAGTAGAAAGACATGGGTCTATTTCTTAAAAGAAAAATCAGAAGTATTTTGTTCTTTTAAGAAATTTAAAGCACTTGTGGAAAAAGAAAGTGGTTATGAAATAAAATCTATGCGATCCGATAGAGGAGGCGAATTCACTTCTAAAGAGTTTGAAAAGTTTTGTGAAGAAAATGGGATACGCCGACCTTTAACGATTGCATACTCACCTCAACAAAATGGAGTTGCTGAAAGAAAAAATAGATCCATTTTAAATATGACTCAAAGCATGTTGAAAAGTAAAAGAATGCCAAAAGAATTTTGGGCCGAAGTTGTGGATTGTGCCGTTTATCTGTCAAATAGAAGCCCCGCTAGAAGTGTGTGGAATAAAACTCCACAAGAAGCATGGAGCGGGAGAAAACCCGGAATTTCTCATTTGAGAGTATTTGGGAGCATTGCATATGCTCATGTGCCAGATCAAAAGCGGACAAAGCTTGATGACAAGAGTGAAAAATACGTATTTGTTGGCTACGATTCATGCTCCAAAGGTTACAAGTTGTACAATCCAATCAGTGGAAATGTCATCACAAGTAGAGACGTCAAGTTTGATGAAGAAGGCTCGTGGAAGTGGGATGCCCAGGAGGAAAACTATGACTTTCTTCCTTTGTTTGAAGAAGAAGATGAATATAGCAGCAATGGAGAGTTAGAAGAGCCTGTTACGCCACCTCCATCACCACCATCATCCACTCATGGAGATCCATCATCATCATCATCATCATCATCAAGTCAAAGTTCACATGAAAGAGCCCCACGTTTCAGAAGCTTGGATGAAATATATGAGGTAACTGAAAATCAAAATGATATAACTCTCTTTTGTCTTTTTGCCGATTGTGAACCTATAGGTTTTGAAGAGGCCATACAAAGCAAGAGATGGAAGGATGCAATGGATGATGAGATAAAAGCAATTGAGAAGAATGACACATGGGAGTTGACAAGTCTTCCCAAAGGGCACAAAGCTATTGGAGTCAAATGGGTGTATAAAGCCAAGAAGAATGCTAAAGGAGAAATGGAGCGGTACAAAGCAAGATTAGTCACCAAAGGATTTAAGCAACGGTATGGAATTGACTATGAAGAGGTATTTGCTCCAGTTGCTCGTCTTGAAACTATAAGATTAATTATCTCTTTAGCAGCTCAAAATAGATGGAAAATCCATCAAATGGATGTGAAGTCTTCTTTCTTAAATGGTCATCTTGAATAAGAAGTATATGTAGAGCAACCCATGGGGTATGTTGTGAAAGGCAACGAAGATAAGGTGTTAAAATTGAACAAGGCATTATACAGCCTAAAACAAGCACCAAGGGCATGGAATAGTAGAATTGATCAATATCTTCATAAAAATGGTTTCAAAAAATGCCCTTATGAGCATGCCCTATACACAAAGGTGAATGGAAATAAAGATATGTTAATTGTTTTCTTGTATGTGGATGATTTAATCTTCACAGGAAATGATGCAAAGATGACCGAGGAGTTTAAGAAGGTGATGACAAGAGAATTCGAGATGACCGATATTGGGCTCATGTCCTACTATCTTGGCATAGAAGTAAAGCAAGAGAAAGAAGGAATATTTATTTCTCAAGAAATCTATGCAAAGGAAGTTCTCAAGAAATTCAAGATGAATGAATGTCAGCCCGTAAGCACTCCCGTGGAATGTGGAACCAAGCTGTCAAAGCATGAAGAAGGAGAAATAGTGGATCCAACATATTTTAAGAGCCTCGTTGGAAGCTTGCGATACTTAACATGCACAAGGCCCGATATCCTCTTTGGAGTTGGACTTATCAGTCGTTATATGGAAACTCCAACAATAACACACTTGAAGGCTGCAAGAAGAATCCTTTGCTATCTTAAAGGAACGATTGACTATGGATTATTTTATTCAGTCTCTAACAGTTCAAGCTTGTTGGCTACAGTGATAGTGATTGGGGAGGAGACTTAGATGACCGAAAAAGCACAAGTGGGTTCATGTTCTACATGGGAGACGTTGCATTCACATGGAGTTCAAAGAAGCAACTTATTGTCACCCTTTCCACTTGTGAAGCTGAATACGTCGCCACATCAAATTGTGTATGTCATGAAATTTGGTTGAAGAATTTATTGAAAGAGCTTAACATACCTGAAGATACGGTTGAGATATGCGTCGACAACAAATCGGCGATTGCATTAGCAAAGAATCCAGTTTTCCATGACAGAAGCAAGCACATCGACACAAGGTATCACTACCTTCGTGAATGTATGGAAAAGAAGGAGGTACAACTGAAGTACGTAAAGTCTCATGATCAAGTTGCCGACATCTTTACCAAACCACTCTAGCATGAAGTGTTCCACAAGCTACGAAGACTACTTGGAGTTGCAAAACCAAGTTTAAGAGGGGGTGTTGAAAATTAAACTTGTTTTTGAAATTAAAATAATTGGGCTTTATTAGTTTGTATTTTTGGGTTAAATGTTTGGGTTGTCTAATTAGTTAGTATTGGGCCTCTATAAAGTTAGACCCATTAAGAGTGATATTTTGCCAAGAACATTCTAGATCCATCTTGTGTATTGTGGAGAGTGTAAGAAATGGTAGATAGATGTGGAAGGTTCTAGAGATTCAATCTTGACCCTTGATGTAAATTTAATCTCCACCGTTCATTTGAGTTGGAGGATAGTATAAATAGGGGTGTTGTCTCCACATTTTGTATCAAGCAAAATTTAGTGAGTTCTAATAAAATAGTTCCTTTCACCAAATAGTTCTCCACTCTTTTTTCATATATTTTGCTCCCTCCCCTAAATATATAAACAACCTCTTCCAACATGGTCTGGCGTTAATCTGGTGTGAATATATGAATGTTAATGTGAGGTGTTACTCTCTAAATTATGTTGATTAAATTGTCATGGACACTTCAGGTTCTGTTATGTGGTGGATTACGGTGTTTTATGGCTTCCCGATAGTAAGTAAATGGAAGTTTGTGTGGAACCTTCTACAAAATTTGGGTTCTGGTGATCAGTTCACTTGGTTGTGCTTGGGAGACTTTAATGAACTTCTTATTACTTGGGATAAAGAGGGGGGCGGGCAGTGCTCGTCCAAATTGGCAACTACACAATTTTAAAGAAATGGTGGATGTGTGTAGATTCAAGGAAATGGGTTTTACTGGGTACAAGTTTACTTGGAGTAATGGGAAGGATGAGGAACTCCCAGACATGTGCTTTATAAACATGGATTGGGAAGTTTCCTTCCCAATTTCATGTGTACAACATGTGGAGCAACACCTGTCTCATCACCTTCTAATTTCTATTACTTTCGGGTTCCATTCTGATTTACTAGCAATGAATAGAATGAAAAAACACATGTACTGGTTCGAAACATAGTGCGCTAAGGACGAGTAGTGTCATGCGTTTATCCAAAAAGTGTGGGAGAACGAGGAGCATAGTGGGATTACATAGAAGCTAAAGTCTTGAGAGATAAAACTAATGACTTGGGCCCAAAAGAAGTAATACAGTCTCAGCAAAATTTTAAGGGAGAAGAGAAAGTCTATCTCTTGGTGGTGATTGTAGAATGACTATGAGGAGAAAACCATGGCAATAAGATCCATGGAGGCATAAATTAACCTTTTTCTAGAGGGGGGAGAGTGGTATTGGAAATAAAGGGGGAAGGTGGAAGGGCTTAAGGAGGGGGATAGAGACACAAAGTTCTTCCACATAAAGGCTACTCATAGAAGGAAGTATAATTCCATTACTGAGTTAACTGATAGCAATGGAATATGTGTTATGGAGGATGATAGTATTTCTATATGCACGGTGGATTATTTTGTTGAATTGTTTAAAGAAAATACTACCCACCAGGATGCCCAAATGTATATCCTTGATGGGATTAGTAATTGAGTTTCAAAGCAAATGAACGACATGCTCATTTTTTATTTTACGGATCCTGAGGTAACATATGCTCTTAAACAATTATCCTCACTCAAATCCCTGGGTCCTGACGGATTTCCACCTTTGTTCTTCCAAAAATATTGGCATACTATTGGGCCTTTGGTGACTTGTTTTGTCCTTGATGTGAAAATAATTCCAAGCCTCTGCACTTAATCAATCATACCTTTCCTACCTTATTTCTTAGCATGAAAAATCAAAACTTATGACTAAATTTTGCCCTATTAGTCTCTACAACGTGACATATAAAATTATTTCTCAAGTGTTGGCTAGTAGCCTAAAGTGAGTTTTGGATTTTATAATCTCTAAAAATCACAGTGCCTTTGCTCTTGGCCAACTTATCACATATAATGTTATTTCGACTTTTGAATTAAACTATTCACTTAATAAAAGAATTAAGGCAAAGAAATGAGGTCTCGCTCTATAGTTAGACATGAGTAACGCTTATGACTGGGTAAATTGATCCTTTCTCCAAAATATTATGGTGAAACTAGGTTTCTGTGATATATGGGATGATTGATTATGAATTGCGTTTCTTCGGTCTCTTTCTCTGTTTTAATTACAGGGGAACCCAGGGGCACATCATTGCTAAGAGGGATATTAGACAAGGTGATCCATTATCACCTTATCTCTTCCTTATGTGTATGGTGGGCCTCTCATCCCTATTTGAGAAAGAAAATATTGAGGGTAGAATCGTTGGTTGGGTGACTAGTAGCAATGGCCCCAAAGTCTCCCATCTTTTCTTTGCGAATGATAGTATCATTTTTGCCGAGGCTGTTAGGAGTGAGATGATTGAGATTAAAAAAATCCTTGATGTTTATGAGTGTGCGTCGAGGCAACAAATTAATGTGGAGAAATATGGGGTGGTTTTTAGTATGAATATTCCTGAGGATAAAAATAGAGAGCTTAGTGATATTTTTGGAATTTGGGAGGTGAGTGGTCATGATAAATATTTTGGTCTACCGTTGGTTGTGGGAAAGTCTAAAAAAGTGATTTTTGTGAGTTCGAGAGAGAAAGTGTGGAAAAAGGTTAACGGGTGGAAAGAGGTTCTTTTATCCAAAGCGGGGAAAGAAATCCTTATCAAAGTTGCAGCTCAAGCACGCCTTACTTTTGCTGTGAGTTGCTTTGAATTCTAGAATTGTGTCTGTGAGGAGGTCAAATCTCTTATGAGAAAATTTTAGTGGGCCCAGGGAAATAAAGATAAATAGGTTTGTTGTTGAGTTAGGAGAAGTTGTGCAAGTTGAAAAATGATGGTGGTCTTGGTTATTGTGATCTTCGAATGTTTAATCTTGAATTATTAGCAAAACAAGGGTGGCGAATTTTGACAAACCAAAAATCCTTGACTAGTAGGGTATGTAATACCCCGTATTTTTATGCTATATTAATTTGGGAATTTATTAAATTTAATGTGAATTAATTATTTAATAAAAATCTGGAAATTAATTATGTTATAATTATTAACGTGATGAGAATTAGTAATTATGGGAAAATTTGTTGAATATTACTAATGAGCAAAGTAATATATAATAGTGGCCATATTAAATGTCACGAGTGAATAAAATGACAATTTTAAAAATTTGAGTCGGGACGCGCCCGTGTCGCGTCGGGGCTAAATATTGATAAATAAAAGTAAATATTTTATAAGTTGTTCGTATGGTCGTTTTGAGTTCCCCAACGCGTTCGGAAGGGTCGAGATAGTCAGAAAAGTATACCCGGAAGTTTGATTTGGGTCTAGGGGCGTTTTTAGGCCTAATTAGTACCCCGGGAGGGCATTTTAGTTATTTTGTATTTTTGGGTAATTAAACCCACGAAAATTAAAGGGGTTATATCATATGTTTAGGTTATCTCCTAGAGTTAGATAACTCAAAACACTAGAACCGCCATTGGAGAGGAGAGGAGAGGAGTGAGCTCTCAAGGCATTCCAAAGGCTCAAAACTCACCAGTTTGCACCGCCGCCACCGCCAACGCGTAGATCGCGAGACGGGGAACGCAACCACACCAAATTCAACACCAAACCAGATTTCTGAAAATCCCAGGCAAGTGTTTATCTTGCTTATTTCGTTGATGCATCATCCATATTAGTTTAGGAGTTATTAGGATGAGATTTATGGAAGAAAAATCCAATTTGAGATGGGAAATTTTCATGTAGTGATGATTTATATGATATTCTCGAAACCCTTTGTCATGTAAGGGATTAAGAGTTTGATTAAGAAAAGAGTTCTAATCAGATACAAAAACTAAAAAAAAAAAATTACTCCGGACGATCGGAACGTTGGAATTGGATGAAATTTTACAGAGAATTAGCTGAAGACGAGAGGAAGCTACAGAAAAAAATTCAGCTCGATCGGACCATTCAATATTTTTTAATATTTTTTTTTTGCTAGACAGTTTTATGTTTTGAGGACTCTTAGAGATAATAAAAAAATTCAATTAAAACTCCATTTTAATTCCGATTTCGAAACCGTTTGAAATTCTCATCTTTGAAAATAAAATTCAAAATCCTTTAATGTAAGGCGAAATCTATATTTTTGGGATATTTTGCATAAGGGATAATGTAAGTATATATTAAAGGGGAGAGACACGTAAGAGAGAGTTACGTTGGAAAATAAATGGATATCTACTGAATTGTACATTTGGAAGAATAGAGTCCATGAGGGTTACGTAGTAAGTTGGAAAAACCCTTCGAATTAAAGTTAGAAATGGACCATTATACTTGATAAATAATAATGGGAAAATAAGGATAAATGTTGTGAATGTGGGTTATTGGATAAATCTAAATTGATATAATAAAAGTGGTATATTTATATGATTGTGTATGCATATATTATATACTTGTGAAAATCATGCCCGCGCAACTTGCTATCCCTGAGGTTACCACGCTGGGACGATCTTATCTCGTGTGCCTTATGGGGGATATTGACTCGTACCCTAGATTATAGAAATCCTAGGTACAGGCTATCGAATCGGTAGTCACGGTCATAAGAGACGTGAGGGTATGTACTGACCTCTTGGACTTGGAAACTATGCTTCGCCTCAATATTGTTTGTGTATGTATTTATACAGTTCGAGAGTGATTCCGAACTTGTATTCCCTTTAGTAAGATTGATACGGGGATTGGATAGCAGAGTATACCTGCACCATAATTTTATGTGGGGTGCTGTTAGAATATATATATTATACGACTATTTCATATATATATGAACTTCTGAAATTTGGGAAACTGCCTACTGAGTTATGGTAAGTAAGACATGTATAATGACTCAAATTGAAAATACTTGTTTTGAAAAGTATAATATGATATTGAAAAACTTTATGAATCAATAAAGTTAAAATGAGCGTTTTGTACTAAATGAAATTATCCCTTTTAAATAGTGATGTTGTTAAATCTTAAATCTTGAGAGTCGCCTAAGATAAGTTAAATCCTTGGGGAAGGATAGTGTGATATATGATGAGATAAACCATTAGGAAGGTTAGTGTGATAGGAGTGCACATTAGAAGAGAGGCGAGAATTTCTCAAGAGAGTGTCGCACTAATATGTTGTTGCATTGGCCTGTATCAATTTAAATACTTGCTAAACGAATTTTTAAATCATATACACTATCGGGATCTGACCCGTTTCTATTCCTCTTTCTCTCTTGTATATATATGTATATATTACAGGTGCCCAGCCACAGGGGCGTCTTGTTTAGGATCCCTTGGAAGGAACGTGCTGCAGCTTAGGTGGGAGTTGCAGGCCACTTGCTTAGACGATTTCATTTACTTGATTACACTTCTATCATTCTCCTTATTGGGCATGTGTCGCCCTTTCCACTATTTATCTGTTTTATTAGGACATTTGTATTTCAATTATTTCTAGTATTGTTACTTTGGGATTTATTCAGCATGTATGTTTTACTTTAAGTTTTATTGTTAGTAGCCAGCTGTTGAATGTTAAATTATTGGATTGATTGTTTAATAAAATAAATAATTAAAATTTGAAAGGAATGTTAGAAATGGTTTTGACACTTAGCTTAATTAATTAGGGTGTTTAAATTGGAAATTTATTTTCACGACAGTGATGCTAAGAATGATCCAACTGTTCACCTTGATTTTTAATTTAATAAAGGAGTTATCATCCGGTATTTAATTAGGCGGGGTGTCACAGGGTATTAGAGGATAAATACTTCCAAAAATGTTCCTTTTGGAACCCCAAATGGTGTCATAACCCATATTACATATGGAGTAGTATATGGGAGGCTAGAGTGGTTCTAGATAGAGGGGTGAGATGGAGGTTGGGTAATGGGAAACAAATTTAAATTTGGGAGGACAAATGGATTCCAAAACCTCATTATTTCAAACCCGTTAAAAAATAAAAAATTTAACATCCATTTTGTAAGTAATCTGATTGACCCATTAGGAGGTCAATGGGATGTTTCTCTCATGTCCCATTTGTTATCTCAGTAGGAAATTGATGATATCCAAAGCATTTTCTAAACTAACTATTAGAAAAGGATAAAGATATTTGAACTTTATAAAAAAAGGGTAAATTCTCTACTAAAAAGTTAGTACCATGTTGCATGAGATTATTGCCTTGCCATTAGTACAAATCGTTTATCAAATCCATCCTCGTCTTCTTGTCCCCCTAATTGGAATATTATTTGGAAGAATAGGGTTCCTCATAAGGTGAAGCATTTTATATTCTATCTTTGCACTAATTCACCCACGACGGGAGAGAACGTTCTTAGGCATAATCTGAACACTATTGACCAGATTTGTTGTGTACATAAGGATTGGTCAGATTCAGCAGCACATATCTTCATGAAATGCAATTTGGCTTTAAAAGTGATTAAATTTTGTGGGATAATTTTTGAATATTTGTGCCTATTTGATGATGATTTGGGAAGGTGGGTGTTTTTCTTGACTAACACTTTATCCAACAATCATTTCAATTACGTTTATGTATCTCTATGCGCATTATAGATCAACTGAAATAATATCTTTCATGGGGCAAGTGGGAATAAATTGTATGATGTGTTTTCCGAATTCATAAAATTGTTTCTTGATTTTAGAGAAATGTGGTTTGTAGATCCTACCCATAACAACGTACATGTTGAAATATGGCATCCCCCAGAGATGGATGATATAAAAATCAACTTTGATGCAACAACGTTTGCAACTTCTAAGAGTTTGGGAATTAAGGGTACTATTTGTGATGGGAAGAGATAACTCCTCATAGCATTATCCCGGAGAGTTTTAAAAATGCTCAAATTTGAACAAGTGGAAGCCACAGCTGCAAGCGTCATGACTGATTTCTTTATCTCTTGTGGTGTTCCACACTTCACTCTTGAAGGGGGCTATCAGAATGTGATTTTAATGCTTGCAAAGGAGGATGAAAACTGGTTTCGAAGTAGAAATCGTATTGAGTCTATAAAAATATGTATTCTTATTGGTCATATGATTGGTTTCTCTTCTGTGAAATGGCTTAGTAATAGGTCAACCCATCTATTGGTTCAACATGCCAAAACTATTAAGGATTTTTATGCATGGAATGGTCCTCTATAGTTTTTTGGAGGCTTCTTTGCTCAATGACGTTCGTTTTGTTTGTTAATTGTTGCAATGATATTGATTTTTCTAAAAATAAATCACCTATTTTTTTCCTCCAACAATAATCACCTCTTTACCCAATGGATAGTTACATTTAAATATGAAAAGTTCCTTTGAACTAAGAAATTTTTCTTGATTATAGTTTTCAATAGTTATACTTATAATTCATTGATGGTGAAGTCTTCCATAACTCTCTCAAAAGTCCAAGTATAGGCATCATGTTCTGATATCCCGAAATCGCGTATTTGGCACCTTTTTGTTTATGTTTTTTAGGTATTAAGTCGATTGCATGTGCAATTATTCTCTATGGAGGTTGCTATACATTAACCTTTGGTGATATGGTAAAGGGTCGAAAAAGTCTTTGTGAAATTATGTTTATTTCGTGCAATTTTGGGTATTTGGACATAAAAGTATGTTATTATCATCTAATATGCACAATACTACCTTAAACTCAAATTGATGCGAAAAAAATAGTAATGTACTACATCGAAATTTCTTATCAAAGGGAAAAATTAAAGAATTACTTTGGAATGATTGTTTTTTTCAAATTTTGTCTACGAATACAGTATATGATTTTATTTGTGTTAACATCATATGCTGCATCTAAAGTCATTATTACAAACACCATAATATTAATAAAAAAATCACTAATTTGACTAAACTTTAACATTCAATTGTTCTTAATAAAATGATCTTGGATCTTCATGTTTTTGCAAAATATGCCTAAAAGTAGGAAAAAATAATTACCTTGATCCAATGCTTTGATCAAATTTGTGATATAAATCCTCGAAACGGTGAGATTTTGTTCTTAAAAATATGCATTATATATATTTACAACGAGTGAGATTTTGGATTTTCTTCATTTGTGAGTGTTATACATAAATCTTTTCTTATTGAAAACATTAAAGTCGTTGGTGATCTCACTTTTCTTTCATTGATCGTTCATTAATTGAGTTCATTTATGAAATGTGTTACTTGAGTATGATTTTCAAAGTTTGTTTTCACTTGAGAATTGAGTAAAATTTATGAAATGATCATAGGCCATCTTTGTTATATCACCCATATTGACCTTGACCTCACCTTATATAATTCCCTAGTCATCCCTAGGAGCCTTAATACAGCCTTTCGATTCATACCCTAAATCCCTTAACCAACTGCTCATTGGAGTTATAAATCATACATAGTACCTTCAATTCCTTTGTTTGGAATGATAATTAGGATTGAATGGTGTTCTTGTTATTTGGTTACAATTGAGCACATGAGGGTGAGAAAAGTGAAGGAAAGAAAGAAATGAAAAATAAAAGAAAAAGTGAAAAAGAAAACTAAAGAAAATATGAGGAAAAGAAGAAAAGAAAAGTAAGAGAAAGTTTGTATATGATGCAAATAGCGTTAAATAATCTTTGTTTCTCTCCAATTTCATATCTTATGCTTGTTATGGAAATCATTTTCCGATTTTGATATTTCCCACTATTTTTTATCAACCCGAGTTTTCATCCCAAACACCTTTAAATCCGTACATACTACCTTCATTTCCTACCCTTAACCTGAAACCTACATTACAACCCTGTAAGTCCTATGTGATCCTAGGGTGAATTTTATTCAAAAGTAATAATATTTTAGATAATCTGTTAATATATTTTTTGCCTCCTTTAATGACGATATCTTTCATAGAGATTACATGTTTTTCATTTTTATATAACGTTCTTGATTAGTGACATGTGTTTAACCTAGTTTTCTTTTACATTTAATATTTATGCCTTCATGTCCCATGTAATACCTCCCATTCACAGTGATTTCATTTGTTCAGTGGATTATCCAGTGATTATTGACATACGTGCACGCTTTAATGCTTATTCGATTTGTAAACATTTTGCCAAATCATACCTTGCATATGCTCGTTTTTCCTCCCACTTTTAAGGTTTGAACTCTACGAAGTTCATTCTATAATGTTAATACGGACTTTGGGTGAATTCATTCACCTTGCTAAATAACGTATTTGGAATCTTTTTTATTATTGTTGGGCTTGTCGCATGTCGGTTGGGCATACATTTTGAGGAAACTTTGATGTTTATGGGTTTCATCCCTGAAAACCCTCACGAGACAACACTCGTCCACTAGGGTAACCTAGGGGTTTAATGTCTTACTTCATATTCTAAATTAAATCTTTTTCCTTATGAAAGTGGCATTTATATTTTTATGCAGTTTGCACCGCCTTCTGATGAACTGGCTTTATTTTGTTTTATTATTAGGGACTAGCAATGCTTATGTTAGGGGGTGTGATATGTCACAAATATTGCGTATTTGTGCCAGTTGTCTTTATACATTCTAGCATTTTTGTGTTTCTTATTCCTATATTTATGCTCGTTAACCATATAACCTCTATTTTGTATGTTTATATACTTTTCGAGGTATAATTGAGCTTTTGTAGGTATTAGAATGCTTAACATGTGGATTAGTTGCTTTTTGAAGAAGTTTTGTTGTCAGACTAAAATTCAAGGGTAATTTATTCATTTAATACTTCTTATATGACTCATTGGAATTCCATGGAATCATAGTTCATGAGTTAGCTTCGCGTGGCCGAAAACAACACGTCGTTTTGAGTTCAAACGAAGAAAATAGAAACAATTTCATGAAGCACCTTTTCTCCCCTGTAAAGCCCAAGGCTTTCAAAAAAATAGGGCACCGATTGACCGACTCTGAGCCTCCGATCAACTGGTCATTCATCTCAAGCCTACAAACCAAGGCAGGGGACTTAAAACACTATCGTCGGTTGACCGGCCCCCTGGCCGCGGTCGACCAGTCCTCCCAGATATTTTATGCTTCTTCTCTTTTTATTTCCTTTTCTTTTTCTTCTTTTCCCACTTAATATATAAGTTGGGTTTTGTTTATTTTGTAAGATATATTTCATTTGAGGTTAGTTTTAGGGTTTAATTGGTGGAGAGCTCATCTTCCATCTCTCTCTTTGGGTGTTTCCCATTTGGGTGTTGTAAGTTGCACTATTCATCATCCCTACCATTATTATAGTTTATTTTCTTCATTTCTTGTTTTAATTTTCATTTACTTGCTTTATAGTTAGTTGTTGTTAGTTTATTTAATTTTTATGTTGGTTAATTAGTCATATTTCTTCTTTTAATTATGTCTTGTCGCTAGTTTAAGGGTTGGGGTCATATTTTTACCATTAATGGGTCTTGAGCTTTAAAATGTAGGTTTTGGGTCAAAACACATTTAATTGTAACCTAGTGTATTAAAGTTGAAATATTATGCATTTAACTCTCTTTGTCACTTAATGTTACTGTTGATAGCAATATTGTGAAATTAATCCATGTGTGACCATTTTCGATTAAATGTTTAATCTTTCATTGTTGAATTAATTTTCTGCTTGTTTGATGTTTATAATTAATTGAATATGCTCGGTCAAATGTTTTCGAACCGAAATCATTTTTACCCATTGTTTAGCCCACGACGGGAATGTGACCCTAATCCTGTTTTAGTGTTCTTATCTAGTTTTAATTCCTTTTCCCCTTTTTCCATTTTAAACCTCATCATCTTTTACACTTTTATTTCAGAAGTTATAAATCAATTAATGTCTGTCAAACATTTCCTGTTGATTTTTGATACCTGGACTGGCTGTTATACTCCAGTAAATAGTGTAGTACTCATAGTTTAAATTTTTTTCATTTCGGTTAGAAGATGATAACAACAATTCGCATATCTACACGGACGCATGGTTTTTGCCATCATCACGCCTTCCCATGGTTTTAAGTTGATTTTAGGTCATTTAATTTACCCAGCCTTAACAACCTAAACTAAGCATGCGGTTATACTCGTAAACCCATATGTGACCCATATGAATAACGTTCATCTTTTAGTTCAATATTATTTGCTTTCTTATTCTTATTATATCCTCTCGTATTAAGAATCATGCATTTTATGGTAATCTCTTATCTTAAATGCATATCACTAACTAATAAAAGTATCGCTAACAGTACCTAGGTATGATACTAAACAAGAATCATAAGACTGTAAGTCCAGAGGAATCTCATTCCACTAAAGTACTACATACGCCTCTAGTATATTTGTTTTATAAATCCCGAGTCATAAGGTTATTGTCAAACATGTCTAGTACAAACCAAATACATCTCTAGTATACGATATATAACAGTGTGACCCCTCAAGTATCGCAATAAAGAATCAGATAAGGTAGAGGAAGTAAAATCTCTACATCTAACATAAAATAAGTATGGTCCCCGACATGTATAAGTAAATGGGCTACGCCCGAGATCGTTAATAAAATTACCCAGGCCTATTCCTATTGCCTACATGGATCAATCGTGCATACTGATTATAGTTATTGGTTGTCCTGAACCTAAAACCTCAAAGCCTCAGCATGGGATAATAACTATGCATTTCCTTTATAATGCATGACCTCCATACCAAGGCTATACGCTAGAACTCCCCCGTATTGTCTTCACTTGCGGACACGAGTGTTAACCATAAGATCAAGGTATTAGGACCAAAGTAAATCATGTCTCATCATCGGGGTACAAGCGTAGTTAACGTCATATGTGCCCCATCAAAATCCCTCCTAGTACGTCCCCCATGAGAACAAACACCACCCTAGTATGATTGTGTATAATGCAAGTAAACAAGTAAGGCCATACGCATACGGGCCAAACAAAACAAATACAAACCCCCAATCATTTAGGTTACACATAAAGTATCTTATAATTATAAGTTAATACACAAGTTAACTACACTCATTTATATAGAACATTAGCTCTAACTCCCAAGTCTCTCCAAATCTTGGTATCATCTCACACCTAAATTTTGCAAGAAATATCATAATATAATCACTACCTTGCTCAATGAGTTATATAAGCATTCTAATTAACCGGTGACATATATATACTAAATTCTTCCGACCTTTCCTGGACTTCATGCGTGGGATGTCTTATAAATAAAATTCAAACAAGGAAACCCCCGGACACACTTTTGTCTAGGTTAGAGAGAATAAATCATTCTAAAATAACGAGTGATTTACACAATACCTAAAAATCTAGCATTCTAATAAAATATCTCAACCCTCGACCCTATCCTTAAGGTCCTCAAGCTAGATGAATCCAATCTACTCAAGGATTTCGATAAGTGTCATAAGCTCTAAATTAATTAACTTTGACTCATTTAACATAACTCTATTTAATTTGGAATCCAATATACACACCAATATGGTTTTAAGCTTCTCAATTATTAACCCACAAAAGCCAAAACCTCATATCATGAACTTTTCCTAAAATCTCCTTAAAAATAAATAATCTAAAAAACTTAGCCTGATCCGTGTGCATGACCACAAAATGATACCATGCGCATGGCCGAAAAATTAAATAAAGCCCAAAACACGTCTTTCTTTAACCCTGACTACCCCCAATACGAGCCCAATCCTCAAAACCGCCATTAACGGTCTGAACCAAGGTTTTTCTACCTCAAATACACCCAAACATGGTCTAAGAAGACTAATATATAAACTTATAAGCTGTCTCCATAAGTCTTATATGATGTAATCAATGTTCAAGTATAGATTTCAGATTCTAAGCTCAAGAACACTATTTTCTTATTTTTAACAAATAAAATATCAAATTTGTAATAGTTTTCCTATTAAACAAGAGGTTTTTACATGATTAATGAACATAATTCAAGATATAATAATTTCATTCAGGTTTCACGGTTTAAATCATAAGATTTTTCATCAAACTCTCCTAATGCAATATCATGATCTCAAGGCTTAATGTATCAATTGAACAATTTTGAAATTTTGTTTTGTAATATTAAATCAGAATATCAATATATTAGTTCTAAATCCAATGAACTACTACTCCCATTACACAATCCCAATTATACTCTTAGATAATGCAAACTTGCCTTAGGCCAAATGTAAGGATTCAAACCTCAAATCCCCAAATCTTCTTCCTCTTGAGTGCCTCTTCCCTCCTTATCCTTCTAGTGTTTCTCTAATGCTTCAATCGTGTTTTAGGTATTAATAACACACCTAAAAACTAAGTTTCCCAAGAAATTTGTCTTGCGAATCACTTAATCCCCAAATTAATTAATCAAAATAACATTCTAAATGGTCCAAATATCTTACCAAATGGATATTCTAAACGTCACAAAAGTCAACACAAAATATTACAAATTCTATTAAATTAATTATCACATTAACTTAAGTTATACATCGGTACATGTCGAATTAATTAAAATCTAACTATTAATTTATTGCGAGCGACTCAGTATTATAAAAAACTACTTCACAATTGGTGGAACCCGATACCGATGGAATAATGAAACAAGTAAATCCTCGACACCTAGCTCTTGACTATTCCATAGTCCTCCATAATACTAAGTCACTTCCAACATTTAATTAATTAATTACCAAGTATTATAGTGTTAATTCACAAAAAACAAATACAATCACATATAAAAGTAACTTACTTACATTAAATAATATAAGGTGTGACACACCACATGTCACATGCAAATATAATTAATTTATCAATTAATTTATTACTACAAAAATACGGGGAATTATAATCAAACCTTACATTATATAAATACTAGATAAAAATATACACGTGTGCATAAACACTTGTAATACATGAAAACTTTACATTATTGTTTATTGCGTAATTTAAAATTCATGAAATATTTTAATTTTTTGTAATGTTAAAATCAAATAGATGACGGACTTTCACAAGACATTATGTCAAGAATAATAAACGAGTAAGACATAAATAATTAACTTTTACACCATCATGCATAATGTCAAAACTTATGTATGGGAACCAAACTACACAGAAAGGGTCCAAAACTATTCAAGGTTAATTTCACACATGATATCACTATGTGAATAGGAACATTAAGTTGTTTATGTATTCAGTGTACTTTATTTGTGACATAATAATTAATGTAAAAAATCAATGCATCTACGTTTGATGTCTTATAATTTCTTAATTAAAAATGTACCACTCATTAATATTTAGTTAGCCCTAGATAACATACTTGTGACATCTTACATTTAATGTCCAACACTATAAATTATAATTAAATGAATTCAAATGATACACCAACAATTAACATTCACATACATGAGTTTAGCATTGAAAATTTAATATCATAGTCAACATTTGACATTTAATCCAATAAATATGAATATAGATTTAAAATGGATACAAATATCCAATATCCATACATATTATCATGCCTTTAGCATCTAATCGAACCTAAACATGAACATTGATATTCAAAACTAAATCATACATCTAATATCCACATAAATGAATTGCATCATGCGTTTGGAATTTAGTCCAACTTAAACATGAATATTAGTATTAAAAATTGGGTCATAAATCTAATGTCCATGCATGAATAATAGCCTGAATTTGGCATCTAATCCACTTAAACATGAACATTAGTATTAAAATATAATCATCAATCCAATATCCAAACATATGAATTATAGGATGTGTTTGGCATCTAATTCAACATAAACATGAATATTAGTAATAAAATAAAGTCCTACATCTAATATTTGGGAAAATCATAATTTTTCCCAAAAGAGGAAAATTTTATTTGTCATTATAATATTACAGGCAATCACTCCAACATCTGAGAATAGTTGGAAGAATTTAAAAATCAATTTTTAGGAGTGAGATATTAACGTCAACATTGAGAGTGTACCTCTTGACGGAAACTACCCAAATAAAAATTAAATAATCTAATTCAATAAAAAGGAAGATTAATTTATTATTGCAAAAGGGTAAAGACAATCCTAAAGTCTATGTGACAAATCTTTTTACTAATTTTGGAATCCAAGTTCTATCTTCCCAAATTTAAGACAACGATTCTGAAAATGTGAAAAAGTAAAGAAAGATCACAAGACCATATATACGAGCAAAAAACCCATCAACGGGAAAAACTTCAAGACAAAATTAATGAAAAATATAATAATGTATAGTTTTACAAAAGGAAATCGTGAGACACTTACACACCTTTTACTAGACAATCTTTCACACCATATCTTCTGAAGAAAGCATCGACAACTAAAGAACACTACACAATCGCAACTGGTTTTTTTCCATGATCAATGTGTTCAAATCCTCTTGGATGGAAAAAATATTGTTTAAAGTTGAAGCAATTTTTTGTTCCAAAGTTTGAACCTTTACGAAACCACAAAAGTTATACGTAGGACTTATGAGGGAATCCTGAAAGGTTGGGTATGTGTATACATATGTAATGGTGATTTAAATCTCACAAAAATATTTTTCAAACCTTAGTAGAGAAAATGCATACTATTGAAAAAAAAATTAAGAAAAAATTTGAACAAAATAGATGATTATAATTTTTTTATTCAAAGCTTTCTCAGAGAGAAAACTCAAAAGATATGGCTTGACTAATAAAGAAGAGGAGGGAAAAAATAGGCTCCCAAATATTAAATGAGTTTAATTTAAAAAAGAGAATATTTTTCTCTACTCTCTCTTTATTTGGAAGAAATTTGGACACATAACTATATAACCATAAGGTAAGAAGGATTTAGGAGGCATATAGGTTAGGTATCACACACGCATAGTCTCAAGCTATCAAGTCTAGGCCTGACATAGCCAAAATACCAACTTTGAAATGTTTACCAATGAGATATCATGGAAAGATCTTCCAAAAATTCTTTTCGAGCACATTACAATACTTTCCCTGGCAGCTTCACTCTAAGGAACCTGGAAAATAAACTTGGGACAAAGCATCAATGAAGAGATATTTGCTGGAGCAAAGAAATCCTTTAGTGCAGCAAGAAGCTCGCTCTGTTGTCTAGGAATTTTGTCCAGTAGCCACCAATGATTTTGAATTTTTTTTGCAAAACTCTAAGAATTTTTGTTCTCGACCAATAAAACCTATACTTCAAATACACTAAAATGATGCAATTATCTACGAAAATAAATTTTCTATTCGAAGAGTATAATTATAGAGTGTATTTAATAATTTATCCAAAAAGGTTAATTCAAAACAAAGTTTTCAATTATGAATGTAAATTAACCAAGGTGTTAATATAAGATCACTAAGTCACATATCTTTTCTAAGTGGTACACTTGAGGTTTGGAATGAAAGATCCAGGTTGAAGTTGATGAAGATTTTTGAATACCTCTGGAACAAAGACTCAAAATGTTTTGGAAAGGAATTTACACAATATAATTCCATGGGGCACTTGAATATACGTGTACTTTTCCAATCTCACCCTTTATCGAATTTCAAAGCAGAACAAAAAATTAAAATTACAAGAAAATGAGGGAAACCCACCATTTTAAGACTCTCCTAGTGAATGGCATATAAAAAATAGAAAATTACATTTTTTTCAAGTAACCACCATAATAAGATACTCAATAATCCTCAACAATCAAAAGATATTATTGCTACAATACATCCATGTCACACACCAATAAATTCATAAAAATACCAATGTGGAATAAAGAGATAAGAAAAATATGAGTTTGTGAATATAGAAATAAGAACATGCAAACATCATAGTTATTGAAAAATAACTTCCCATAAATATACAATGCTTCTCAACAAACATGATATAACAACACACACTATAAGAAACCTAACATTCTCTAAAAACTATACTCCTCCTGCCTACAAACTTCTCCTCCTTTTTCATCAAAAATGACAAAGGAATGAACTAAGAACATAATGAAATAAATTAAACTAAGCATTTTCAGAGATAAAAAATGCTAATCAGACAATTAAACATATAATGAATCATATAATGAGTGACCAATTAAATTGAAGTCCAGGTAAATTGTAATATGAGAATAAATGGCCTAAGAACAATCAATTTTTACAACACATGGAGAGATAAAATGTATAATGCAAAAGATAAATGAAAGAAGTATGATAAAATGTAACAAGTATATCACAAAGTTAGGAGTTAGAAGGATTATAAGAGATATAATCAAATAAAATCCAAATCCAAAACTCTTAAAAAATAAACAAATCCCCAAAACAATCAAGATACATCATGTATTCTTCACCAATATCTTCGTGGCACACATATCAATAACATTTGTATGACATTCCTACAAGGAATCCCCACAATTCTTCATCTGAGTGTTGATTGGTGTGATGGAAGTCATTGTAAAGAGAAAAACTAGCTGAACTCATTGAGGAATAGAAACTCTAAGAGTCCTTAAAGATGGGAAACAAGCTCGAAATCATTTCACTAGTCAACTGAGCAACAATATCATTCGACTCATCTTCAATTAAGTAGCGCTAACTAGTAGCTTATAATGTACGGGAATGATAAGGAACTGATTGAGGGATAACATGAGGAAGTACAAGATGTCCACTAAAGTCACCAAGAATAGACAAATAGTAAGATTAGATGGTCAACCCACACTCAGTCTTTTCATCTAATTCATCCGGAAGAATATGAACCTCAAAATCCAAAACAAAGTGCACGATCAAATGAATGAATGGAAAAGCTCGAGACTTTTTATCGTCCAAAGTGTGAGTAATATTGAGTCCAAGATCATCTCATAAAAACATGTATGACAACCCTCTCCAATATAATAAAATAGTTATGCATGATCAAAAAATACATTGTGAAGGTGACATATGGCTAAAAGGCATCATGATATAGACACGTTACGAATATAAAAAGACTTGGAAAGGTATTCTTGAGGAAAATTCTTATGAGTCAAAGACTGTTAATGGCCATCAGTGGAAAATACAATCACCGAACGATTAGACGGTATGCCAAGACTCTAATATCTAGATAGTTGGGGTGTTCTTCTACAAAGACTTTAATGTGGTTGCTTATCCACTTTGTAGAATTCTTCACATTATCTCCTCTAGAATTGGTTGATAGAACTCTTTCACCAAATACACGTTCACCATCCATAAGATCATAGTAAAATTCTCAAACCAAATTTGGGTAACATGATCCATCTTGATAAAATACTCCTCTCCACTTTCTTTCTTATAAAAATTTAGGAACCTGTGTCCCAAAAAGGGAATACATATCAATAGACCTTCCTTAATGCACATAGCACTTAGAAAAAAAATCATTGAATCTGGAACGAGTAAAGGAAGTTAAGGAATGTGCACAAAACTTTGGATCCATGAAAATAGCCTAAAATTAACGCACATCAAGATAACAAATCAAATAATTTATATGAGAAAAATGAATATAAAAAGATAAACTAAGGGCTCTGTACTAAAAGTATGAGAAAGAGTCTCATGAAATGCATAAGGTCAGATATTCATCAACGCTATCAAGGACAAGAGTAGACAAACCCTAAAAAATGAGTAAATCAAAGATATACACATGAAAAAACTACTTTAAATTCAATCTTATCTCAAGACAACAAATTCATGAATCATAGATAAGAAATCATAAACGATCTAACAAAATATTTATCACCAGGACCTAGAAAAGGTAACAATTCGAGAGATATAGGAAGAATACACAAACCAAGATGATGATTGAACACTAGGTTGAAGTAGATAAATCCTAAAAAAAAATTCCAAGGTACTGAGATTTGGAGGAAGGTATGGAGGCTCAGGTGGAAGGTTTCAAAAAAAGAAAAGAGGGTAAATAAAATTGCAGAAATGATTTTGACACTTTTAGAAACCCACAACATTCGTTGTAGTGAAACTGACCTTCATTGTGGCAAAGCACAATCACGTTAGGCTGTGGAACTAGCCAGAGAAAACATGTGAGAAAAAAATACATTCAAAATGTACTCAGTAATAATATAAGTAATAAGAATGTATATTTTATACCTACAAAAAATTTACCATTGTCATGATAAACAAATCTTTCAAAATATCATACTAAGGTTCTTGGTTACATCAAATACTATACACAAAGAATAATTTAGTATTCAAATGACTGAGGTCAAATTAAATCCATAAAGATAGAGTTAATGAGAGACATAAATCTGTGACAAAAAGGGAATAACATGAGTATTAATCGGTAAAGTCAAGAATGAAGATTAATGTTTGAACTCACAATTGATAATTTTGGCTTTATGGAACAAAAAGAAAGCCCCGTTTTTCCTTAAAAAAGAAAAAAAATTCAACTACCACATTTTTCTTCCTCGAATAGAGAATTATGAGTAAAACCTTATAAATATTATATCCTTGATGTTACTCAATTTTGGATAAATAAAAATCTTTGTGACAAGCTTTTAGAATAAATTTTACGTGTGGAGGCTTTCATTAATTCATTATAAAGGGTGTGGAACTCTTGCCAATATAAGGTAGTTTTCACAATTCGAAAGTGAAGCCTTTACCACATCATCACTCATGATTTTAAAATACATAATTTCTTTTAAACTAGAACCGTGATGATAAAAAAATATCATACACAAAGGATTAACAATAGAAAAATATCACATTAAAATTTTTATTTTTGTTAAAAAACAAATCCCTTCATTATATTTTGAAGGAAAATTGCTCAAGTTATAGTGCAGTGTAAATTTCATGAGATATGGAAAATACTCAAAAATTGAAAGATTAATTTACCAAGGCATTTCAAGCTATAAAAATCTATGCATGAATTATAAAAGTCATGAATAAAACTATTTGTACAATAACTAAGCATATAGGTTTATATGAATCACATGGGATAAAATTATACCTAAAAACATAGAAGGCCAATATTTTACAAGGAAAAAAAGTCTTTTGGGTATGCATAATAAGAAGAACATCACCTAAATAGTAAAAAGATAAAATATAGAGCAAGATGCCTATCAAAAACAGTAGATAACATCCTAAAAAACCTAAAAAGCATACTAACTCTACTTAATAGAGGATGAAGAGTTTTCTCTAGCACGATCTCTCAAGGTTTCTAACTCAACTCTATTAATGAAATGTCTCTTAATCCAACTTGGAATGATAGATGAAGATTCGGTTTTCGAGACTATATTGGGAGAAACAACCTTAGTTGGCTTTCTCTTATGAACCTTTTGAGGGGATTCATTCTTCTTCTTCTTCTTTCTCTTCATATAGACACCCCAATCAATCTTACAACTACCTAAAGGTAAAGAGGTTTGAATCAAACTGTAAAAGTCTTTAAGATGACTTAACTTATGGAAACAGGTATACTTAAAAGGTTTTAGCTCCGCGGGATCTACAGGGTACTTGAGTAATTGCTTATTTAACCTTAAGAAAAACATTTTCAAGTTTCCTTCTTTATTACAATGGGAACACATGAACTTCACCTTACTTTTGTCCTTCTCATGATATGTCACTAGAAGAATAATCACCAATGGTATATGGTAAAAAAATGTGATCTATCCCATTCCCTTCCAGGCATGGTTCCTCGAGGGTACCAAAAAACCTCGCCTATATTACAAAGAAAGCTTGTTCAATAAATAAAGTACATGACCAAATAGATTTTGCTTCATATTACAAAATATTGTTATTCAGATAACTTTGGTCTTCAAAAAGGGATCCTTGAAGGAGTAACTATGGAAGGTCTTTGTGGGAAGTACCTCGAGAAGTTTTTATCTTTCTTCTTCATTTGCTAAGTATAGAATAAACTCAGCTAATCAACCTTTGGTGAGGACTCCCGCCTACACTGTCGTTAACTTGTATTCATCTAGTGCCTTAATTCATTCGGATTTTAGTCAATTTAATGCTTTTATTCATTTGAATATGATCATTTTATCATATACGTGTTTGTAGTAATAATGGCAATTTTTGCAGGAAATGGCTTCATCAGGACACCACAGTAGCGGAGACGAGGAATGCTCATCTGCCACTAGGCCCCCAAAATAGGCCAAATTAGGGTCCGTCGTCGAGAACAAGACGACCTTACTAGCTAGAGGCCTGAAGTTGCCCAAGTCGATCATCGGCTCGGGGTACACGAATTGGACGAAGGTGCCACGGGAGATCAAGATAGCCATCTGGGGGCACTACACGTAGTTACCCACTTTATTTTTATTTTTATTTATATTTATGTTTATGTTTATATTCATATTTTATTATATTTTATAACTTAAATACAATTAACACTTACTTTCCGTTTGGTTTTTATTTGTTTGGAAAGAAAAATTCGACATGTTCCCACATGTCCGTGACTCCATGTTAGAATAATTTAAGATCAATACAAGACATAGAACAAAAATATGTGGGCACGATACTTTGGGTGAGATCGAAAGTCCATATTGAGCGTCTGTGACATTGTACCTTTGAAGGTGACAATCTCATTGGCATAGTGATAGTTGTGGCCATCCCCGATCCTCGCCTCACTGGGGCGAGAGAGCGAAGGGAGAGGATCCTTCGGGTCCCGCGCATCCCTCTCGGGAGCTCTTCGGTAGGCGTCATTTGAGATCAGGTGTGAGAATGTAGAGAGATTCAGAGTCGCCAATTATTTTACTCAAAACAGACAAAAGAAAAAGGGGAATCCATCCCGAAGGATGACATCCAAAGACATACTGGTGCATGCAAAACCAAGATGATTCGAGAAGGGTTCGGAGGCTTAGTTACAAAAGGGGAAGGTGTTAGGCACCCATTCCGCCCTTTCGGTCTCTCATGGATATTTGCTATTTTCCTTCATATTTCCCCCATGATATGTGTGCATGTGTATATATATAATGGAGGTAGGAATCCTTAACTTATATCATGGAAAAGATAAAGCGAGTCATCCGTAGGAAGATATAAGAATAATATTAGAAAAGTAAGATTTATGCGATTACCCCTACGTTGATCGTTATAATGGAACGACAACGCATATGGAGTAATACGTCACTAAGGGCAAGTATATAGAATATAAGAAGATTAGATTTAGAGAAAATAAAAAGTAAGAAAAAAAGGACTCGAGTCTCGGGTTTTACCCTGAGACGCCAACGTAGCCTATAAAGGCATCAAAGTCCACGTAGTTCGCATATAAAACGAGGGGTGGGGTTTATCCCATACATCCAAATGGGGGATCTCTTATTTTGTGAGTGTGTGTGTGTGTGTAGAAAAAGTGTTTTAGTGGTGAGAAAAGTGTGAGAAAAGTATGAGAATCCCTTATTTGGAATTTATGAGCAAACCCTCTTTTTCTTATTTTTTGGGTTTTATTTATATGAAAATTAGGAGATGTGCAATAATACTAAATAAAAAGTATATTAGGATGTGCGAGATGAGATAATAATAGTGCTAAGTAAGAAAACAAGTTATTGAGAATTTAAGAGAGAGTTTGAGAAAGTTGGACCTTCTTGAAGATCTTGGGCTTGATCTTGAATGTTGGAGAGAAGCCCTTGCACTTGGATGATGATGGAGAGTGTCTAATTCACCATGTTTGATGAAAAGGATGATGAAAAGTGGGAGTAAAAAAAGGGATTTCGAAGTTGAAATTACGCTATCTTCGAGAGAGGTTTCTGGGAATCGTTGAGAGTGAATTTTATTAGATCTGGGCTCCCCTTGAAAATGGGGTGAAGGCCTCCTTTTATAGGCCCAGGTAACTGCCGATCGGAATAGGCCTGTTCCTGCCTATCGACACCTGCCTATCGGCACCTGCCGATAGGAAGGGCCTGGAACCTCCCATTTGGCAATGTATTTTTGGCCTTTTCAGAAAATTGGCTATCGAGGGCAAACTGTTGGCCAGAATCACGCACGGGATAGACCGTTAGAAAGGTAATTCAGAGACCTTCAAAAGTCCTTCGGACCACTCCCAGGTTTGAAAGTTGACTTTGGGTCAAATATGGCTCGGAAGCATTTGTTAGTCCATTAGACGGGGAATCGTTCCGACGCAAACGGATCATTCGTCTGCATGGTAAGTCAGAATTGCGTACAGGATGGACCGTTGGAAAGGGTATTCAGTTCCCTTCATAGATTCATTCAACCTCGATTAATCTGAAGAGTTGACTTAGGTCAAACACAAACCGGGAGCACCCGGTGGCCTCTCGGTCAAGTTTCGGACGCAAACGGATCGTTCATTCGCATGGTAAGTCAGAATCGCGCATGAGATGAACCGTTGGAAAGGGTATTTAGTTACCTTTATAGATTCATTTAGTCTCGATCGATATGAAGAGTTTGACTTTTTGGTCAAATTGAGCCCGGGAGCGCCCAGTGGCCTCTAGGTCAGTACTCGGGACATGACCTAGGTTTGTAGTGATGAAGGGAGGTACTAGGGACCTAAGGAGAGTTAGGGGGTAACATAATGGGGTGTCTACAAAGCCCCTCGACGGGTGAGTTTGAAACAAATGATGACCGTCGAATAGACACCACATGATGCATTTGAGGGAGTATTACCGATTGAGAGGGTCGAGGCCGATTCTGAGGACCTATGAAGTGTGTTGGGGATGGAATGACGATCAAAGGTTTTGGTTGATTCTGAGAACCTGAAGTGGTGTTGGGGGGTGACCAATTATGTGGGTCAAAGCCGAATCTGCAGGCCTAGGGTGAAGATATAATAACTGAGGTCAATTCTGACCTAAGAGTGGTGATGACCGAGACCGAGGTCAATTCTGACCTAAGAGTGGTGATGACCGAGGACCGGGATCAATTCTGACCCAACTCAGGTGACGATCCAAGACCGAGGTCAATTCTGGCCTAAAGAGTGGTGACGACCGAGGACCGGGGTCAATTCTGACCCAACTGAGGTGATGATCCAAGACTGAGGTCAATTATTATCTAAGAGTGGTGACGACCGAGGATCAAGGTTAATTGTGTCCCAACTCAGGTGACGATCCAAGACCGAGGTCAATTCTGACCTAAAGAGTGGTGACGATCGAGGATCGGGCTCAATTCTGACCTAATTCAGGTGACAATCCAAGACCGAGGTCAATTCTGACCAAAAGAGTGCTGACGACCGAGGATCGGGGTCAATTCTGACCCAACTCAGGTGACGATCCAAGATCGAGGTCAATTCTGACCTAAAGAGTGGTGATGACCGAGGATCGGGGTCAATTCTGACCCAACTCAGGTGACGATCATGGACCGAGGTCAATTCTGACCTAAAGAGTGGTGACGATCGAGGATCGGGATCAATTCTGACCCAACTCAGGTGACGATCCAAGACCGAGGTCAATTCTGACCTAAAGAGTGGTGACGATCGAGGATCGGGATCAATTCTGACCCAACTTAGGTGACGATCCAAGACCGAGGTAAATTCTGACCTAAAGAGTGGATGAATATTGGATTTTTATTTTGTTGGGGAAAGTGATTTTGTGATTTTGATTTGAGCTGGGGAAGCTTTTGTTTCATTAGGAGACCTTACGAGGTGGAACAACCTATTTTGGGTGCTGTAAGAGACTTCCGCTGGGGAAGTGATCAGGTGATCCTTAGAGATCCTATGGAGCTTTGCCGAGAGTAGTTTTCACTTGATTTTTAAGGGTTTAGCTGGGAAAGAGGGGTTTCGCTCGAGGGAACATGAAGTTTTCTTGGTGAAAAGGCTTTAAATCCTTCCTGGGATTTTTAGGAATTTTTCGAGGATTTTTCTAGGCTTTCTGGTATTTTCTGGGAATCTATGTACAAAATTGAATGGTGGTGCCGGTCGACATAGTATGAAGGGTACCATTCGGCAGTGGCACGGACTTTTGGGCTACCTCGAGAAGGCAAGGGGTCAGTGTCGATCGGTATGGTAGGGGCAGGTGCCGATCGGCATAGCGCTTGGCATCCTATATAAAGGGGGCGAATACCTTCATTTTTACATAGCTTCTTTGCCTTCTCTCTCTCAGCGATTCTTCTGCAAATCGTTCTAGCATTTCGATCTTCAATAAATGGCCGCTTTTATGAGCAGTGCAGTCCACCAGGAGTGGTTGACCGTTGATGACTGGGAGAACGTGGAGTGTAGGGATAGGGTGCCTCTTTCTTTAGGGAGTGAGAACTCCTTTGATGCGTTTGAGCCTGTTACGGATGAGCAGACCTTACTGCGGGAGCCATCGCGTCATCGCTCTTCGAGAGTGAGTCCTGGCGGTTATGTAAGTAACCCGACCTTTGACGTTCTTCTCTTTTTGGTGATTTTTCTTTCTTTGTTGATTTTTTATGAGACTTTTTCTTTTTGCCAGTCTGATATTTCTTTGAAGAACATGCATGCCCGTGGGACAATAGGGCTCAGGGATGTCTGGGAGCATCTCCCACCTGTGGTGTGTTGGATGGTATCATTAGTGGGTTTTGGGCGGTTAGCATCGGGGCTAGATGAGATGCCTCTTTCGACAGCGGACTTGTGTGCTTTGGGAGAGAGGTGGTGGGATACTACCCACAACTTCCATTTCAGCTTCGAAGAGATGACTGTGACTCCCATAGACGAGTAGTTGTTGGGGCTGGATTGTGATGGAGAGCAGATAACAGTTGATCTCTCTTTACGGGTGAGACTAGAAGCAGTGCGTGCGGCACTTGGTGATGTAGGGAGGATTGTTTCTGGGGTTCTAGTCGGTTGTCCCTACTGAAGGATGTTCTGCTGAGCAAGGTGATTGATGTGGAGGACGGGCTACAAGTGAGGCAGAAGGCCCGATTATTCATTTTGCTGGTATTGGGAGGTTTCATGGTGGCGTCGAGCAGCGATGTCGTTCATTTGTGGTTCTTATCGTACCTGAGGATGTTTTCGAACATCCCTTTCTATGATTGGGGGAGTCTGCTCTTCTCTGGATGCATTCAGTCGGTGGTGCCAACAGACCTTTACTGGAGCCACGTACCTTCTTGAGGTATTCTTTAGTTTGCGCATTTCTTTTCATGCACTCTCATTTTCCTTTCATGCATTCGCATTTTCCTTTCATGCATTCACATTTTTCTTTTGTGCATTCGCATTTTCCTTTCATGAATTCGCATTTTTCTTTTGTGCATTCGCATTTTCCTTTCATGCATATGCATTTTTCCTTATGCGTCATCTTTTTGCTTGTGAATTCAGACGTGGTTCTACGAGGTGATTGGGTGCAATACCCCGCTGATCTCTTTGAAGGACGACACTGTTGGGGACTTTTGTCGATTGTATCGATGGCATAAGGCTAATCGGCAGTCGAAGGGATCTCTCTCCCTGGAGGCGGTGCGTCAGGTCTTGAATGACCTGACCAGTGGTAGGGTAATACTCTTTCCATTTCAGTCTTAGTTTTTGCACCTTCTGATCTTGTATTGATTTATGCTCGCTTGGAGATTTTCAGGTGACCTTTTATCCCTAGGGGACAGCCATTCAGGATATGAGGGCGATCGAGGTGAACGCGCGAATGAGGCATTTGCTGGCGCATGAGTTCGGCCATTCTTGGTATCTCGAGGAGAGGGTGGTTTGTCAGATTTCCGAGGAGGAGGTGGTGGTGCCACCTGCGCAACCTCCTACGTCTATGAGGCGGGAGCGACTACTATCGAAGGATAAGAGTATCACGGTAATGATCGGCGAGTCTTACTTGTTGTACACCGATACGGATGTGCCGTATGATTATATGGACTTTATGACGAGATGGTTGATGGCGCCCAGCATATATGATGCCCTGCCTTTCCTTCCTGCGAGTTCGAGTCGGGCGATGGGTTTTCCCACAGCGGCGCTGGTCCATCGGCAGCGGCGACCTCAGAGGTTCCTTTTGCGCAGTTGCATACCCCTTCGTACAATATTCGGCGGGCTGATAGAGGGATGGTGCCTATATTGCACTGTCCTCATGCGATGGATCCAGAGGAGTTAGGTTTGACAGAGGAGGTCCTTCGACCTGCGGTATACCATTCTGTTCCTCTCTCTCTTTCTTTTTTGTTTTGGTCATCTCTGTTTTGATACTGATTTCCCTTTTTCTTGCAGCAAGTTCGGGTGTCGACCACTTGGCTAAGGGACATCAGAGACTGCTCATATTTGAGATTCGGTTCCTGTTCCTTCTTAATTGGTGCCATCTGCTTCGTTCAGAGAGGACTCAGGCTCGGGTAGTGGTGGCGCATCGTCTCGCCGTAGGGGGAAGAGAGCACGCCGCAGGGGTGGAAGGTCTTGAGAGAGAGAGAGAGAGAGAGAGAGAGAGAGAGAGAAAGAATGTGGGTTCGGGCTGAGTCCCGTTGTTTTTTCTTTTTCTTTTTATACCTAAAAAATTGATGTAATACATAACACAAATTGATGCAATGCAATGGAGTTTTTTTATTTTCTTTTATTTAATGATGAATGCATGCACATGCGCTTTTTACTTTGCTGTTAAGAACGTAAAAAGGAATATTTTTGGAATTTTTTGAAGTAAAGTTTTTGATTAAAAAGAGGGAAATTTTATAAGGATAAAAGGTGATTTTGAAATTCTGTTGAGAATGTCAATTTATTTTTATTGAGTTTTCTGATTTGACAAAAGAGGAAAAGAAAGAAATTTCTAAAAATGGGGGTTGCCGATCGGCAGGCACCCTGACCTACCTATCAGCAGTTTAGTCCAGTCCCATCAATTCAAAGCTTTGATTGGTACCCTCTTCAGCCTTTAGCACCTTGTGGGGTAGGATTCCCTCCGATTTCTACAGGGATTGTGTCTCTTGTGAGGGTTCTCAAGTATAAAAAGGGGTAAGGGTGGATTATTTTCATCACCCCTTTGCATTTTTACTTACTTGCCTACTATCTCTTAGCCTTGCAAGATGGATCTCCCTGGTACCATTGAGTTTGTCAACTACCTCGAAGCCTGGGAAGCAATGTGCTCTTATAATGTCGACTACGATGCTTTCAACATGCGTCAAGTATCCCTATGGCGCAATCGGCCTTTTGAATGGAACGTGCTGACGACGGCGGTACAATTTTGGTACCCCGAAGACCATGTATTCCGCTTTGGGTTGGATGAAGTTTGTCCCACCTACAAGGAATTTTCTGCCATATTGGGTGTAAATCCTAGTGTTGCTGCGGCTTTTCTTGAATTTTCTCGCTCTCCCAGGGATTTATTGGCCGGGCTTCTTCATATTTCACCTTCGGCGGCTAGATCATTGGTTGCTGGAGGAATGATCTCCCTCCCGACGGTGCTGCAGTCTGTGCATTTGCCTGAAGTAGGTGATGTTAGCTATGCTGGAGCCGTTGTTCTGGGTCTGGTTTCCAAATTACTGCTGGTGACTGGAGAAATACAGGTGGACCCGCAACTTGCAGCCATTACTTCATGGATGTCATATCGTCGCAATCCTGCGACGGTGATACTGGCGGAGACCCTGAATGGCCTGGATGCCTGGAGGGAAGGTTGTTCTAACTTTTTGAGGGGTAGCCCCGTGATGCTGTTAATGTCGTTATCTGAAAGATTTCGCTTGGCGACCCCTCCAGAATATCCCTTGTCGGTCGTACCCAACTTCTTTTCATGTTACTTCATCAGCGTTGGCCTGTATGTTGAGAATTAGGAGCATTGGTTAGTGGATCATGGGGCTCGTGGGCTGTATTGGTCAGTGCCTTGGTGGGGATAGTTGCATCCTGTATTGGAGCTAGGAGAGTATTCATATGTGTGGCTGGTTGGTCTCAGACAGACCTCTTTTTATTTCCCTTAGTGGCTTCTCCGCTAATTTGGTTGGGCATAGGTCGTGCCCCCCTCGGACCTCAAATTTCTTTCCGCTAGAAGATTTGACCGAGCACCTACATCTGTTGCTTGGGTCTCTTTGGGAAAATCGGCATCCGTCGACCCGTCCTTCCCAATCTGTTGAAAAATTTTGGCATGTCCCTGGAGATTATATGAAGTGGTAGTGGAGGAGAGTAGTCAGCAAGATGTTGGCAGTGGAGATTGGACAAAGATGGTTTGTTTTATCTAACACCATGGAAGGGGGGGTTGTGGTCTTTTAGAAGATGGTTAAGGCTCATAGATCCATGGAATATTTACGGCACTCTATTCAGGCAGGGGAAACTTGGGGACCTCCCGATGTAGATGATGAGGGTGCAGGCTCCTCTGGTGGCTATGGGTAGGACTCTTGGGAGTTTATTTGTGTAACAGATGTGGAGATTTTATTTGGATTTTTATGATAGTAGGGGGAAGGGAGTTATCAGTTCCTTTTTCTTAAGTAATCCGTGCTGAATTTTCTTGTTAATGAAATAAACAAGTTTCTTATCATCCACCTGTGTCTTTCGATGAATTTTATAATTTTGAATTATCTACACCGGTCACCAAGGCATACATAATCCTTTTGTTCAAGTATTCTTTAGAATGAATCGCCGTTCTCGAAGGTAAGAAAATAAATTGGTATTTTGTAAAAAAGAAAGGGGCGTACTCATGTGAGGTGCATGAGCTGCCTACGTACCTCTGGGGTTTTTGAAAATGTTTTTATCTGTTTGAAAATAGTTTATTTTTAGAATAGAAGGGGGATGAGAAGAGTCGTAGCGCGTCGAGATTTTGAACTAGGGGTAGAATTTCTTGAGATGGTCCAGATTGACTGGACGAGCCATCTCTTCCCCATTTAGGTCAGTGAGCATGGCAGCACTGCCGGATAAGATTTTCTTCACAATGTATGGGCCGCTCCAATTGGGCTTGAATTTCCCTCTGGGGTCCCAGATGAGTTCTCTTATCTCCTTGAGGGCTAAGTCTCCCTCTCGAACACCGTGGTCCTTGACTCTCTTGTTGAATGACTGCGCTATTCGGCGATGGTACCCCTGTATGTGGTAAAGAGCTTTTAATCTTCTTTCATCTAGGAGGGCTAGCTCATCAAGACGTCTTTGGCACCAGTCTTTTTCGCTAACTTTGCTTTTGATCATGACGCGTAGCGAGTGTATTTCCAGCTCCACAGGTAGGACTGCCTCCATGTCGTAGACCAGGGAGTAAGGGGTATCCCCAGTAGAGGTTCAGATTGAGGTTCGATAGCCCCAAAGGGCATACAAGATTCGATCGGCCCAATCCCTATAACTTTCTATCATCTTGTTGATGATAGCTTTGAGGTTTTTGTTAGCGTCTTCCACTGCACCATTGGTCTGAGGTCGGTAAGGAGAAGATTTGTGTCTCTGAATCCCATACTTGTTGACTACTTCTATGACTTCTTCTTTGAAATGCAACCCGTTATCTGGCACCAGCTCGTGCGGGACCCCATATCGGCAGATGATATTCTTCTTGAGGAATTTGGTCACTTTTTTGGTGTTTAGTACTGCGTATGACTCAGCTTCGACCCATTTGGTGAAGTAATCGATGGCGACTAGGATGAACTCATGTCCGTTTAAAACCTTTGGTGTAACCTTCCCTATGATGTCGACACCCTAGGTGGAGAATGGCCAGTGAGAGGTCATGTTATATAATTCTCATGGAGGCAGGTGTTGAAGATTGGAGAATTATTGGCATTTGAGGCATCCCCGGATATAGGCGGTGCAATCCTGGGTCATGGTGGTCCAGTAGTAGACCTATCGGATGATCTTCTTAGCGAGCATGTGACCATTCATGTGGGGTCCGCATTCCCCGTTGTGGATTTTTTGCATTATCTTCTCAATCTCGGCCCCTGCGATGCAGTGTAGATGAGTTCCATCGAAGTTCCTCTTGAGTAGGGTTGTATGACAGATGATGTACTGGGCGGCCAGTCTCCGGAGAGTCGTTCAATCTTTCTTATTGGAACCCTCGGGATACCTACCATATTTGAGGAGGCACTAGATATCATAGTACCAGCAATCGGCTAGTTTGGGATCTTTGGTAGAGATAAGCTCAATATGGTAGCAATGGATCGATTTGTCTTTCTTTTAAACTAGGAAGGGGGTCATTGTTATTCTTTCGGGCATGTCGACCATGGAGGTCAAGGTAGCGAGAGCATCGGATAAGTTATTCTTTGCTCGGGGTAGGTAATGGAAGGTGATATCTCGGAATCGGGAGGCTAACTCTTCTAATTGGGCATGAAATGGTTGGAGTTTTTCGTCCTTGACTTTCCACTTTCTGAGCACTTGACCGATGATAAGGGCAGAATCCCCATAGACGTTAAGGTATTGAATACTTTTCTTGAGAGCAACTTTGAGGCCCACTATGCATGCCTCGTATTCTGTCATGTTGTTGGTGCAAGGGAAATCCAATTTAATGGCGATGGGAGTGTGGGAGTCATCTGGGGCGATCATAAGTATCCCAATGTCATATCCCTTTTTGTTGGCAGTGCCATCAAAGAACATTTTTCATCGAAGGCGATCTTGAGAAGTGCAGAGGATATTTTCATCTGGGAATTTGAAGATCCGAACATCTGCTTCATCTATGGGGTAATCAGCGAGGTAGTCAGAGATGGCTCTTCCTTTATAGGAGTCCTCAAGGTATTGGGCTAGCAAAGCCCCAGCTGCAGTGTCGGTTATGGTTAGGTATAGGAGCAAAGCGAGACTAGGATGTGGTGGCATGAGCACTGAAGGTTGAGTCAGGTATTGTTTTATTCGGTCAAAAGATTCTTGACAGGCCTCATTCCAAACCTTGGTTGAATCCGTTTGGAGGAGATTGAAGATCGGTTCACAGATGGAGGTAAGTTGGCTGATGAACCGGCTGATATATTGCAATTTCCCAAGAAAACCTCGGACTTCTTTCTTTGTTAGGGGCGGTGGCATCTTAAGTATGGCCTTTAGTTTTGCAGGATCTGCTTCTATCCCCTTCTCATTGATCATAAATCCCAAGAGTTTTCCCTTTGTAACGCCGAAGACACACTTCTGTGGATTAAGTCGCATCTTATACCGTCGCAGTCGTTCGAAGAACTTTCGGAGAGCGGGAACATGACCTTCTCTAGTTTTGGACTTGATAATCATATCATCCACATAAGCCTCGACCTCCTTGTGAATCAGATCATGTAGGATGATTGTGGCAACCCTTTGGTAGGTAGCCCCAGCATTCTTGAGACCAAATGGCATAACGGTGTAGCAAAAGGTTCCCCATGGGGTGATGAATGCGGTTTTTTCTTGGTGGCCGGGGTGCATCTTGATTTGGTTGTATTCGACAAACCCGTCGACGAATGACTTGAGAGCATGACTGGCTGTGTTGTCCACGATCATGTCGATATTGGGTAGCGGATAATCATCCTTTGGAGAAGCTTTATTTAAATCTCGGTAGTCCAGACACATTCGAACCTTCCCTCCTGCTTTTGGCACAGGTACAATATTGGCTAGCCATGTGGGATATTCGATCACCCTAATGAAACCCACGTTTAACTGTTTGAACACCTTTTCTTTGACCTTAAGCGACCATTCGGTGCGGAGCTTTCTCAATTTTTGTTTAACCTGCTTGTAATCTGGGAGAGTGGGGATCTCGTGCTGAGCTATTTTATGATCAATGCCGGGCATATCATCATAGGACCATGCGAAGACATCCACGAACTCCTTCAGCAATTCTTCGAGTTGTGCATGCTCATGCTCGTCAAGGGTGGACCCTATCCTAATTTCGCTTAGTTGGCTACTAGAACCCAGATTAATAACAACAGTCTCTTCATCATTAACTTGAACTCGGTTATATTGTTTATTATTAACCTTATTTAGATCAGTTAAGAATTGTTCATTTGCAAAATCATCATCATCAAAAGTTTGATTAGAATTTAAGCAGTTAATGTAAGGCACAACAAGATACTCAAAATCTTCATTTATTTCATTGATAGGAAAAACAGCATTGAGAACCTCATCAAAAGAGGTCTCGATTACATTTGAGCAGGGATAGACAACAGAAGAAGAAATAAGGTAAACATTGGGCCTAGGGGAGATTTCAAGAGGTAGAACTAGCGCAGCATGCCAGTTGAGGAGAGGTGTATCAGCGGCTTTAATCAGACGGGATGGGTCCATTCATGTAGTGCCTGAATAAACCATGCAGAGTGCCAGCCCCAGTATCTGTAAGTTAATGGAATCTTCAAAATCACTTTCCTCAGTCTCTTAGGTATCTTTGATGAGTGGTTGTTAGCGATGTGGGAAATTTTTGGCCCATGGGTAGCTATCTTGGAAAAATATCTCCGTTCCCATCTTCATCTTCTTGTCTGTGTGGTCATACCATGGTTCTGGAAAACCGCAAAAGGGGAAGTCTTCGCCTTCTTTGATGAATCATCCATTTAATGAGTCTCCTGAGATATTTTTGGTGCAGTCTAATCTTCTCTTTGGTCGATACTGGTGGATCATTCTGAGCTCTTGTCTCGATGGTTGATACCCCAAGCCGCAAGGAGGGAAAGCTTTCTTCAGTTCGATGGGCTCAAGTATTCCTTGCTGCCTTTGCCCTAGCCCCAGTCCGGGCATGAAGTGCATGTTTCTGAACATCTGAATCACATTGACATTGTCATGAGGGTCATATTCTGGACAAAACCTTTCTTTGAAACCTTCCCCTGTCGAGAGTAGGAGTGGCTCAACTCGGAATCCTGATAGGAGCATACCATTTGACTCGTGCTGTATCTCAAGAATTGGATTGCTGGTGCTTGCACCCTCAACATTTCTGTCGTCGCCCAAAATGTTGATGACTCGCCCGTTGGTGAAGAACTTCAATTTCTGATGGAGTGAGGAAGACACACGCTTGATATTGTGGAGCCAGGGTCATCTGAGCAACAGGTTGAAACAAGCTGGGATGTCTATGACTTGGAATTCAACGACGGGGTTCATAGGGCCAACCCCTATTACAAGTTTTATGGATCCCATTACCTCACGACGGGTATTATCGTAGGCACGTACAATGGCGGAGGTTGGAGCGAGGTCTCTTTCTTTCAGGCCTAAACACTTGAAGGTTCTCAGAGAGCAAACATTCAAGGCGGATCCGTTATCGACAAGGGAGAGTGGCACAACCTTCCCCATAACTTCAACGGATATGTTGAGTGCATGGTTGTGATTTGGCCCAATTATGAGGATTTCTTCTTTAGAGAAAAATAACATTCGGGTAGAGGTCAAGGATCCGACCAGATTTATCGCTTCTTCTGGTGAGGTAGTGGGAGGAACTGTAGGTCCAGTGAGCAATTTTATTAAAGCATTTCTGTGTAGCTGGGAAGACATGAAAAGTCCCCATAGAGTGATGTTAGATTGAGTTTTCTTCAGTTGATCGAGGATCTTGCTCTCCTCAATGGTCATCTCTGGCATAGGAAGGTTTTCAACGCCCTTCCCCTTGTCATTTGCTGGTAGTGAGCTTGGAACCTGGTAATGTCTCCCTGATCTGGTCATGTGATTTACTGAAGAAGGAAAGAACATGAATCCCATTTCCTCGTTAATCTCAGGTTGTTCTTCCACCCTGTTTATTTCTCCGAGGAGTTCTTCAAATGAGATCATCCCACATATGTCGGCTATTGGGATAGCTCTTCCTGAAGCTTGTTCTTCACTCGAATCTTTGAATTCTTCCCCCCATCCGGTGGCAACAATTTTATCTTTCCATGTAAAGTCAATGCATTCCACAACTTCAACGGCCTCTTCATACAGGTCCTCCCATTCTGTGGGGATATGTGTGATTGAAGGGACCAAACTCCCTTGTAGCTTCAAAGTGTCAAGTAACCTGGTGATACTGCAAATGCTGTTGGTTTGCCCGAATAATTTTGCCATAGTCTGGACAACATCATCTAAGTTGACTTCGTCGGTTGGTACCACCCACTTGTCTGAATCTCGAGCCCACTTTCGTGCCTCCAAGAACAGTGTGTTGAACTTCTGGTAATCGATGCCCATATGTGAGGGCAATTTCAGCCCGAACTCTAGGAGTTGGTTTAACACCTCTGACAATTCCATACTTCCATTTTCAGAACGGGTACGGACATCGATGCATGCTCTGGTAAGGAGTGGCAGTGCCTGATCAGCGAGGCAAGTAGGGTGTAGGAGGAAATATGGACAAATTTGAAGAGGTTTAGGAGAGTATATGGGTGTGATTTGAGTTGAGGGATCGAAATCTGGGTTTTCGTCTAAGAAGATGACATTAGCATGATTCGGTAGTGGATTGTGATTAGTGTTTCGCTTAAGATTGGCTGGTGGGGCGATAGTACCCTAGTCAATGAGATCTTGGATTATGTTCCGAAGGTGAAAGCATTGGTCGGTGGTATGGCCAATAGTTTGGTGAAAGGCGCAATGAGCATCGGTCTTGAAATTTCTTGGGAGTGGATTTGGTAACGGACGTGGATCTAAGGGTTTGATGAGGTTTCGGCTTAACAGGGCTTGATAAACTTTGGAGAGGGGAGCGTGGAGATCAGTGTATTCCCTTCAGATGGGGGCGGGGGGCTTTTTGGCGCCCATGATGTGGTTGGTTGAGAGATGTTGTTGATGTTTGAGACTGTAGCACTGGCAAGTTTGTCATACTTTCTAGGGGTGAAATGTCCGGCCACCTTCTTCGGTTCAACCTCTGTTTTAACAAGGCTTTCCTCAATTTCCACTCCATCCTCTCTGAGAGCTCGAAAGTTTGGATAGTATTATCCTCCCATCGTCGCTCGAACATGGGGAGAGAAGTTCTTTTTTACTATGTTTACCTATTCTTCCTCGGATGGCCGATTGGTCATGGTAGCTGCCTGCTCCCTCCACCAGGTTATGAAGTTACTAACTGATTCTCCTGGATTCTTCTTGAGTAGCTCTAAATCACGACGGGTGACCTCAAGCTCTTCGTTGAATTTATATTGCAACATAAATTCTCGAGCTACATCCTCCCAGCTACGGATTCTGGATTCCTCAAGAGATAAAAACCATCGGAGGGCACTATCCTTCAAAGTTTGCTGAAACAATTGGGCCATCACTTCTTCAGAAGCCCCTAGTAGAGTCATGGAACGATGATAACTGTGAAGTTGAACAATTGGGGGTCCAATCCCTTCGAACTTCTCGATATTTGTCATCTTGAACTTCTCGGATAACCTCGCTTTAGGATAAGGAGACATGTGGGTATAGTCCATGTAATTCCCAGAGATCCTGACTTGGTCAAACTTCTTGGTGAGCATATTGAGATCCTCTTTGACTTTATTCAACTCCTCCTCCTTTGGATCAGCGACCACAAGTAAGTTAGCCATAGGCTGGGCAATGTTGGGCATTAGGAGCTGGGCAGGAGGCGGCCCATTGGAAGGAGGGGCATGTGGAGCGTGCTTATATTATTACGGAACCCAGATAGGCTCAGGTGGACCCATAGCACGAGGGAATAGGACCTAGGGCTCTTGAGGAATTGGAACCTGGTTTCATTGTATTTCTCGAACCTCAGTTTGGAGGTTGTCAGTCTTGGACATGAGCTGAACTACTGTCATCAAATCCGGATGTATGACTAGCGCTTGATCTGTATTCTCCATGGAAAATGGATGGATTTGGGACTCGGAAGAAGTAATAGAGGAACGGACGAAACTTTGGGGTGATTTAAATGAAGACCGAAGCCAATAAGGAGCTAAGTCAAGGACTTGCAATCTACCTGGGAAGGCATAGGATGAGATTTATTTTTGAGAAAAAAAGAGGAACTATTTTTGGATTTTTGATAAAGAAAGGAGAAATGTTTTTGGATTTTTGATAAAGAAGGGAAAAATGTTTTTGGATTTTGGATAAATAAGGGGAAAATGTTTTTGGATTTTTGATAAAGAAACTAAAAATGCTTTTGGAGACGGAACTCAGCATGATTATTATGATTATTATGTTCTCACTTGTATTTAATTATCCTAAATGCAATGCCGAACGGGACTCGAGCCTGGAAAAGTGGGGTTTTCAATATATGCAAAGGTACGGTTTGGACTTGTAACCAGGCTCACGGACAGGGTCCCACTTTAAAAATGTGCAAAAATTGGGCGGCAGGCCGACCCAAAATTTTGCCAAAGTTTCGGGTTGAAACTGGCGATCTAAAGTGCGTGTCATAGGTTTGACACCTATATGCGGGTATGCAGTTGGTTGGGTGAATCGGCATGGGTTCCCCCATTTGGCGTGACTTCCATGATATACGTCTTGCTCTTGTGGGCAATCGGTACATATGGACAAGCCATTTGATATACTTGAGTGTACATGAATTGCCTCAACATATACCTCGTGGGGACGGCACGTGTGAGAGAGAATTCGATATACTCGACGTACGTGAATGAATTCCCTGCGATATACCTCCCGTCATGACTTCAGTTAAGTGGTACAATGCGGGGGAACCGTTCGATATACGTCGAAGGTACTTGGCCAATGAAAGGTGAGAGTCATATCGCATAGGGTAACTGTGACCTGTCGGACCAGCACCCATCACGAAGTGACCCTCCAGTTACTGGTAAAATTTTGTCAATAACAATGTTCTTTGATGATGTCGTGTGAATCATGTATGATTCTCTTATTAGTATCTTATGATGAGAATGCCTTTCTTGATTATGCCAAACAGGGAGCAAAGTACAAGTACCCAAGGTACACCAAGAATGGATGGTTGATGCGTGCAACATGTGGATATATGTGATCCTAGGTGCACGTGGTGTGAAGTGTACATGGAGAAATTTCTACAAGTGTGTGAATATAAGCATAAGCATGGGATACACATGGAAAAGGGGAACATGCATATATGGGGGGAAACATAAACAAATATAGCATCCATGCAAATAGAGTCAACCCCTCAAAATACACACACGTATCCCCAGCAGAGTCGCCATTGTGTCCATCGCCGATCCTCATTGCGCTGGGGCGGGCACACGAAGGGAGAGGATCCTTCGAGTCCCCCGCATCCCTCTCGGGAGCGCTTCGACCGACATCCTTTGAGATGAGGTGTGAGAATGTAGAGAGTTTCAGAGTCGCCAGACTATTTTACTCAAAACAGACAAAAGAAAAAGGGGAAGCCATCCCGAAGGATGGCATCCAAAGAGATACTTGTGCATGCAAAACCAAGATGATTCGAGAAGGGTTCGGAGGCTTAGTTACGAAATGGGAAGGTGTTAAGGACCCATTCTGCCCTTTCGCTCTCTCATGGATATTTGATATTTTACTTTATATTTCCCCCAGTGATATGTGTTCATGTGTATATATATAATGGAGGTAGGAATCCTCGACTTGTATCGTGGAAAAGATAAAGCGAGTCATCCGTAGGAAGATATAAGAATAATATTAGAAAAGTAATATTTATGCGATTACACCTACGTTGATCGTAATAATGGAACGACAACGCATATGGAGTAATACGTCACTAAGGGCAAGTATATAGAATATAAGCAGATTATATTTAGAGAAAATAGAAAGTAAGAGAAAAAGTGAGAAAAACGACTCGAGTCTCAAGTTTTACCCCGAGATGCCTATGTAGCCTATAAAGGCATCAAATTCCACGTAGTTCGCATATAAAACGAGGCGTGGGGTTTATCCCATAAATCCAAATGGGGGATCTCTTATTTGAGAGTGTGTGTGTGTGTAGAAAAAGTGTTTTAGTGGTGAGAAAAGTGAGAAAAGTATGAGAAACCCTTATTTGGAATTTATGAGCAAACCCTATTTTTCTTATTTTTTTGGGTTTTATTTATATGAAAACTACGAGATGTGAAATAATACTAAATAAAAAGTATATTAGGATGTGTGAGATGAGATAATAAAAGTGCTAAGTAAGAAAACAAGTTATTGAGAATTTAAGAGAATTTAAGCGAAAGTTGGACCTTCTTGAAGATCTTGAGCTTGATCTTGAATGTTGGAGAGTAGTCCTTGCACTTGGATGATGATGGAGAGTGGATAATTCACCAAGTTTGATGAAAAGGATGATGAAAACTTGGAGTAAAAAAGGGATTTGGAAGTTAAAATTACGCTGCTTTCGAGAGAGGTTTCTGGGATTCGTTGAGAGTGAATTTTATCAGATTTGGGTACCCCTTGCAAATGGGGTGAATGACTCCTTTTATAGGCCTAGGTAACTGCCAATCGGCATAGACCTGTTCCTATTTATTGGCACCTGCCGATAGGCAGGGTCTGGAACCTGCCATTTGGTAGTGTGTTTCAGGCCTTTTCGAAAAATTGGCTGCCGGGAGAAAACCGTTGGTCAGAATCGTGCACGGGATAGATCGTTGGAAAGTTAATTTAGAGACCTTAGAAAATCCTTTGAACTCTCCCGGGTTCGGGACTTGACTTTGGATCAAATATGTCTTGGAAGCATTTGTCAGTCCATTGGATGGGGAATCGTTCGGACGCAAACGGATCGTTCGTCCTCATGGTAAGTCGGAATCGTGAACGGGATGGACTATTGGAAAGGGTATTTGTTACCCTTTGTAGATTCATTCATCCTTGGTTGAGATGAAGTGTTGACTTAGGTCCAACAGAGCCCGAGAGCCCCTGGTGGCCTCTAGGTCAAGTTTCGGACGCAAACGGATCGTTCGTCCGCATGGTAAGTCAGAATCACGCTTAGGATGGATCTTTGGAAAGGGTATTCAGTACCCTTCAAAGATTCATTCAGTCTCGGTCGAGATGAAGAGTTTGACTTTTTGGTCAAGCTGAGCCCGAGAGTGCCCGGTGGCCTCTAGGTCAGTACTAGAGACATGACCTAGGTTTGTAGTGATGGAGGGAGGTACTAGGGACCTAAGGAGAGTTAGGGGTAACAGAATGGGGTGTATACAATATAATTTTGTTGATAATGAGACTGAGGAGCGACAGTTGACATCTCATCAATCGAAGAGGGACAACCGAGCAAAAAAGGTGGACGTGCACTACTCCGAACGGACGTGTTACGCCGAGGTGGAGCACAGGATGGTAAGTCTTTATTTTTCTTTAATTTTTTTTTATGTTATTTTAATTTAGCATTACTTTGTGTTACATACTAATTCTGCATTATTTTATTTCAAGAGTCATGGAGTGGTCGTAGTGGTAGGTCACATAAGCTCGATGCTTATGTGGTAATTCAAACAAAAAAGGGCAAGGATAAGGAGGTGTCCCCAAGCGTGTCCAGAAGAGAGAATGCATCTTTTTGGTTAGAAAAACAATGTGGTATTCGACAAATTGATGGATGTGTCAATTCATATGTAGTGTGGCCTACCTTCCTCCTTCGAGCTATTCAAGACCCTAGTTCGTGACATTATTTGTATTGACTTGTTTTGGATATTGAATCTTGAATATTATTTGTAATTTTTTCATTTGGTTATGGATATTTATTGCTTGGTTATAGTTATGGATATTTGTATTTATTTGATTTGGTTATGAATATTGAATGTTGCTTGGTATATATGCTGTTTGGACAGGTTTAATATGCTGTAACAGGTACAAACATACTACTGGGCAGTGGAAGTGGCCATAATGCCCAGTAATATTTTCTTAATGCTGCCCAGATTTGACATGGACTTTGGTCGTGAAAAGTACGGGGCAAATGAATATTGTCACTGACTTATCACGGTCAAAGTCCGTGACAATTTTTTTTGTCACGGACTTATCACGATCAAAGTCCATGACAAGTTTTCCTTTGTCACGGTTAAAATTCGTGAAAAATTCAATACTTGTCACGGACTTTGGCCGTGACAAGTCCGTGAAAATTTTCTTTGTCACCCCTAAACTTGTCACGGTTAAAGGTCATGATAGGTTTGACTTGTCAAGGTTTTTTACTGTGACAAGTTGGCCTTTTTTGTATAGTGTGTAGTGTAGAATTCTTTATGGTATAGTTTTATAGTGTTATAGTAGCTTGTTATATCCACGTGTTTTTTTAGTTCATTTAAACAATTTCGTTTATTATTAATCTGTTTTGTATTCAACGGATTTATTATGATATTTGGGTTATATTAGTTTATTTTTATTAAGTTTCATATCATAATTATTTAGATATTAAGTTTTTTCTAAATTATAAGCATATTCGTATGGTTTAATTTTTTTTGGCAAGAATATAAAGTTATTTATAGGTAATTAGCAGAAAGCGCCTCTCCTAGATGCCTCTTAAGAGCGTTAAATAATATTATAGCAAATGAAAGAAAACTTCCAAACTAAAAAAAATGGCGTTATCTTGAGCGAGAAGCAGAAGACCTTAAATTATATTTAAGCGTCGATTTCTCTTCATCCGTTAAAATCGAAAAGTCCAGTTGAGGCTTTTTAGTTTCTCCCTTTTGTTTAATGCCGACCCAATGTCTTGACTCGTTAATGTCGAATCTTCCATGGTGTCTAAGAGTTCAAAGGAATTTCTGACTTGAGTATTAAAAATTTGATTTTCCCCACAATTTTTACCAACCGAGTCTACAAAAAAAGCACGATCTTTGGTGAAATTAGAAGACATTCCTAAATCATACTTAAGAATCTCGACATATAAATTTACTCCAGGACTAGTACCATCCTCTACTAACCGCTCTGAATCATTTGTATATGTTGACTTTACCGCATTTGGAATGTCCTCTAAAGTGAGCATTTCATCATCAGAGAGTCACTAGTCATTACGAGTAATAACAAAATTATCTATACAAAAATTTTGAGTTTTTAATTTTGAATAATCTTCACCTAGCTGAATTTGTTCAGAACTTGTTCATAATTCATTGCCTCTTTAAATTTTGTATTAACCACTATAATACTATCAACACAGACGTTATCCAAAGTCCCATGTTTAAAATCCTTGTGCCTATATTTTTTGACTGATTCAAGTAGCTGAATAGAATTTTATTGCAAAAATGTAAGAGACAAATTCTTTTCCTATTTTCCAAGGAAATCTCATTTATATCAATACGTTTTTTCCCATGAGAATCCATAGAGATCTTATTGATCTCATTGTCTTGAGAGTTTTCTGTATTCTTAGCTAAAAAAATTCTCCTACTATTGTGGACGTGAATCCCTCCTTCTTGATCACTTAAAAACTCTACAACCTCCTGGTCTTTACCATCCTAATTAAAAGGAGATTTTGAATATTTTGGAATAAAATATAAAAAGGGTCTATAGTGAAAATTAGAATAGCTTACATGTGAAAAAGAAAAAATCTATATACAAACAGGATGGTAGTGCAATCCACGTGTCAAACAGGGAACGTTTCTTAGCTAAAAATGGTTTAACACCTAAAGATTCTTGGGATGGAAATGTTATACCTGTTCAAAGAGGCAAAGAATCTTAGAAAAATTCAGCAGATCTTAAAAACAACATCACATATGGTTTAATATTATCAATATTCATTTGTGATCTTATGTTGTTCCACATGCTGAGAATGATATTAATTTTTTACTCTTTTAAACTATGTATTTAGAATTCATCACCTTTGATATGAAATTTTTGAGGTGTCACATCCATATCCACTAAGGAAAGTATTTATGTGTATATTTATTATATTAAGATTTATATTACACATATGGCATCCCTTAGGTTTTGGTTAAGGTGGTTTAAAGTTATCTAAGGTATTTAATATGAGTAGAGAACTCTAGGGAGTAACTAATTTATTCTTATAGGTACTCAATAGACCAATATACATGACATCCCTTAGGCTTTGTCTATAGTCTTTGTTATACCTAGAATACAATGTGAAGGGAAATAGTGGTCCTTCCCTTACCAACCATTATTTATACTTTTTCCAAACTCTTAGATATTGCAATTGGTTCTAATTCCCTAAGGTTTTAAACGAATTATAAACAAACACCAATTTTTAATTTCTCAATTTTATCTTTTAACCAATTAAACTTGTGTTATCTAAACAATTTACTAATTGTATTCTTCACCTAAACATACATCGAGGTGATATAATCAGGAGTAAATAGCAAACAATAGCACGACGATGTACGAGGAAAACCAACAACGAGAAAAACCTCGGACGGTCCAACCACACAAGTCAACAACACTATAGATCTCAGTATAAGGACAACTTAGACTTATTCAATGACTCGATTACTTTAAATCTTGATGCTCTTTATTATTCCTAGTTAGCTTCCCCGTAACCACCATTGGATGTCTAATAACAGCCAACATAATGTAGGCGCTTTCCCACGTCTCGATATCCCACCAATCTTACTCGTCTTGTGACTGGTCCAGCTATCTCACAACATAAACATGGTCCCCATTGCTCGAAATGATCTCTAATGTATATAAAAAGAAACCTTGGTTCATCACACAAGCGATCTCAAACAGACGTATGTATGTGGAACTTGGATCTCAAAATAATAGGGGTAAACTAGGGTTTGGGAAGCACAAGCTATGTTATTAAAAAATGTTTTTGCAAAGATCTCTCTTGAAAACAATTTTCTAGTCCTCCTGTTTATTGAAAACACAAGAAATGAGGCGGGATAAAAATCGAGGAAACTCATTCGAACTGTGACACCCCACCTAATTAACTCCCAATCACCTATGTGAAATTAGACCGGTGTCAAATTTAATCTTCCATTAACTCAACAAGATAACTCATGCGGAAAATAATAATTAAACATTCACAATATACTAGAATTCAAACCATCTCACAATATATAATGAATAAAGACTTTTCGTGACAACATTCGGCTAAAAATCAGCAACGGCTAAATAACCCAATATAATTCAATAGTGAATAACTGAAAATAATGACAATGGACAACATGCCCCAATAGAGAGTACTAAAAAGAAGATCCTACACTAGATCTGAATAAATGAGCCGTCTATGCAAAGTCCTGCTAGCCTCCACAAAGCTGCAGCTATGAGTCCCTGGATCGAATCCTCAAGTTTGACGTCCCTGTGGCTGGACACTTAAAATGGTTTTAAAAATATTTTTGATAGCAAGAATTAGTACTCAAAACATTTTGAAAATATTTAGCAAGTAATTTATTGCAATTAAAATCGGTTATTTATTACACATGTTAGGTTCACACACACTCCCTTGAGTTTCCTCACCTCTCATCTAATGTCCACTCCTAACATTCTATACTTATCCCACTGAGCTATCATACCCAAGCTATCTCGACTAAAGTATATAATCGATCTTATCAATAGTCTACTTTCCCGTACCATCCACACAACACGCTTCATTAGTAACATCTGTCATATGTTATTCATTTCTCATATAACATTCACAAATGTTATGTTTAATCATTATAATTAAGTCTCACAACTTAATTCATATAGCATTTGACATCTATCATCATTTAACTTCCATAATTAAGTTTCACTACTTAATTAACCATAGATATTCCCAATCTATCTTTAATCATGTAATTAAGTCTTCTCTCTACTTAATTTTCCATTTTGATGTATATCTATATATATATGTATATATATCTACAAGTCTGCTACCTTACAAAAGTAGAGCATCATGAGGTATATATTTCGCACACAATATATACTATAAGCGCATACTTTATAATAACCTCCCCACATCACATTTTGGGGCTTATTGTCTCGGAATCATACTTCGAGCACCAATAATGGTTTATATCTCTTAGTTCGGAATACATATTTCACACACAATATATATTATAAGGATTATTGGCCCGGAAAGCCATCGAACCCAATTATCCTAACATTTACATTGGTGAAGAAAGCCATCGACCCCAAGGTAAATGTAATGTACATGCATATTCTCAATATATCTTTAATCTCATAATTAAGTTTCTCTCTACTTAATTTGCTATTAGATGTGATCACGGCATCTCATTATCTACTAACTCGCATAAGTAGATTATTAATATAGTATACATTTCACACACAATATACACTTATAAATTCATTCACTACTAATATGTCCTCTTAACACACATCAAGGATTATTGGTTCGGAATCGTCTATCGACACCAAGTAAGAGTTTGGTTCGGAATGTCACCTCGACCCCAAGTTCATTTCAAGTAGTAGTTTGAAAAAATCACCTCGATACCACTAATGAAATTATATATATATATATATATATATATATATATATATATATATATATATATATATATATATATATATATATATATATATTCGGAACTCTTTCATCATGACCTCAAATAATTATTTCCATATTTTAGATCGGAATCCTACCTCAACCCTAATATAGGCAAATATTCTTTAGGTATTCTCTCCACCTAAGTATCCATGTAATTCAGTAGGTATACACACAACCTAATAATCATTCATACTTGTACGTAGTATATTTCTCTCAAATACTCACCATACATTTTATTTTATTATTTATCTCACTATCGTATTAATTCAAGTATTCACACAACTCTAAGGGTCCTAGTCAAAAAATTTAAGCTCGCTCACGCTTTTTCGTAATTATATTCTATCATCTCGAATTAGAATATGTCATAATCAAGCCTATGAATCTCCGCTTTAATTCTCTCATAAAATTAAAGTCCAACACTCAATCATAGACCTACTGCCATATCATTATTCTAGAACTATATTTCATGAAGGTCACAGATACTTCCATGATAAAATTTTAGGCATTTGAGGCTTAAAAAGAAAAATCTCACATTTTCTCGCAGCAGAAACGAATCATAAATTTTCTGACAGATTAAACACCCTCTAGTAAAATTTTGATATCTCCCTCTACAGAACTCCGATTGACCTGATTTTAAGTTCACTGGAAAGATAAGAGATATACCTTTATAGGAATCTATTATTCACACTCTAATTCGAAGTACAATTCAAATCGTACACGTTTAAAGTCACGTCAAAATTCTGGCAGATTACTATGCTGGAAGATCGAACACCCTGTAGTAATATGTCGATTACTCCCTCTACAGAACTCCGATTTACCTAATTTCAAGTTCATTGGATATATAAGAGATAGAAATTTACAATAATGTATGGTTCGCACTCTAATTCCAAGTACAATTCAAATTTCATAAATTTAAAGTTACATAAAAAATTATGGCCGATTGACATCTTGTGTTCATCAATTAAACCCTAAGTCATTAAAGATTCATGTTCTTCAACCAAGAACTCATAAAGATTCCATGTTAATCATCAAATAAATTAAAACATAATTTTATCTTTACATAGAGATTCATTCTACATGCATTCCTACCCAAACACGTGATCAATTCATACATTTAATTCAAGGTTTTTTAATAGAATCAACCAATTCTTAAAACTCCCTACACATGGGTATTATAACTTGAATTTGATTTGAAATAAACACTTGCCTTGAATTGGTAAATCTGATTTTGTGGTTCTTGATTGAGGGTTGATTGTTTCTTCTCCAATCTTCCCTTCCAATTTGGCTTGATGTGCAAGAACTGTTCACCACCTTTAGAATTTCTCCTTAAGCTTTGAGAATTAGATCTCCCTTCTCTCTAATGGTCTCTCTAGTAGTTTTTGTGTTGTTAATCCTAATCCACAATCTCCAAATATCATATCTAAGGATCTAAATTTCGTAAGTCAGTTAACCCACTTTATAAAAATGACCGAAACACCCTCGATAAGTGCCGATTTGGTCCAAAATTGGCCCGGGACTCAAATTATACCCCCGGGTGCAGTATTTTGATCATTTTGACCCATACGAAACCATCCGTGACCTTTAAATTATCATCCGAGTCACTTAAAACATATTTCTCATTTTTAACCATAACATAATCTACACGCACGACTCCCAGTGAGATAAAGTAAAAATAAGCGCATATCACTCGCTATGCCGAATCACCATAATTATCAATTATTTACTATTTTCACTTAGTAAATATTATCATGTAATATTAATCCATATTTAACTCCCGATTAATATCCAATTAAACACATTTACCATTTAATCATTTTAAATTACTTCACTGGCATAATTTAATTAAAACATATTTTTCTCAATTAATTCCTCAAATTAATTAAATAAAAATACACAAAAATTCGGGGTATTGCATACTCCCCCCTTACAAAGGAATTTCGTCCTCGAAATTTGGAGAAGAATGGTACTAAAACTTAGGATCTTTAACAACATGACATCCTCTAGTACCCAAATTCGAATCATAATAACATAAGGGTCACTCCACTATACCCCCGCTTGTGGTACCCACCTATCAAAGGCTTAATCACTGTAGTCCAAGTTTATTGGATTCACTACGTACGTATACACTCCACTAGTCATGTGATCTCCAAATTGGCTTTATCGCCTCAAATACTAATGGAATGTCGCAAATCACTGAGTGTCAGCTTCCCGTATCCACCCCGAAACAAAACTCCCATTCTGAGAGAAATCACATGAGCATTTGACCACTCATGTCAATTCTCAAAACATCGATTCGTGGCAAAATCACTCATAGGAAATTTAAAAGAAACTTAGAATACTTTATGGTTCACTCCACTCTTAACAACGGACTTCAAATTACGTCCAGTCCAAAAATCTAGTTATCCTCTCACTTCGGATTAACCAGAGGTAGAATGATAAGGCTTTCCATACCAAAACTCAAAAGGAACCTCCTCCATAACATACAGGTATGAGTTATTACACACAACTCTACCAATCGTTAATTTCCTCACCAATTACTGTACAATGCTCTACACTAATTTGGATCTAGGTCCGTTACAGAAATAGACTATCAGAAGTGACTCCAGAGTTGTATTCATACAGCTTTACTAGTCGTCATTCACCTACCGTTTACTCATCGGGCCATAAGTGACACGACTTGCTCATAACAAAACACCATCCCCCAATGCCTCCTTAAAATCCCTCTTGGAGGTGGGGTTCAAGGATCTCATCCTGATACACAACAGTAGTGGGTAGCACCTAACAGTGTAACTCATCCCAGGAAAATAACAGTTTCTCCACCTCGGTCAAACCATTCCACACACTCGAAGGAAATCGTGACCTTGTCCTGATGTTGGTAGCTCATCAATGAAATTTATTAGCCTGACTGCCCATTTCGTCACTAGAATCGTCAGTTTAATACACAATTTCTATCTTGATCATTTCGCATCAATATTTTTCTCATCTACGAGTGATGCACCCGGAGACAATCTCACTTTGTCTCACCCAACACCACCTTCCACTTGTAATATCTCACATTAAGTGGTACTACATACACCCCTTCTTTCCTTGGAGTATACTAACATTACAGTCATGCGCAATCCACTCTTAAACACTTGTTCGAGTAATGCTCCACTCTACTTTCTAACAATAATTTGGTATCCTCTTTATCAATAGGTATATTTTAAATGGATTTCCACAACCTTTTAACCAATCTCGAGTGTGCTAGCTCTCGTTACACACATATGCTTGAATTATCATCTTTCTCACACGACATTCAATCCATCATACCATTTTAACCTTGTTTTTAGTTATACCTTAGGCATATATTCTACACATTCATTTTCACGTCCTTATATCTCGGATATCTTTGGAATTAACTAATCAGGGTGCCCATACACCCTGTCATCCGTGCATATCTTCACAACCACAATATAATCCGTGCACATCTGTGCATATCATCCATGCCCATAAAAACATGGATATTCGCAATCACCCCACTAATCATAATATAATTTTCCTCAACATCATCTCACCCTTCAACTTGTGGTGAGATAAAAAATTTCAGTGCTTTTTCAAGGCACTACAAGCTTCACATGCCTTATTTGCATAATATCTCTCAGTTCGACGTGTTCTCTACACAAGTAAAACGAGTAACAACTACAGTGTTAGCCCTTGTCCTAGCATCCAACACATCTCTCAACTCCCGCGTCTCTAAAGGGGTGAAATAACAATACGCTCTTTATATCACTAAGTACTGTGCACTAAACAAAATAACGAGCTCAATCTCTCCACTCGGCTGTAATCGAGTATACCCTGAATTATATCAGTATAGTCCATACACTCCGGGATTAACTGTAATAAGACCACTATGCTATCCAAAGTCCCAAAAAAATGTATCATAATTGCGAGCTCAACCCTGTTTTAGGTGAGGAATCGCCAAATGGCACATCCTGTCCTAGAATAGCGAACACGATAGCCTTGCACTAACAACCCGCTACTGTTCTACCATTACTGACCAGTCTATATCCAGGATAATATCATACTCATATAACACATCACTAAAACAAGTAGTTCTAATATATTCCCCACTAAGTCCATACCCTCCCCCCTGTGGATGAAATCAATAATAACCCCGCTACATAATGGTATAATATGTACACATAATAATGTATCAATATATTCACTAAACTCGTCTCACACATGAATCTAGCGTTAATCAAAATATCATGACTCTCTCGGTGACACCAAATATACCTCATTCGTCTGAGGATACAACTCATATTTCTACCTTGCCAATCTCCCTGACTGCTCAAACAGTTCTCGGACATAACATGCTCGTCCAAATCGTACCCCAAAACTATCTTAGTCATTTCCATGCTAGGCACCATACTCATGTCCCTTTACTCTCTTGGGGAAAAATCCATACGTGTGGTCTCACTCTCCATATAAAAATATCTCAAAATAAAATCCCCTATATTTGTGGCCACGCTGGACGCCCGTTGTTCCTTTAGCTCTGCTGGCCCAGGGAACACACTACTGGCCTTACCATCCCTGACTAAATTCACCGTCACTCGATCATAATTCAATTATTTTCATCATTTAAATGGGTCCTCCTCATGGGTCTCTCCCCGTGGTGTTTCACTAGCACCTTTACTTCCAGTCTTACACCCTAACTAATTTCTCAAATTCTTTTAGCTCCCTTCATGTAGAAGCATCAACTGCTCAAACACAATAGAGGTGACCTCGACTACCGTCATCATCCCTGAAATATATTTTACAACACCAACTGGGCCCCACCTCCTGTTATCCTCCCAACATCCCTCACCGGTCGTCCTTCATTTTTTGGTGTACGAATCACACCCGAACGTGTTTAAAATATACTATAATTATACACAATAGTAGGACGACAAAATCTCACAATAGGAATCAACAATCCTAAGCACGGGGCTCTATATCAATCGAATGATATTCTATAAACACAGTAAGTTGTACAGATCCTATGGAAACTAGAACTTGATGCTCTGATACCATCTGTGACACCCCGCCTAATTAAATTCCGAGTGATCAATCCTAAATTAAATTAAAGCTGGTTCCTCAGTTGGTTCATTCTTAGTATCACTGTCGAAAATTTTTTAATTACTAATCACTTATGTGAAATTAGACCAGTGTCGAACTTTATCTTCCATTAACTCGATAATATAACTCATGCAGAAAATAATAATTAAACATTCACAATATACTAGAATTAAAACCATCTCACAATATATAATGAATAAAGTACTTCTGAGACAACATTCTTCTAAAAATCAGCAACTGCTAAATAAACCAATATAATTCAATACTGAATAATAAAAAAGAATGAAAATGGACAACATGCCCCAATAGAGAGTACTAAAAAGAAGATCCTACACTAGATTTGAATAGATGAGTCGTCTAAGCAAAGTCCTGCTAGCCTCCACAAAGATGCAGCTATGAGTCCCTAGACTGAATCCTCAAGTTTGGCGTCCCTATTGCAGGACACCTGAAAGGTTTTTGAAAATATTTTGATAGTAAGAGTTAGTACTCAAAACATTTTAAAAATATTTAGCAAGTAATTTATTGCAAATAAAATCGGTTATTGATTACACATGTTAGGTTCACGCACACTCTCTTGAGTTTCCTCACCTCTCATCTAATGTCCACTCCTAACGTTCTATACTTATCCCACCTAGCTATCATACCCAAGCTATCTCGACTAAAGTTAATAAACTGATCTTATCAATAGTCTACTTTCCCATACCATCCATACAACACGCTTCATTAGTAACATCTGTCACATGTTATTCATTTCTCATATAACATTTAAAAATGTTATGTTTAATCATTATAATTAAGTCTCACTACTTAATTCATATAGAATTTGACATCTATCATCATTTAACTTCCATAATTAAGTTTCACTACTTAATTAACCATAGATATTCCCAATATATCTTTAATCATGTAAATAAGTCTTCTCTCTACCTAATTTTCCATTTAGATGCATATCTGTATATATATCATATACAAGTATACTACCGCACACAAGTAGAGTATCATGGGGTATATATTTCTCACACAATATATACTATAAGCACATACTTTATAATCCCTCCCCACATCACATTTTGGGGGTTATTATCTCGGAATCATACTTCGAGCACCAATAGTGGTTTATATCTCTTAGTTCGTAATACATATTTCACAAACAATATGTATTATAATGATTATTGGTCCGAAAAGCCATCGACCCCAATTATCCTAACATTTACATTGGTCCGGAAAGCCGTCGACCCCAAGGTAAATGTAATGTACATGCATATTCTCAATATATCTTTAATCTTATAATTAAGTTTCTCTCTACTTAATTTGCTTTTAGATGTAATCACGACATCTCATTATCTACTAACTCATATAAGTAGATTATGAATATAGTATAAATTTCACACACAATATACACTTATAAATTCATTCATTACTAATATATCCTCTTAACACACATCAAGGACTCGTGGTTCGGAATGGTCCATCGACACCAAGTAAGAGTTTGGTTCAGAATGTCACCTCGACCCCAAGTTCATTTCAAGTAGTGGTTCAAAAAAATCACCTCGATCCCACTAATGAAATTATATATATATATAGAGAGAGAGAGAGATAGATAGATTGGTTCGGAACTCTTTCATCACGACCCCAAATCATTATTTCCATAGATTAGTTCAGAATCCCACATTGACCCTAATATAGGGAAATATACTTTACGTATTCTCTCCACCTAAGTATCTATGTAATTCAGTTGGTATACACATAACCTAATAATCATTCATAATTGTAGTAGTATATTTCTCTTAAATACTCACCATACATTTTATTTTACGATTTATCTCACTATCGTATTAATTCGAGTATTCACACAATTCTAAGGGTCCTAGTTACTCCTTATTATACCAATTCAGTAGTTACCCTCTTTAACCTACTGACCCAACAAATTTAATCTTGCTCACGCTTTTTCGTAATTATATTCTTATCATCTCGAATTAGAATACGTCACAATCAAGCCTATGAATCTCAACTTTAATTCCCTCACAAAATTAAAGGCCAACACTCAATCATAGACCTACTTCCATATCATTATTATAAAAATATATTTCATCATGGTCCCAAACACTTACCTAATAAAATTTTAGGCATTTGAGGCTTAAAAATAAAAATCTCACATTTTCTGGCAGCCGAAATGAATCATAAATTTTCTAGAAGATTAAACACCCTCTAGTAAAATTTCGATATCTCCCTATACAGAACTCCGATTGATCTTATTACAAGTTCATTAGAAAGCTAAGAGATATACCTTTCCATATATCTATTATTCACACTCTAATTCGAAGTACAATTCAAATCGTACACGTTTAACGTCATGTCAAAATTCTAGCATATTACTATGCTGACAGATCAAATACCCTGTAGTAACATATCGGTTACTCCATCTACAGAACTTCGATTGACCAGATTCCAAGTTCATTGGATAGCTAAGAGATAGAAATTTCCAGAAATGTATGGTTCACACTCTAATTCGAAGTAAAATTCAAATATCATACGTTTAAAATTATGTCAAAAATTCTGGGAGATTGACATCTTGTGTTCATCAATTAAACCCTAAGTCATTCAAGATTCATGTTCTTCAATAAATAACTCATAAAGATTCAATGTTAATCATCAAATATATTCAAATTTAATTTTATCTTTACATAGGGATTCATTTTACATGCAATCCTACCCAAACATGTGATCAATTCATACATTTAATTTAAGGATTTTCAATAGAATCAACCATTTCTTAAAACTCCCTACACATGGGTATTATAATTTGAATTTAATTTGCAATAAAAACTTTCCTTTAATTAGTAAATCTTATTTTGTGGTTCTTAATTGAGGGTTATTGTGTCTTCTTCAATCTCCCCTTCCAATTTGGCTTGGTGTGCAAGAACTCTTCACCACCTTTAGAATTTCTCCTTAAGCTTTGAGAATTAGCTCTCCCTTATCTCTAATGATCTCTCTAGTAGTTTTTGTGTTATGAAACCTAATCCCCAATCTCCAAATATCAGATCTAAGGCTCTAACTTTCGTAGTTCATTTAACCCACTTTATAAAAATGATCAAAACTCCCTTGATAAGTGCCAGTTTGGTCCAAAATTGACCAGGGACTCAAATTATACCCCCGGGTACACTATTTCGACTATTTCGACCCATCCGGAACCATTCGTGACCTCTAAATTGTCATCCGAGTCACTTAAAATATATTTTTCAATTCTCACCACAAAATAGTCTACACGCACGACTCTCGGTGTGATAAAGTAAAAATACGTGCATATCACTCGCTATGCCGTATCACCATAATTATCAATTATTTACTATTTTCACTTAGTAAATATTATCATGTAATATTAATCCGTATTTAACTCCCGATTAATATCCAATTAAACGCATTTACCATTTAATCATTTTAAATTACTTTACTCGCGTAATTTAATTAAAATGAATTTTTCTTAGTTAATTCCTCAAATTAATTAAATAAAAATACACAAAAATTCAGGGTATTACACGAATGAAAATGTGAAACTCGTTTGAACGATGATCGAACGACCTTTGAACGAAAACTCTCTTGCAAAAAAAGCAACTAGCTCAATGCTCGTTCAAAGCTCTTTCAGACGAAAATAATACCCTTGTTTGAACGAGGCTAAAATCTCATTCGAACAAATAGTAAAAACTCATTTAAACGAGATATACCAGTTTGTTTGAACGACTTTACAAATGAAAAAAAATTCTTATAAAATCCTTTTATGAAAAATGCCTCAAAACATTTTATAAAACTAACACCCAAACGAATCCAGGGTTTAAACGAAAATATGCATTTATACCTCATTGAGATCCCATGGATAATGAAAACGAAACTTGGCATATACTCAATGTCGCTTTAACTTTGTTGCTACGGCCTTCAATCATACATCCTAGGATTGAAGGACAAGCAACTCAAATCCTAACCTGTGACACAAATAAGTTTTGTCAACACGCATATCAATTGACTCGATCAGAAATATTCCCTTACAAATCTCCCCTTTTGACTATTCCTGGACAAAACTCAAAAATATAAATCTACTTTCTCATCAATCTCTATAAATACTAAATTCCAACACTAAAAGGGTTGCAAATGCTTGATCGACACAAACTTTAAGTAGTTTTGCTGTTGTGAAGCTTTATCGCATTGTTGCTAAACCTTCACACTTAACACACTTTCAAATATAAGTTTTAAATCTGCACACTTAACAATGTATATAAACTGTATATAAAAACCCAAACTCCCCCTTTGTTAAACATATCCCCCTTAGAGTATGCATCACCTTTAGTTAGACTTCTCCCCCTTTTTGTTTAGGAACAGACAAAGATAAAGAGCACAATATAAATAATTTCTCCCTCTAAATGTAACGCATGTTAACATAAATGAAAACAAGCATATCATGCGATGATGTAAAGTGAAATGCAACATCAAACAAACTCGGCAGCACAAGCATAAATAATTTAAATAATGAACCAATGATACCAATATACACAATAACCAAAATACCAATATGATAATATATAATGTTAATATGATACAAGCATGGATTAAATGCAAAGCAAAGACTAAACACACACACACACACACACACACACACACACACACACACACACACTGTGTGTGTGTGTGCGCCCGCGCGTGTGCACAAAGATATCAATAACCCAAAAGCATATGTTGGTATAAATACCACAAAATACACAAAACACATAAGCTTTCCATATTTATATGGCATAAATGTGTCTAAACAAAATATGGTACGTAGCGAAGGACGCGTGAACTAGAATACTAAATAAATATGTCGAAATCACTCAAGATATGTCTAAGGAGTTTTATTTGACAGCATTATTTTATCAAACTTCGATTTAGCCTCAAGTGATAAATAATGAACTTATAGTGGGCAAACATATACAATACACACTAGCCTAGAAATCTTGATTATTCTAAAATCAATAGTGTTAAACATTTAAGCTTAACCAGGATTCATTGTGTAAAGACAAACACACACACACACACACACACACACGTATGTATATATATATATATATATATATATATATATATATATATTGTTCAACTTTAACATCCTAAAAAATATAGATATATCATTTTCTTTACTTTTTTCTTTTGAAGATACCAATTTTGAAGCATCAATTTCTAAATACAGACTTTGAATTTTTTTTTCTTCTGCCTCTCTTTTCTCTTAGGCTTTTGTCAATGGTTGCCTTTCATACAAAGCATATTTTTACTTTCATTGCACCCTCATATTTTTCAAACAAATGAACTTTCGAGCAATGGTTGTGACATGAACAAATCTATTAATAAGATAGATATGTATATGGAAAGATTGATTGGAGAATACCCCACTTAGCTAATGCAACATAGGAAACTATGATCCAAAAGAGTTCATGCAAGTATGTGCAGATGCATAGAAAAACTGAATCCACTAAACAAAATAAGTTCAAACAACTCCATGAAAGAATGATAAAAAATAATCCAGAATATTGTAAATCATAATTAAATGTCCTAGACACAATTAAACATAGAAGAAATGGGATTCAGACACGTCGATATGCCACATAAAATGTGTAAACCCAAAATACATAAATAAACAAAAATCTTTTTGTGTTTTTAAAACTTTTTAAAACGACCCGGAAGACAAACAAAATATTTTTGTATTTTTCTGATATAGACCTAATAAATGAAAAATCAAAATACAAAAGACACAAACATCATATAACTAGAAATCACATATAACATGGAAAACAAAAGCTAGTGTATGAAAAACATGAAAACACAATCAATCATTGGATATACCATGAGATGAATCGTGTGAAAGCATGAGAGAATTAACCACTTTAACATTCAATGTCTCCAAATCTGATTTCCTAATCCAAATAGATGAATACAAAATGCCACAATATTTGAGAACCATAGTGACACAGGATATTGACCTCTTAAGATCTTTTCTAAGATCATGACAAAACTCCCTAAGGTGACCTTTCCTACCATAATGTGTACATGTGAAGATATGAGGAAGAGGACCTTTAGCTTTACCTTTTATAACGTTTTTGGCTAAGGTTTACACTCTCAAACAAATGGTCTTAGCCTTAGCAGTGGATGTATTCGGATTAATGTAGCCAATACCAATCTTGTCATTTTTATTTAAACGATGCCTAAAATCCTATCCAACTTCTTCGACCTGGATTTTAAATCAAATTTGACGTGATTTGAGTTTATTAATTAATCTTCTAGCCTAAAAGTTCTAGACTGAATCAAAGACTTAATCTTTTCAAACTTTTGGTATTCCTTCTTCATATTTTTAATAATTCTTAAAAGGTTATCTCGCTCCCCCTCAACGTAAATGAACTTATCCTTAAGAGTCTTTTTATGTTCCCTTAAATCCTCAAATAGTTTGTTATTATCACCTATGATAGGTTCTTTAACTCTAATCTATCCATTCTTAAAGTCCTCTAACTCACTCTCTTAAACACGGACTTTAGTCTTACTCTCTTTCTTGGACACTTCTAAATTATGGAAATAATGGTTCGTATCCTTCATCTTTTCATGAAGAATAAAGTTCGTAAAAATTCAATTTCATCTTTTAAGCACAAATTTTCTTTTTCAAGAAGTTTAACTCTTTTTGAAAACTTCAAAAATTAATTGAGTTAACTTTCCAGCACGACTATGAATCTCATTAAACTCCTCTCAAATATCAAAAGCATCCTTGTCACTCAAGACTTAGGTTGGCTTAACACTCTGATGACCCATCGATAACTTAGTGTACCCACTTTGATACCAATTCGCAAGTCTCTTTAATGACCTAGGGTTTTATAGGGATTATAAAAAAACACCAATTTTCAATTTTTTAATTTTCTTCTTTGAACCAATTAAACCACAAAATTTTCAAAACAGTTTACCAATTTTAATCTTTATTTAAACATGCATGTTGGTTATATAAGCAAGAGTAAAATAGCAAAACAAAACACGATTATGTATGAGAAAAACCCATAACGGGAAGAAGCTCGGACATCCCAACCACAAGTCCACTACAATATAAGTCTTAGTATAATAACAACTTAGACTTACTCAATGACTCAATGCCTTCAAGACTTGACACCCTTCCTTATTCCTTGTTACCTTCTTTGCATCCACTGTTGGACGCCTTCTAATAGACAACACAATGCAAGCTCTTTTCCACATCTCGATATCCCACTGATCTTACTTATCTCATGACTTATCCAACCATTTCACAATAAATAACACTATCTCTGCCGCTCGAAATTCTTTCCAATGTATAAATCAAATAACCTAGGTGCAGCACTCAAGAGATCTCAAACAGGCGTATGAACGAGAAACTTGAATCTCACAATAATGGATGTAATCAAGGAGTTTGGTAGGCACAAGATATGTTCTTAAACAAAACATTCGCAATGAAGTCTCTTAAAAACCTTTTGCCAACCCTCCTATTTTTTAAACACAAAAACGAGGTGGCATAAAAATTGAGGAAACTCTCTCGAAAAAAATACTAGGGGCGTTTGAATGAGTTAACACATTTCATTCGATCGAACTAAAAATCATTTGAACGACAATATGAAACTCGTTTGAGGATCAAACTACCTTCGAACGAAAACTCTCTGTTAAACGAAAGGAACTCGCACAAGGCTCTTTCAAGGCTCATTCGAACGAATACATCATCCTTATTTGAACAAAACCAAAATCTTGTTTGAATGAGATATAACAGTTCGTTTCAATGAATTTAAAAATGAAAATATTTTTCTTTCAAAATTATTTTACGAAAAATGCCTCAAAATATTTTATAAAACTAGCACCCAAATGAATCCAAGGATCAAACATAAATATGGATTCATAACTCATTAAGATCCCTAAGATGTTGAGGATGAAACTCGACACAAAACTCATCATGTACTCGATGTGGCTTTAAATTGATCGCTATGGTCTTCAATCACACATCATAGGCTTGAAGGACAAGCAACTCAATTCCTAGCCTATGATGTAAATAAGTTTTGTCTAAATGAAATGAAGCCAATATAAATACAAATTGACTTAATCAAAAAATCGCTTTTACAAATATTGTATTATAACTTGAATTTTATCCCTTATAATATTCCCAAAGTCTTGTTTATTTACTCATCACCCTCGATTCAAAGACAAGTGACATATATTGCATGGTTGGTCATGCACTAAAGTCTGATTATTATCATAGGTGGAGTGTAGCAAGAAAGGTTATTTTTCACAAGTGGTAGTTGGTTTTTGAATCAAAGGAAAATTAATTTTTCAACACAATCAATCAAGGGTGATTATGGGTAAGTGACATTGTATTTATACTTTATATTAACTCGACTTATTATTAGTGAGAAGTTTATTGTGTAACCTGTAGTCTTCTTTGGTATTGAGGTCCTGTAATGACATGCTCGGAGTGTTTTTACTTTGAGAAATTAGCCTTGTAGAGGTCATTTGAGTCTGGATAAGGACAACTCTTTTTGGACAAAACTTTCACTACACCAAAATGACAAAATTGTCACCTTTCAGCCGGCCATCCTTATCAAGGTCATTGACCGTGACAAAAAACACGCGTTTATGTCAAGGTCATTGACCTTGACACGACCGTGATAAAGAATTATCACGGTTAATGACCGTGACAATTCTTTAAATAATTGTCACGATCAAGGACATTGACACGACCGTGACAACTTCTTCAGTAAAAACCCTTTCCCCTTCTCCCCCCCCCCCCCCCCCCCCCCCGTCGTTCCCTCCTTTTTACAACTCTCTCTCTCTCTCTCTCTCTCTCTCTCTCTCTCTTCCATTTATATATATATGTTTGTGTGTGTGTGTGTGTATATATATATATATATATATATGTGTGTGTGTGTGTGTGTGTGTGTGTGTGTGTGTGTGTGTGTGTGTGCGCGCGCGTGGGTGGGTGGGGCAGGGTGGGGGTAGGGGTGGGGAGGGGGGGGCTGTTGTGTGTGTGTGTGTATATGTGTGGTGGGTGGGGGTGTGGAGAGGGGTGGGGCAGGGTGGGGGTTGTTGTGTTTGTGTGTGTGTGTGTATGTGGTGGGTGGGGGTGGAGGTAGGGGGTGGGGAGGGGGGATTGTGTGTGTGTGTGTATATGTGTGGTGGGTGGGGGGTGTGGAGGGGGGTGGGGCATGGTGGGGGCTGTTGTGCGTGTGTGTGTGTGTGTATGTGGTGGGTGAGTTCCACTATTGTTGCTTAACCTATACTTTTGTCTTAGGTTAGATATCATTCATGAACTTTAGAATATTAGTGTTATCGACTTAATTCCACATTGAAGATATTTGTACTTGTATATTTGTGTCTAATTTTAATTTCAAAGGGAAGATTACGATATTTTAAGTATGGTTGAAGATAAAAAATAATTCGTTGTGATTTTATTTCTAAGTGATTCTAGAATTTTTATTCTTGGAGTTAAAGAAATCAATGCATTCTTTCTGTTGAAAGATATTTATTTTTTAATAATGCAGGTTATTTTTGACTTTTCTTCACCATTAAAACATTAAATTGGTAGCATTTTTCTCCTACCAATTTTTTTCATCGTGGATGTCGTTAAATTCTTAGTAGATTAGTATTGGGATCTAGGAACAAGTTTTAAAAATAATTTCTTTAATTTTGCCAAATTCTTAGCAGATGAGTAGGGGGCAGGGGGTGGGGTGGGGGGAGGGGGCGGTGGGGTGGGGTGGGGGGTGTACGTGTGCGTGTGTGTGGTGGGGGTGGAGGGAGGGGGTGGGGGTGGGGGCAGGGATGGGGGGTGTATTTACCTTTTGAAGTATTGGGATCTAGGAACAAGATTTAAAAATAATTTTGGAATTTTTTACTTTGAGGCATTCGAATGAACATTATATATAACATCTATTCCAGCTTATATAATATATATAATAATAAACAAAACCTCTTAAAAATAATATATAACATCATCCCATTTTAACATATATAACATACAATAATGGTAATAATAAGTTTTTCAAATATAAGTAAAATCTCTCTACACAATCAACAATTCTAACATCATATCCACCAACCTAAATCAAAGTTACTTCAATCAAAACATTAATGGTAATAATAAGTTTTTCAAATATTTCACTCGTCCCAATAGAAAAAATACATAAAAACCCATCTACTCCTAACATAAAATGATATCCCCGAAGTAAACCTGCGATCTTGAAGCATATGACCTCCAACAAAATGACTTCAATGATTTTTTTTGTCCAAAAAATGTTTTCACTTGCAATAAGATTTATTACGTGTCAATTACCTTAAACAAAGAAGAATTTTTTTAATAGTTCCAATAGATGACATAAAATCTCGATACATGTATCCACGTTAGATGTTTTCAACTAATTTGGACATATTTATGTGTGTATGTGTATATGTGTGTGTATGTGTGTGTATATATGTGTGTGGTGGTGTGTGGTGGGGGGTGGGGATAGGGGTGTGGTGGGGGGGAGGGGGGTGGGGGTGGGGTGGTGGTGGGGGTGTACATGTACGTGTGCGTGTGTGTGGTGGGTATGGGGTGAGGGGGTGGGGGTAGGGGCAGGGATGGGAGGTGTATTTACCTTTTGAACTATTGGGATCTAGGAACAAGTTTTAAAAATAATTTTGGAATTTTTTATTTTGAGGCATTCGAACGGACATAATATATAATATTTATTCCATGCTTTACATCTATTCCGGCATATATAATATATATAATAATAAACAAAACCTCTTAAAATAATATATAACATCATCCCATTTTAACATATATAACATACAATAATGGTAATAATAAGTTTTTCAAATATAAGTAAAATCTCTCTACACAATCAGCAATTTTAACATCATATCCACCAACCTAAACCAAAGTTATTTCAATCAAAACATTAATGGTAATAATAAGTTTTTCAAATATTTCACTCGTCCCAATAGAAAAAAATACATAAAAACCCATTTACTCCTAACATAAAATGATATCACCGAAGTAAACCTGCGATCTTGAAGCATATGACCTCCAACAAAATGACTTCAATGATTTTTTTTGTCCAAAAAATGTTTTCACATACAATAAGATTTATCAAGTGTAAATTACCTTAAACAAAGAAGAATTTTTTTTAATAGTTCCAATAGATGACATAAAATCTCGATACATGTATCCACGTTAGATGTTTTCAACTAATTTAGACATATTTATGTGTGTATGTGTATATGTGTGTGGTGGTGTGTGGTGGGGGAGGGGGCAGGGGGTGTGGTGGGGGGGAGGGGGGTGGGGGGTGGGGGTGTACATGTACGTGTACGTGTGCGTGTGTGTGGTGGGGGTGAGGTGAGGGGGGGGGAGGGGGTGGGGGCAGGGATGGGGGGTGTATTTACCTTTTGAAGTATTGGGATCTAGGAACAAGTTTTAAAAATAATTTTGGAATTTTTTATTTTGAGGCATTCGAACGGACATAATATATAACATCTATTCCATGCTTTACATCTAGTCCGGCATATATAATATATATAATAATAAACAAAACCTCTTAAAAATAGTATATAACATCATCCCATTTTAACATATATAACATATAACATATATAACATATAATATATATAATATCATCCCATTTTAAAATCTTGATACATGTGTGTGGTGGTGTGTGGTGGGGGAGGGGGGAGGGGGTGGGGTGGTGGGGGGGGGGGGTGTACGTGTACGTGTTCATGTGTGTCGTGGGGGTGGGGTAGGGGTGGGGGGCTGCGTGTGTGTCTATGTGTACTAATAACATTTTTTTTATCTGTACTAATAACATTTTTTTACAGCAAATGTCTCATTCAGGTATTAAGGTGAAGATGATGATGATGTTTATGATGATGTCGTCTGGGCTCAGTGGTAGCGGAGGCGACGAGGGCTCCTCGGCCCCTAGGCTTCCCAAATATGGTAAATTTGGGATTACTATCGAGAAAAAATCGGAGCTATTAGCGAGATCCCTCGAGCTGCTAAAGATGGTCATCGACCCGAGGTTTATGAGTTGGAAGGAGGTGTCATATGAGCTCAAGTTAGCTGTTTGGGCGACACTACAGGTAATATATTTATATTTATATGAATATTTCAATTTCAATTTCAATTTCAATTTCAATTTCAATTTCAATTTCAATTTCAATTTCAATTTCAATTTTGATTTCAATTTCAATTTCATTTTATATTTATATTTATATTTATTCGCAACTAACATTGTATTTATTGGACAGGAACAATTCAACTTGGATCTAAAGCTACGCGATTCCGTCTTGGAGCAGTTGAGGGAGCAACACAAGACGTGGAAAAAAAACATGTGGACACGGTACTTTGAAAAAACATGAGAGTCCATTATCCAATGGCGTGGATCCGTCCCGCCCAAGGAGCCGATCTCATTGGCACAATGGAAAATTTTCATTGATAATGAGATCAAGGATCGACAATTGGCATCTCGAAAATCGAGGAGGGAAAATCGGGCTAAAAAGATGGACGTGCACTACTCCGGCCGGACGTCTTACGCCGAGGTGGAGAATAGTATGTAGGTAAGATTTAATTTTTCTATAACTACAGAAATATATTATTCTTCATTATTTTACTTTGTGGGGCCGATACTAATTTTACTTTATTTTATTTCAGGAGGTAGGGAGTGGCCCAGGGGGTAAGCCACATAGGCTCGATACTTATGTGGCTCTTCGGACGAAGAAGGGGAAGGATAAGGAAGTGTCCCCGAGCGTCGCGGCCACGATTGTAAGTAATCTGACAGTTTAATTTTTGTTAATTACGTTATAATTTTTTAGTTTACTTATTTTACTAATCATGTGCTTTTTATCGTTTCAGGCAAAGCTTAAGGAAGTGCATGAGTCACAGTCCGATGCCGACAAGGCGTCTTTGTCCACAGACGCACTCATCCAAGTGCTTGGCTCTGATCGCAAGGGGAGGACAAGGGGGTGAGCTCGCAGGTGGCCAAATCTAGGATCATCGTATTGGAGACGAGCGACACTTGGTTGGCTCGAACGGTGGATTCACATGACGCAAAGTTGTCCCGTTTGGAGGCGACGGTCCAAGATATGTACTCATTCATGAAGAGTATGTTGGGAGGAGATCGTAAGGGGAAACGGAAGGAGAAGTCGGTGGAGGAGAAGGAGGAGGTGGACGTGAGGGAGAACGAGGCGCAGGACGACGAGGATGTGGAACTCGATGCTTCATCACCGACACATGCATACTTCGATGATCCACTTCCTTATTTGGCTCCCTTCCCCAGACCGATGTCGACAATTGGTTAGCCGAGCGTGTTCATATTGGAAGTATTTGATGGCCAGCGGATAGGGTGGGGGTTGAGGGACCCGAATATCGTCCAGGGTGGAATAGTTCATGGGCGTGCGCTTCAAGAGATCGAGTCCAAAGTGCTCGTCACGTATGTGATACCCGGAAAGGAGAAATCCCTATTGTGGTAGCGCAAACAATGCGGCATGATGTATATTAGTGGGTGTGTCAATTCGTATATCTCGTGGCCTACTCACCTCCTCACATTTACCCCAGACATGTAGTGACATTATTTTTAAGTTGGTACATTTGAATTATATTTGGATTATGTCGTCATGTATATTGTTTCTATTTTGAATATATATTTGCATTATCTTTAGTTTGTTTGGATATATGATGTTTGAACAGGTACAACGTTGCTATAACAAGTACAAATATACTGCTGGGCAGCGGCAGTGGCCATACTGCCCAGCAGATTTTTTTTAAATTCTTCCCAGAATTGTCACGGTCATTGACCGTGACAAGTCCTTGACAAAAGTTGTCACGGCCTTGTCACGGTCAATGACCATGACAATGTTTTTAAACAGGGTCAAGGCTTTGTCACGGTTATTAACCGTGACTAAACTTGTCACGGTTATGGCCCGTGACACGATCGTGACAATTCTAACGAACTTGTCACGGTCAATAACTGTGACACGTTCGTGACAAAAAAAGTTGCCTCGCCCCAAATTGTCACGGTCATTGACCTTGACAAGTCCAACTTGTCAAGGTCAATGACCGTGACAATTAGGCAGATTTGGTGTAGTGTTTATTAGGATCCTTTAATCCTATTCCCAATATCCAAGATAATGAAAGGATTTATGGAAGGTCGTTGGAGACTTAGTCATAACTTCTTCAAAACAAGATTAGTTTTCTAATGGGGGTGCGTAGGTTCGTGGAGTCCCAGTCTGACCTTAATTAGGGTGGTTGGGCTTTTCTAAAGTACCTAGGATCTTGGGAGGCACTTTTAGAGTGCCCATATGACTAGTGAAACCTAGTTGGTGTCACTTGCATGGCTTCTAAGGTAAAGGGTTATATGACAGAGGGTCACTAACCCTTCATATGATCTCAATATGCTATAAAAGGTCTCTAGTTTGGACTTGGGGATGATAAACGCTTGCTTAGGAACCTTATACATGATTATTTTTTGGAATTATTTACTCACGCATTACATGCCCGTTAAAATGCCTTAAAAATATGGTTAAAAATACCTAAGTACAAAGATTGGCCTCTTATATCACGCATTGGATTCTTCATTTCTATTTTGTAACACTATTATCTTTTGGACACATACATAATTCATGTTAATTTTTCCCCTCGTAGTTATTTTCATCCATGTCATTAGTACTCTTAATATCTTCACTATCTATACTCGTTAATCCTTGGGCTTAATTAGTCACCCTCACTGCCAGAGATAAAAATTTTCCCTCTCTAGCTCCTAGCCCTAAGCTTACGCAATTGAAAATGAAGTTGTATCTCCTATAATAATCCATCGAGAATATGCAAAAAATCAAATGAGCTTAGCAACATCAAGCTTATGTCTTTCTACCCATCTTCCACTTCCTAGAAAAGTTTAAAATGATTATCTTCAATACCTACAAAAGTTTGAAATTGCCCTTTACTTATTTGTCGAACTACTACTAGAAGAAGAAGAAGAAGAAGAAGAAGAAGAAGAAGAAGAAGAAGAAGAAGAAGAAGAAGAAGAAGAAGAAGTAGAAGAAGAAGAAAGAAAGAAAGGAAACAACAACAACAACAATAACAATGATGATGATGATGATGAGGAGGAGGAGGAGGAGGAGGAGGAGGAGAAATCACAATACAAGGATTAAGAAGGATAAAAAGTACCAATAGTACATGTTTACCCTCTTTGCCTTTCCACCCTAATCCTCATATCCTTACCCCCACCACCTTATTTTCTCCTCATTTATAACCTCTCCCATTTATGATCTCTCATATCTATCAAGTGGGAGGTTTTGTCTAACATGCCTTCTATCCATTCTCAACTAGATCGCATGACTCATTTCGTAACCTAACTTATTTGCTATCTCTTAAACCTCTCCCTCACGTCCCTTCCTCTCACCAACACCTACTTCCATGGCACAACACTCATCACAGTCCAACAATAACACTCTCATCACTGCCCCAAGACTATAAAATGTGAAATACTTATTTTTTTGGCTTTTATGTTCATAGATTTTAATTTGTTTTCTTTTGTTATCATAGATCTGTAATTTATCTATTTTTAAATGACAATATTAAAGGCATAGACATTTTTTTAGATGATCTATAATCATCTCTTATTGATTTTTTTGATGAAAAAATTAAGAGTAAATGTAGAGATGCTTTTAAGCTTATCACTATAGCAAAACACGGCTCATGTTAAAAAAGTATCAAGTGATCATTTATGATAATCCTTAGAAGAGTTTTAGGAAATTTATTTCCTTTGAACGTGTTTAGTGCGATCACATGAGGATGATTTGTAGACACGAGGCTTAAAATGTATTTATTTTTTCTAATAATGATATCTTCCATGTACTAACTATAACTACCATAACTATTCTAAAACAAAGGTCATGTGCTGGGATTTCATGAGATTTACATCGACTAATGTAGTTGAAAAAACTAACTGAGCCCCTGTTTGCTGTCAATTTAATATCGCCCCTGTATGATGTATAAAAGCTCCATTAATAAATCGTCTCTTATTGATTGTATATAATATAAGATATAATTTAATAAGTTACGAATGAGATGATGTTTTTGATAGTATATCTCAAAATTACTGTTACACATGCATTACTCAGATACAGTCTAAAAAGATGCTAAACAGCATAACTATCAATGCAACTGTTCAGCAATTAATAAATCACCCAATGATGGGCATCTAATACCCTGTCCCGATAAATTAGACAAATAATATAGGTGGATCATATACTGAGGCATAAAATGTAGTTAAAGAAGAATTATTGGATTATACAAGAAAAATATTAGATTTATGAATTTTATGTAGATTCTATATTAGAAGTAAATTATAATTATAAACTTTGTGGGTGACAACTTGTATTAAGAAGAGAATTTATTGGATTAGGAATTATGCAAACATTTACTGGTTATAAACAATATGGACTGATCTTGAAAGGTTGGAAACCGCCGAGCAAAAATGTGCGAAAGCTTGGAAGGTAGAAAAAAATGAAGGAAGATTGATCAAGTGGAAAGAGCGCCATCCTATTCAGTTGCTCAAACGACGACCTAGTTGTTCAAGTGACAAACCCAATCGCGCAAACAACGATCCCAGTCGCTCAAGCGACGTAGATGGCAGATCGGATATGGTAACTATTGTGGGGATGCAATTTTTATTTCTGGTGTCCAATCTGTTCGATTGGAATATAAGAGAGGGACGTGAGGAAAATGAGACACATAAAAACCACCCACTTCATTTCCCTCAATACTTGTGTCTCACTCGACAGACATAAACCACTGTTTTTCTTCACTTTAGTAAACATACTCATTCCAAATATTCGTCTCCTCCACTATTGATATATGAGTTGCGAAAAATATACAGAAATTATCCTTGTTGTGGGCACTGATGTGTATTTTGGGTTTGTTGTTTGAGGAGTTATTTTTAGAAGAAGATGGAAATGTTATTGGGGGTATTTTGAAAAAGGTTTTAATGGAGGTTCTTGGAGACCAAGCTGGTAGTGCTAGACAACCCCTTTACGGCCATCTTACGAGGCGGGGATTGTCATCTTTATTGATTCTTCCATGCCTTCCACTGTTTGGACTTCTTTGAGGAGGGATAACCTACTCTTGTTGAGACTCTATTTTGATAAATACTAGGTGTAATCCCGCGCGATGCGCGGGACAGGCGATGGGGACAATGTTGCCGCTACGATTATCATGCTTGCCATCTACAAAAATAAAACAACTTCCCACTCTGTACTACATTGCTTTCGATTGAACGCACGTGTGATGAACACATAAAAAGTTGAGATAATGACATAAATTAAAGAAGCAATTGCAAATGCCCAAAATAGTTTATTGTTCTTTTTACCCTGATCAAATAATAATAATTACAAAAAATAGAAAGTCAGGACAGTTACAATACAAATTAAGACATGGTATGAATTATTCTTTACTTATGGTAAAGTGAAATGATTTTTTTATAATCAAAATAACGGGCACAACCCAAACACTAATAGGACATCCATAAACTTCTTACATTTTAAATTTCCAAATACATCCCCTCAAAAGAAAGATTCTCTTGGGTGCAAACCAATGGGGTGCCTTGTTAGAGGACCTCCTAACCCATGACATGTCCAACTCTTCCTTCTGAATCCATGTTGTACCAGCCGTGTATGGTCACGATTCACGCCTGCAATACTGACCTGATTCCTGTGCAAAAAGAAACATCCATCAACATTAATTTTGACTGTGTCAGTCCCACTTTTATACGCATGAAGAAAAAAAGTTGGTAATCTTGTCAAGATGAATTAGATAGTTCGTGATTTTGTGACAACCAAAATAAAATATAAAGAAGTGAAAAAAAATTTGTGATCATTATATATAGATAGAAACAAATAAGGTAGAAGTAGCTCTCTCTCACCCCTGATGTGCTGAATCTTAAACATAAATTTACTTTAAAACCATCACGAACATATACATACTATACATTAGTACCAAAGGAATGAAAATAAATCAATAATTACTAAAAACATGCCATAGTAGAGATCCAATAAATTACGATTTGGCTAAAGAGAGTTGATCTGTCGTAAACGGTTCTTTGCGAGGAAACAACAATTCACCAGATAGGCGTCACGAGAGTTAGTTGTACCTGAAATATAAATCACAAACAAAGGTTTGAATAGAAAGTAGAATACTAAATTGGAATAATAGCAAAAAATGAAATCGGGATCATGCAATTTAAGTGAAACATCTATACAAGAAATGTCACAAATTACATGGGGCAAAACCAATGTCAAATCAAGCATTTAAAAAATGTTAGCAAAAGTTTATTAGGTCTATGAAAATGGTGTAAATCGGGTAATCCACAATATTAAATAACACAGAGAAGCAACAGCTATAAATTCTCTCTTAGAAAATAATAATAAATCTAGTCATTCACATTAGATCAAAATAATCCAGAGAGATAATTTCTTAAAATGCATTCCAATCCAATACCTAACTTCCCAACAATTAAACCGAGTGCCTATTTCTTAAATGAAATTTGAATTTTACATTTTCACATTACAATAGCCCGAATCTGGTAGTGCCAAAAAATAAAAAATAAATAAAAGTGGAGCAACTTCAGTTATTTTTTATTTAAAATAATGACTGAACCAATTTTGGAGAAAATTGCAACTTAAATTGAACTTCTTCTACAATTAGGAGATGATTCATTACTATTGGGCTGCACTATGTTTTAGTTTTTGCTCAGATGACTTGTAACTGGTATAAGCTCAAAGAGTCACCAAAAGAGATAAAATGCTCACTTATGCATTTCGTTAAATACCTTGCATTAATAAAATACTAAAGTAAAAAAAAAGTTCCAAGAGTACTTCTATAGGAAATTCTTTCAATTCTATAGGGGCACCTAAACACCCTCATAGAAAAACAAAAAACAAAAAGAGGAGACGATGTTACAATACCAAAGTGAGTGCCTGAAAATTCAATTAACCTGCATCAAGATTCCTTGCAGCACCCTCAAAATAAAAAAGGAAAGAAATGAATTAAAAATATATATAATACAGAACACTGAAATGAAATTATAAAAATCAAAAGACATGTATCGTAACAGTTATATTTGGCAATAGCATTCCAGAAAATTTTAACTTAAGTTTATTGACTTCGAACTCAATTAGAACCATTCGTTTCACATTTACATATGACAACTACGATAGAATTCCAACTCAGTCATATTTAGACCTTTGTATGCAATTTACAGGTTAATAAGAAATGATTAAAATGATCCCCACAATACCTCAGTAATCAAAGGCTAAAATTATAAATTATGTAGAGCAAATCTAACTTCTGATCATTGTATATAGATAAAAACAAATAAGGTAGAGATGTACTGAACCCCATACGGAGCGAGGTCCAAAATTTGAAAGACGACCTCCAAACCCTCATAACAAATGCGCTTTGATCTCTGTCAACTCACTCTTGTCCCATTATCACCTCCTCCAAAACTGCTTCAAAGGTGGCATACCATTCCAGTCTCCCTAGACAAATAGTCGAGCAGGTGGTGTAACCATGCGACAATCTTGAGTAGGAAAACAAATCATTTTACAAAGAAATTCAATCCCACATGATGTAAAAAAAGTTACAGGAAATAAACACTTGAAAGCTTTCATCCCCCTCTCTGAAATCTCCCCATAAAAACTCACAAATTTCGCAATAAATATCAATAAGAGATGCCCATTTTTTTGCTTAGATCTAGAAAACAAAAAGCATGCTAGATCTTAAAAGACCCATAAAGCTCACAAATATCGCAAGAATACGAATAATCTCCCAATAAATTCATAAAAATGAGTGAAAATAAAGTATCCGTAAGATATACCCGTTATTGTTCTTAGATCTGCAAAGAAAAACCATGTTAGATCTGAAAAAATAAAATAAGCAGATCACAAAATAGAAACACATCCTCAAATATGAAAGTAAAATTAAAACCCCAAATTATTACCTATTGATGAAACAATATTTACCACATAAAACCAAAATTACTTGTATAATAGAGAGGGGGCCTTAAGGATGACGAAGAGATGGGATTTCTAAAAGAAAGATACAGGTTTGAGTGAGAGAGAAATCGTATAGGAGAGAGAGGGACAGAGCAAACGCTTAATAGTGGAGCATTTTGAAAAGAGAGAAGTTATTGGAATGCGGAAGATTATAGATGTACGTGTAAAGAGAGCTCGAAAGGACGACTAATACACACACGCTTGAGAGAGGAGATAAAAGGGACGGAAGAGTTGGGTCGACGTGGACATCCCTACATCAGACCTTGCCTACGTGGATAGGCTAATTGAAGAGGAGTCTTAATGCCTTGTTTTGCATTTTATAGTAATAAGAGATTAGTCTTGTTATGTGCATTATTAAGAGTAAGATTAACATGGATTATTATTGGGTTTCTAATAAATCTAAAATAAACATTTCTACGGGATAAAAATGTGTAGATTATATTATTTGTGTATATTTTCTATTAAATTTGAAAATGGACAATTTTCAGGGATAAAAATGTGTAGAAAATATTATTTGTGCATATTTTCTATTAAATATGAAAATGGACATTTTTATGTGATAAAAATGTATAGAAAATATTATTTGCATATATTTTCTATTAAATCTGAAAATGGACATTTTTATGGGATAAAAATGTGTAGAAAATATTATTTGTGTATATTTTCCATTAAATCTGAAAATGGACATTTTTATCGAATAAGATATATGAAAGTGTTATTCTAGCATATTTTCTAGTAAAAGTAAAATGATGGAGATTTTATGAGGTAAAATGTGTGATGATATTATTCGGATGTGTTTTCTAGTATAACTAATAGTGGGCATTTTATGGAATAAAAATGTAGGAGATGTCATTTTGGTATATTTCTAGTGAACAATAAACAATAGGCGTAATTATATTTAGGTCCCATTTGTCGGGTCAATATGCTAATAAGTCCTATTGACTTTTCAATAATCTCATAGGTCCTATTCCAACTTTTTAGGAAATTTTTTCACAATTTTACCCTTGTATAACTAATCATCCGTAACTTCCTTTAGGAAATTACATAAGTGGTTAGACTTTTTTTTTTAATCTTTAAATGATCATAACTTTTGATTCCCAAATCCGTTTTTGGCAAAATTACTATTTTTGAAATCTGTTCGACGAGATCTATCAAACAAGATCCATGAAGGCTATAAAATTCCAAAGAAAAAAATTTACACAAACAGTAAACTTTACTGTATGCACTAGAATATGAAATACTTTTATATAGGTGACATTTTCACATACAGACAATAACATTTACTATGGTAATACTACACAGCATATATATATCCGGTGGATCCAAACCCTATTTTTTCAAAAATACCTTATATTTAAAGGTGCGCGCTAACGGCATCCAATCCTTACCACCATTGTTGGAGCTTCATCGACCTTCGTCAGAGCTCCGATTTGGGGTGGGTAAGGGTGGCATGTGGTGCCGTTGGCGCAGACCTTTGAAAATAAGAGACTTTTGAATAAATGGGCTTTGGATCCACCGGAGTATCATGGGATGCCGCTGGCGCGGGCCTTTGAAAATAAGATTGGATAAATGGGATCGGGATCATCTGGAGTGCCAATTTGGGGTGAATAGGGGCGGCACAGAACTTTAAAAATAAGAGCATATTGGATATATATATATATATATATATATATATATATATATAGTTTGTAAAAATGTCATAAATATTAAACTTTATTGTATACACCAGAAAATGAAATAGTTTTATATTTGTGACATTTTCACAAACAATAACATTTACTGTGATAATATATTTATGAAATAGTTTTATATATATAACATTTCACAGACAGTAACATTTCCTGAGTTAATATTACACCATATATATATATAACATTTTCACAAACAGTAACATTTACTGAGTTAATATTACATAATATATATATATATATATATATATATATATATATATATATATATATATATATATATATATATATATATATATACACACACGGTAGATCCAAACCACTATTTTTTTTCAAAATTATCATATTTTTAAATGTTTACACTAGCGACATTCAATCCCCACCACTACCCACCCCCATTGTCGGAGCTTCAACGACTTTCATCAGAGCTATGATTTGGGTTGGTAGTAGTGGCATAGGGTGCCGCTGGCGCGTACCTCTGAAATTAAGAGAATATTAGATAAATGGACTTTGGATCCACCGGAGCTCCGATTTGGGGTGAGTAGGGGTGGCATTGAGTTAGGTTTATATCTATAATATTTTCACAAGCATTAACATTTACTGTGTTCATATAATACAGTATATATATATATATATATATCCAAACCTCTATTTTCTGATATTATCTTATTTTTAATGGTCCACGCCAGTGGCATCCAATCCCCACCACCACCCGCCCCCCTTTATCGGAGCTCCAACAACCTTCATCAGAGCTCTGATTTGAGGTGGCATGGGATGCCGATGTTACATTTTCACAAACAGTAACATTTATTATTTGTGAAAATATTACAGATATAAATCTAATCCAATGCTACCCCTACTCACCTCAAACTGGAGTGCCGGTGTATCCAAACCCCATTTATCCAATATTCTCTTATTTCATAAGGTCCGCGCCAGCGGCACTCCATGTCACCCCAAATCAGAACTCTGATGAAGGTTTTTGGAGCTCCGACAATTGGGGTTGGTGGTGGTCGGGATTAGATACCGCTAGCGCGGGCCGTTAAAAATAAGACGATATCAGAAAAAAGAGGTTTGGATCCACCGTATATATATATATATATATATATACTGTGTTATAACACAGTAAATGTTAACGTTTGTAAAAATGTTATAGATATAAACCTAACCCAATATCACCCATACTCACCCCAAATCGGAGCGCCAGTGGATCCAAACTCCATTTATCTAATATTCTCTTAATTTCAGAGGTTCGCGCCAGCGGCACCCTATGCCACTACTACCCACCCAAATCATAGCTCTGCTGAAAGTCGTTGAAACTTCGACAATGGGGGTGAGTATTAGTGAGGATTGAATGTCGCTAGCGTAAACCTTTAAAAATATGGTAATTTAAAAAAAAAAGAGGTTTGGATCTACCATGTGTATATATATATATATATATATATATATATATATATATATATATATATATATATATATATAATATTAACTCAGTAAATGTTGCTGTTTGTGAAAATGTTATATATATAAAACTATTTTATAAATATATTATCACAGTAAATGTTATTGTTTGTGAAAATGTCACAAATATAAAACTATTTCATTTACTGGTGTATACAATAAAGTTTAATATCTATGCCATTTTTACAAAATATATATATATATCCAATATGCTCCTATTTTTAAAGTTATGTGCCACCCCTATTCACCCAAAATTGGCACTCCAGATGATCCCGATCCCATTTATCCAATTTTATTTTCAAAGGTCCGCGCCAGCGGTACCCCATGATACTCCGGTGGATCCAAAGCCCGTTTATTCAAAAGTCTCTTATTTTCAAAGGTCTGCGCCAGCGGCACCACATGCCACCCTTACCCACCCCAAATCGGAGCTTTGACGAATGTCGTTGAAGCTCCAATAATGGTGGTAAGGATTGGATGCCGTTAGCGCGAACCTTTAAATATAAGGTATTTTGAAAAAAGAGGGTTTGGATCCACCGGATGTGTGTGTATATATATATATATATATATATATATATATATACTATAATATGAAATAGTTTTAAATATGTGACATTTTCACAAACAGACGGTAGCATTTACTGTGGTAATAATACAAGAAAGTTTACTGTTTTGTAAATTTTTTTCTTCGGTATAGCCTTCATGGATCTTGTTTGATAGATCTCGTTGAGCAGGTTTCAAACATAGTAATTTTGCGAAAAACGAATTTGTGAATCAAAAGTTATGATCATTTAAAGATTAAAAAAAAGTCCAACCACTTATGTAACTTCCTCAAGGAAGTTACGGATGGTTGGTTTTAAAAAGGTAAAATTGTGAAAAAAATCCCTAAAAGGTTGGAATAGGACCTATGGGATTGTTGAAAAGTCAATAGGACTTATAAGCTTGTTGACCCGACAAATGGGACCTATGTGTAAAGACCCCTAAACAATAAACATTTTGTCAAATAAAATGTTGAATGATGATTCATGTCGTTAAAATATTAATGGAATAAATATTTTAAGTTTCATGTAAAATATAAACTTTATGAATAAAAGGTAAAATTAGGTGTTTAAAGTGTCGAGGGTATCATTCACCTATTAAAGTGACAAGGACGAAAATTGAGCAAAAAATGTGATATTAAACAACTGTCAAAATGACTTTAAATGTTATGTTGGAAACTTAATAACCATTTTGAGAAAAATACACTTGTTAAGGGATTAAATCGCAAGTTTGGCAAACAAAATGGTAAGTTGGTAATTTACTTAAGGTGGAACACTTTTAGGGAATAAACATGTTAAAGAATTTCTTTACGCTAATGTGTGTGTAAAAATAAATTAAGTCCTAAGCATGAATGAATTTGGTATAAATCACGTGTGTGCTAATAAGGGATTTAGAGAATAAAATAAATGATTTTCCAAGTGTAAGACAAATGGACGGTTAAGTCCGAGTTTTGTCTTCGAATGGGTAAAAGTAAGGAAACAGAATAATGTGAAAATTTGTAAAATGTTATAACACATAAAAGGGACTCGGATGATACCAGGATAAAGTAAGAAGATCCCGGAGCCCTTGGGTGAAAAGCCCTAAATCACTGGCCAGAGTATATGGTGCACATAGCCGATGGTGTGGAGCCCGTTAAAGTGTGTTGTTAATTGGAAGATTCCGAGAAAAGATAAAGTGAATATGGAACATGTCAAGAAATGGGTTGTGTGGTAATGTGTTAATACAACCTAACTTAAATGGATAAAAAAATGTTCCGAAAAAGGGTAAATGAACATGTAAATGCGTAAATCTATTAATGTACATAAGATAAGGTCTAATGGGATAAAGTAAGTATTTTCTAACACGATGAATGCTTTAGTTGAAATGGCAATTTCCAATGAAAATACCAAAGTGTACAAATGGGTTCAAAGGAGTAATTCTGGTAAAGGAATGTATTTGGGTAAGTCAAGTAAAAAGGTTTCAAATGTTGAATCGGGTGTGTCTAATATCATGGAAAATTCTAATTATGAAACAAGAAAGTATTTTACAAGATTAAGGTAAGTTAATCTGGCCAAGTAAGGTTTTCGAAAGTAAACTGTTAATGCATTGAACATGTATTTTCAAAGGTATATATATGTAGATACATATATATAATTTCGCATGCATGTGTTGTAGCGTGTGAGTATTCCTTTATGCCATTCGTTTCTATACTGCTTCTTATATTCCCACTAGGCATTGGCTCACACCCTCATTTCATTACGAAAATTTGGGTGTGGGTTTGTATTTTGAGGTCGTTATACATGTAAGTGTACTTTATTTATTTTACCTTAGTCGGCTCTGTTTGCTTAGACTTTGGGGTATTCCCGTTGGGTCTCACACGTAGCTTACCTTGAAATAGGTACCGTATGCTAACAAGTGGAACGTTAACTAAAATAAAACTAGATTAGCAACATTATTTAGGTTGTGACTCGATTCGAATCGGGTTGACTCACGGGTAACTCTTAAATCCGGATCGGGGCGTTAAAAATGGTATCAGAGATCTAGTTGCAAGGTTCCTTTCGGGTGTGATGTGATGATGTCGGTATTGGATCTTTCGATGTCGGTGTGGTTTGGTTTGGTCATGCTAGTTTGATGACGGTTTGGTTCATGTCCTTGACGGTGAGGTTAAAGAGGTTAGCACGACAAATAAGTTAGTTCCAAGTGGCATACCTTCAAGTTAATTGTTACAAATCTCTTCCGCAAATTTTGATATAAGTATGTAATAAATTATGGGTGTCCTTGCAAGTCAGTAAAGTGGTGACATCATGGTTCGTAGTGTGAGGTGTTTTTTTTAACCCTGTTGATGTAAAGTCTTTATAAACTTTAATAGAATAAGATAGCGCCCGTTGGACAAGTGGAACCAAATTGTGAATAATCAATGGTAGATGTTGATTGATAGAGTGTCATAATTATGTAAAGAGAAATCATGATTTTAAATTATATGTAGACTTGGGGTGACACATATGAGTGGTCAGTGTCTATGAGATAATTAGGCAATTTCGATCCTTAGGGTAATACCACGATTGAGGATAAATGTGATGAGCATGTAAATTTGCGTGGGTCGCCACTCTGAAATACGTACATTTAGCCTTAGTTGATAGGATTCTATCCTCGTGGGTGGACGCCTTAGTGGTTGTTGAAAAATGAATGTACCTTGTGAACCTTGATTAGATTTGCTATCCATCTATGGAAAATGACCCAAGTGAGTACCAATGATGAGTTGTAGTGACAAGGGAGTGAACCTTAGGAACACTTCGGAGTGGTGATTCAATATATATATATATATATATATATATATATATATATATATATATATATATATATATATATATATATATATATATATATATATATATATATATAATATTTGATGAATAGAATCTTCAGTGACACCGGTGGTATATGCTTGGGAATGTTCGAGTTATGCATAATGTCATGTATCCTACCAAGAACCTTAGTAATAGTGGTGACATCGTACAGTGTTTGACATGATTTAACGAGAAATCTTGAAAATTAGTGAATGAGAAATGTATCTACAGGTGTCGATGAGGAAGTACTAGGTCCCTTAGTTGAGGACTGGAGTTTAATGCATCCCGATTTATGGACCTTGACGATAATGTGGGTTTAGATAACCTTGATGATTGAGGTAACCTAGAAGTGAACCTAGAAAGATTGTGGTGACTTGGTATTAAGTAGATGAATTTTAATGCCTTAGAATAAGACCCCTGCGGTGTCATTAGGGTGGGCCTCCTCTTGGCCAATACCCGACACCCTGTGTCCTACCAGAACCTGAATAGTATTAATCCATAGTTTGACAACTGTAGTGTAGCATTGAGAAATAGGATCCCTTGTGGTGTTTGTGAGCATGAGCCTTAGTGTTTATAGGCAATGCTGGACGTCACGTACCCTACAAAGTATATAGCTGTGTTAATTAGTAGGTATGTATAGGGCATGTCAATGTGTAGCAAAAATTCTTTGGAGATGTGCACTAAGGTTTATCTATCGAATCGATTAATGCGAGTGGTACACAATCCTTGTTACTAGTGAATTTGGGGTTGAGTGTCGTGTATTACATTTGGGATTCAGGATTACATTGAGGTTTATGTAGTGATGTACATTTCATAGTGATAAAACTCAATCTTGTATAGCATAGGTCATGGTATGACTTATGGGTTCTTGTAATAGATGTATAAGTTGTTTAGAGAAATAATTGACTTTGATTTTTAACTCCTTTGAGGCATTGGGAGTCGTTGTTGTATCAAATTTCACATAAGTGATGGTAGACCATTGAATGACTAAAGTGTGATTAGATCATGTTGATTTGTGGCACTGTCTTGAAGTTAGTGTTATGGATTTGTTTATAAGCATGTGTCATGATATGACCTTCAAGGATAATTTTGAAAATAGGTTGGGTAATGCTAGGTGGTGCACCTGGGAAACTTAGAACACTATAATGTTCGTTATGATTCTTAGAGATAACACTCGGGATGAAGCATTAGGCTTAATTATAGCACCCACGTGTGCTACCTATAAGGTTTTGGTATGATTCTAGTGAGCGATGCCATTAGGCTTTAGGCATGGCTAATACTTGAAAGTTTAAGATGCCATTAAAATGGTTATGATTTGAATTCATGAAGACTATGTTAAAAATTATAGGAATGGTCTATGAGTGAATGTTGAGACCTTTTACGCATCATGTTTACTTGATGGGGGATCTCAAAAACTGAGGTCAGATTATCGCAAGTAAGAACTATGAAGGACTAGGTAAGATGGGTCAGTGACTAGAAATAAGTGTTGAAGGAATGTAATTTCATTTGGTTCTGTTGGTTGTGCTCGCCAATGATGGAAATTTGGCAAATTTCCTAAGGAGGGAAGCCTAGCGTTTTAATTTCCCGAAGAAATTAGTTTCTTACTTTCGTTCGTCTGACATGGATGGATGATTCATGGTTTAAACTCGTCAAGGCTAAGAGGACAAGTCAGGTGATGATGCTGGGAATCAGCACCACCAGGTGAGGTGTTTCTAAGCTCTATATATATAAATAACAATGGCAGCACAACTATATAAAGAGATAAGAGAAGGAGGTGAGGATATGAAGAATGAACACCGGAATATAGGTGGTTCAGCCAATCCGGCCTACGTCCACAGTGAGTGTGTAAGTAATATCACTAAATGAAGGCACTAATGGCCATGGATACAATTCTTTCAAGCTCTCTCTCTCTCTCTACTGTATATTTAGACAGAGTTTTGGCTAGGGTTGAATAACTGGAGTCCTTTTGCAAGGTAGGGGATAGCCCCTATATATAGTGCCTAGGGGGCGTAATGTACCCCCCATGCATGCAATGAGCATGTGTGTGATATCCTCACCAATGTGGGAATGCCATCTGTCACTGTCACATGTAAGTAATGATGATGAAATATTCTCCCACATGTGGAGAATAATCTTGTTACAACTGATTTGTGCCCATGTGTCCTTATCTTAATGTCAACAGATGCTCGGCAGTCATGTTGGTGAATGACCTCGGCCTGGGAGAGGCCGAGCTGTAAAGGCTTGATGTCCGTTCAATTCGAGAAGTGTCATAAGGACTCTCGACCTGATCTCAGCCGAGACATTATGCTAGGTCGGCCCTAGCCGAGGTAGGCATAATCCAATGCTGGTGATTATTAAGGCCTCTTATGACCTCGTCCCAAGCCGAGGTTGAACCGGTTCCAAGTCAAGGGTCGGCTCACTATCACCTCGGCCCACCCTTGGCCGAGGTTACCATACCCAGGTGTACGAGAGTGCTGTTGATGCCTGTGATGCGCGTAGTGCCCCTTGGTAGTGTATAAGGTAGTGTCGGCCTAGGCCGAGGTAGGTCTGGCCGAGGGATGGTATCGCGGGCCCCTGGCCTTCATAGGGTAGATCAATGTTTCGGCCATCATCTCGGCCGAGGTAGATGTCCCTGGGCCGAGGTTATACTTGGGCATATCAATCACCCCCCCAACCCTTAGTCATATGCGAGAGCAAGTGGCTAGGGGATTGCTTCACCCCTGAGGCCTGTCCATCCCAAGGCTAATACCTGCATGACACCTGTCCCAATTTAGGGCGTGCCAACTTGGCTGGCGTGTGCTGTCAGTAGTTGTCCTTTGGGTTTTCCCAAGGTAATGATGGGCCTTGGGAAGTGTGCCCAAGTATTTAAGGGGTTAAAACCTTCCCTTCTCTTTCTTCTTTCTCATTTCTTTCCCGCGTATACAGCTTCTACAAATTTCTTCTCTCTAAAGCTTCTTTAAATTTCTTCTCTCTAAAGCTTCTTCACCCATCGCCCTAAATCAGAGGATTTCATCGATTTTCTTGCAAGTCTCTCTTTGTTTCGTTCGTCGATTCACTTCTAGGTGCCTCTCCTTTTCTATTTCCTCTGTCTTTCATATTTTGTTTGCATTTTTCGGCAAGATTTTGGGGTTTTTCGGTGGTTCTTTGAGTTTTTCGGCGAGCTCCATTAACTCAGGCGAACTAGGTTTTATTGAAAACTTCTTAGTTTGATCTTTAGGCTTCTTCATTTTATAAGCCAAACGTGTTTGTAGCTTTAGAGATATTTCCGAAGTTTAGAGTCGTCTCAAGTTTTGGGTCGTCCTCTGATGCTCAGACCCCTGTACCAACTTCTTGAGGATTTCCCCTCTCTTAGAGAGAAGACCTTAGAAAAAATTAGGCAAATAGAGAGAGCTCAGGAGGAAGCTCGTAGGTCACAGGAGTTCCCTATTAGACCTCTATTTCCCCCACCTCTCAAGGTGGTATATCCTGATCCTCCTGAGAACTTTTATCAGACAGACGTCTCTACCAACCCATTGCCGATGTCTGAGTCTGAGTCTTCCACCTCAGACCCCATGTCCGTGGACTCTTTCCAAGAGGCCATGAACTTTACACCTCGGCCTGGTCAGGCTCCTGACCAGGCCGAGGTCTCCAGCCGAGCCTCATCCCAAAATGGCTCAAGCACCTCAAGTTCTTCTTCAGAGGTCGATCTTGTCGCGCCAAATGTAGCTGTGCCACCCATTCTTGATGCCATCCCTCTATCGGCCGTTACAGGGGCTGAGTTTGCTCAGAGAATACCTGGTCACCCCTCTACCTCTGCTCCAGCCGACGTTGATCCTGACGATGATGAGGATGCTGAAAGTGATGTTGACATCTCTGAAGCAGCCGAGTTTGAGAGCACAGTCACTGAAGTGGATCTTTTGTACTTCAGATATTTATACTCCATCAGTCCCTTAGTCAGATTAAGGAGACCTCTGAGGGAAGAGAGGACCTATCATGGCCGAGATGGAGAAATCTGCTTGTACGAGCAGATGTTTAAGTTAGGGTTTCGCCTACCCATTCATCCTATCATCAGATTCATTCTTTCCTTCATCAACTTGGCCCCCTCGTAGCTCTCTCCCAATGCTTGGAGAGTCATTATTGGGGCCATCATCTTGTGGAGGGCAGTCCACCACTCTGACCTCCCAGTTCAGGTCTTTGCTGGTTTTTACGTCCCTACCTCGGCCAAAAACCATCCGAGCTACTATCACTTCGTGGCTCGGAGGCCTGAGAAGAAGATTCTCCAGGTCACTCAGACCTCTAATCACAATTGGAAGCCCCGGTATTTTTTTGCCTCAGGGCCATGGGAATTTGGCTAATCTGTTCCCTCTTCCACTTTTAAGCCGAGGATACCTCTCAGATGGGGTAAGGTCACCATGTCTGCCAGGGACGATCCTGGCTTAAGTCTTCAAAATATCAAAAAGGTGAAGGCCCTGCAAAACCAAGGGGCACATGGTCTATTTGTCAAGTTCGAACATCTGCTGACCCCCCAGTATCTCTCTGGGACGAGCCTAGGTGGAAGGCCCCTTGTTGACTTTGGTAAGGATTTTTTTCTTTTTATTTCAAGTCTAACCCCTGATCATTCATGTTTGATTTCTGATTCTTATCTTTTCACTTTTGCAGAGAGACCACCAGGTGTCCCAGACGAATTGTGGGAGATGGCAGCTCCGAGTTTGGCAAGACTTGCAAAGAAGACTGGCTTGAACGCTCCTCTTCCAGCCCCCTCAACATCCAAATCCAAGAAGAGGGCCCCTGAGGTCCCGGCCTCTGATGATCAGAGGCCGACCTCAAGGCAAAAGAAGACCTCAGACACTGCGATCCCCATCTCAGCCGACACCCTGTCGGCTCGTCTGGATCAGCTGAAGCTTACTGATAGCGTAGTCGACAACAGCAGACAGGCCATGGATGCACTCGCCAATATGATGACCGAGGCAGACAAGCGGTTTTACAGAGCCATGGACACCTCCATGATGGTTGAGTTCGGCCTTCACAGAGCCGTTCATGTATGACTTGTTCCTTTTGTCAAAAATTTTACAAGTGCAATGTCTGATTTTACTCCCATCTAACCTCTTCATTAATTGTGCGGGGTGTGACTGCCATGTACCAACTGTCTAACTGGGCCATGAGGAAATTGCCTCTCATTCAGAAGGGGCAGGAGGCTGAGAAGGTCGAGAGCACCCTGAAGGCCGAGGTTGACCGTCTGAGGTCAGAGTTACAGAATTCTGAGAATAAGGCCAAGAACTTTGAAAATAAGGCCCAGAGTTTGGAAAAAGATATCTCTGCGCTCGTCCAAAATCACGCCCAGGCCCTGAAGGATAAGGATGATGCCCTGTAGCGGAAGGTCAATGCGGCTGTGAAGGCTGCCCTTGCAGATGCCTCAGAGAGAATAATTTCTGACTACAAAGTCTTTGAGGAGTTCGTGGGTTTTGGTTTTGAATACCTCTAAAGAGGTATCAAACCCACCACCAAATGGGCCGAGGTCAGAGAGAAGGAGGTTGGCACTATAAAGGCCTCCGACTTTGTGGGCCTCGGCTTCACCGACCCTCAGTTTGCCCAGGCACTGCAAGAGGTAGAAGACGAGGCTGCTGCCCATGGTCAGACTGCTACTCTGGAAGGGACTGATCTCGGAGGGACTGACCCTGCTGATGATGTGGCTGAGGTGACCAATTCTGATCAGGTCAACCCAGCCGATACTGTCAATGCTCCCCCCTCAGACCTTTAACTTTGAAACTAATTTGTATTTTGTAACTTGTAATTTGTAACCTCTGAATGTTATGTAATCTCTTATTTTTACTGAATGCCAATTTCTTCTTTTATTTTATATCTGAATGCCTCTGAATGCTATTAAGCTCTGAAGTCATTACCTAATATGTTGTTCTCATAACCAACTTCACCAAATTAATGATGTTAAGGGTCTGAGGTCGTCTAACCCTGGTGTCTGATCTCAGACCTCGTCACCACCGAGTGATGTTATGAGGGTCTGAGGTCATCACCTAAGAGGTTATCCTCATAATAAATCTCACCAAATTAATGATGTTAAGAGTCTGAGGTCATCTAACCCAGGTGTCTGAGCTCAGACCTTGTCATCACCGAGTGATGTTATGAGGGTCTGAGGTCATCACCTAAGAGGTTAGCCTCATAATAAATCTCACCAAATTAATGATGTTAAGGGTCTGAGGTCGTCTAACCCAGGTGTCTGAGCTCAGACCTCGTCACCACCGAGTGATGTTATGAGGGTCTGAGGTCATCACCTAAGAGGTTAGACTCATAATAAATATCACCAAATTAATGATGTTAAGGGTCTGAGGTCGTCTAACCCAGGTGTCTGAGCTCAGACCTCGTCACCACCGAGTGATGTTATGAGGGTCTGAGGTCATCACCTAAGAGGTTAACCTCATAATAAATCTCACCAAATTAATGATGTTAAGAGTCTGAGATCGTCTAACCCAGGTGTCTGAGCTCAGACCTCGTCAACACCGAGTGATGTTATGAGGGTCTGAGGTCATCACCTAAGAGGTTAGCCTCATAATAAACCTCACCAAATTAATGATGTTAAGAGTCGGAGGTCGTCTAACCCAGGTGTCTGAGCTCAGACCTCGTCACCACCGAGTGATGTTATGAGGGTCTGAGGTCATCACCTAAGAGGTTAGCCTCACGATAAACCTCACCAAATTAATGATGTTAAGAGTCTGAGGTCGTCTAACCCAGGTGTCTGAGCTCAGACCTTGTCATCACCGAGTGATGTTATGAGGGTTTGAGGTCATCACCTAAGAGGTTAGCCTCATAATAAATCTCACCAAATTAATGATGTTAAGGGTCTGAGGTCGTCTAACCCAGGTGTCTGAGCTCAGACCTCGTCATCACCGAGTGATGTTATGAGGGTCTGAGGTCATCACCTAAGAGGTTAGCCTCATAATAAATATCACCAAATTAATGATGTTAAGGGTCTGAGGTCGTCTAACCCAGGTGTCTGAGCTCAGACCTCATCACCACCGAGTGATGTTATGAGGGTCTGAGGTCATCACCTAAGAGGTTAGCCTCATAATAAACCTCACCAAATTAATGATGTTAAGAGTCTGAGGTCGTCTAACCCAGGTGTCTGAGCTCAGACCTCGTCACCACCGAGTGATGATATGAGGGTCTGAGGTCATCACCTAAGAGGTTAGCCTCATAATAAATTTCTGGTCTAAAGAACGAAACAAGAACTTGTTATGGAGACTGATCTTTATTAATAACCTCTTCTCAGTAAGATAGTACATTTTCATAAAATTCTATACATCATATGTAATATCTCTTGAGATGGTCAACATTCCACGGGTTAGTGAAAGGTTCTCCTTCTAGGTTTTCTAGCCTGTAAGTGCTAGGCAAAACCTCTTCCGTCACCTTGTAGGGGCCATGCCAGTTTGGGTGTAGCTTGTTTGCCTTCTATAGTGTCTTATTTAGAACTAGGTCTCCCACTGCAATGGGTCTTGACTTCACCCTCTGGTTGTAGAATTTTACTGCCTTCTGCTGGTAGGCTACTTTTCTGACTTCTGCGTCTTCCTTTCTTTCTTCGATGAGATCCAGGTCTAGCCTTCTCTTCTCCCCATTGCTGTCAGGGTCGTAGGTCTGAATCCGATGAGTTGGCAGCCCTACCTCCGTTGGTATGACGGTCTGTGAGCCATGTGCCAGCATGAATGGGGTTTCTCCCGTTGGTGTCCTTGCCGCAGTTATGTAAGCCCATAACACTGCACAGACCTCTTCTGTCCATCTACCCTTCGCATCTTCTAACCTCTTCTTGATTCTGTCCAAGATGGTTCTGTTTGTGACCTCGGTCTGTCCATTAGCCTAAGGACGACCCGGGGATGAGAAGAACTGCTTAATCCCCACTCTTAGGCAATATTTTTCTAAGGAGGAGTTCTTGAACTGGGTGCCATTATCTGAGATGAGAGTGTTCGGGAGGCCATATTTGCATATGATGTTCTTCCAAATGAACTGGAAGGTCTTCTGCTCTGTAATTGTTATCATCGGTTCCGCCTCCACCCACTTTGAAAAGTAGTCAATGGCAACTATCAAGAATCTATAGTTGTTGGCAGCTCTTGGCAAAGGTCCTACCAAGTCAATTCCCCATATCGCAAATGGCCATGGAGAAGAGATCGACGTCATAGGCTGATGAGATTGATGAGGGATAGTGGCGAACCTTTGACATTTGTCACACTTCTTCACATAGTCTGCAGCGTCCTTAGACAAGGTAGGCCACCAGTACCCCTGAGTGATGATCCTCTTGGCTAAGGGCCTTCCCCCTATGTGGCTAGAGCAGGAACCCTCATGAACCTCCTGTAAGACCTGGGTTACCTACACGGGATGCACACATCTGAGAAGAGGCAATAGAAACCCCTTTTTGTACAGGACGTCTCCTACTATTGAGAACTTGACAGCCCTGTATCTCAACTTTCTCCTTTCCACCTTGGACTCAGGTAGCTCTCCGTCTTTTAGGTATCTAACGAGCGGGTCAATCCATGAGTCTCCCGGGTTCACATTGTGACAAGGGCTACATACCTTGTCCTCCTCAATGCTTTCTTTTCCTAAGACCTCGATTGGAATGGTCCTTCCCAAATCTGTCTTCATTGCCGAGGCCAGCCTTGCCAATGCATCAGCGTGGTTATTGCTCAGCCGAGGCACTCTCTTCAGCTTTGCTTCTTCAAAATACTCTAGCAACCCTCTTACCTTCTTTAGGTATTTGGCCATCCTTTCATCTTTGGCCTCGTATGCCCCCAACACTTGATTGACAACCAACCTTGAGTCGCTATGGAGTAGGAGTCGCTTTACTCGAAGAGTTGTTGCCAATAAGAGACCTGCTATCATGGCCTCATACTCAGACTCATTGTTGGAGGCCTGGAAGTTGAATCTCAAGGCGTACTCAATGTTGGCACCATCTGGAGCCGAGAGTATTAGCCCCGCTCCGCTTCCACTGTCACAAGAAGAGCCATCAACGAAGAGGCTCCATACGTCTGCATCTGATGAGAAGACCCCTTCTCTCATAACCCCCTTTTCGAAGAGGTATCGATCCTCTTTATTCTCTTCTACTCTGCTCCGAGTTTTTCCCGGGACAACCTCTTCTCGGCCTTGGAAGAGGTACGGGGCAGTCTCTTCCGAATCTCGGAAGACACTTCGATTCGTCTCTTCGCCGTTATCTAAACCTTTCTCTGTCTCGGCCTTTTCCCAAGTGAACTTTGCAACAAAGTCTACGAGGGCCTGCCCTTTGATGGCTGTCCTGGGCTGGTAGGTAAGATCATACTCTCCTAGCTCGATGGCCCAGTTCATCAGTCTCCCGGACTTCTCAGGTTTGTGCAGAACCTGTCTCAGTGGGGAGTCAGTGAGGACTATCATGGAATGTGCTTGGAAGTAAGGCTTCATCTTCCTTGAGGCATGCATCAGGGCATAAGCCAACTTCTCCATCCGGGGATAGTTTTGTTCAGACCCTTGGAGGGCCTTACTGTTGAAGTACACAGACCTCTGGATTCCATCCTCTTCCCATACGATGGTTGCGCTGATGGCTGACTCAGAGACTGCCATATACACAAAGAACCTCTCCCCCGTGATGGGCCGAGACAGTAATAAGGGAGACCCCAAGTAGGACTTGAGTTGGTCAAAGGCTTTTTCACACTCTTCGTCCCACTGGAAGGCCTTTCTCAGAACTTTAAAGAACGGGAGACACTTGTCCGTGGCTCTGGAAACAAACCTGTTAAGGGCCGCCACCCTTCCAGTGAGTCTCTGAACATCCTTGATACTCCTAGGAGTCTTCATGTCGAGTAAGGCCTTGATCTTCTCAGGGTTTGCTTCAATCCCCCTCTGATTAACAATGAACCCCAAGAACTTCCCGGCTCCTACCCCGAAGACACACTTCGCTGGGTTGAGCTTCATCCTGTATGAGTCCATGACATCAAAGGTCTTCTCAAGGTCCGCTACGTGAGTACATGATTTCAGGCTCTTCGTTAGCATATCATTCACATACACCTCCATAGTCTTACCTATCTTCTCCTCGAACATCCTATTGACAAGACGTTGATATGTTGCCCCCGCATTTTTCAGACCAAAGGGCATCACCTTGTAACAGTACGTCCCCTTGTCAGTAATGAAGGCTGTCTTCTCAGAGTCTTCGGCATCCATGAAGATTTGGTTATAACCTGAATAAGCATCCATAAAACTCATGAGCTCATGCCCTGCCGTTGCATCCACCATCTGGTCTATCCTTGGTAAGGGATAACTGTCCTTTGGGAAAGACTTGTTTAGGTCTGTGAAATCTACGCACATCCGCCACTTTCCATTGGCCTTAGGCACGATGACTGCATTTGAGAGCCACTCTGGATAAGTAACCTCTCTTATGAACTCGGCCTCTTACAACTTTTTCACCTCTTCCCGGATGGCCTCATACTTCTCTCTGGAGTAGACTCTTCGCCTCTGTTTGATAGGCCTAGCATCTCCGTCCATGTTGAGCTTGTGGGTCATGATCTCAGGGTCGATACCAGGCATGTCTGCGTGACTCCACGCGAAGACACTCTGCCTCCTCCTGAGGAAGTTTATCAGCTCTTCCTTGATCCCTTGCTCCAAGGCCTTTCCGACCTGGACGGTTTTCTTCGGCTCGTCCTCATTGAGGACAATGGATTCTACCTCTTCCGCGGCCTCGCCCTTCTTCAATTTTATTTCGTCTCTGGGATCGAGAGTGTCAATGCTGTAAGTGGCGGTTGCTCTCTTATGGGCCTCTCGCTCTTCGGCCGAGTTGAAATAACACTCCCGCGCCGTGGTCTGGTCCCCTTGCACTTCCCCTACCCCATAAGGAGTCGGGAATTTTAGCATCTGGTGGACCGTTGACGGCACAGCTTCAAACTCTTTGAGGGCCACTCTTTCGATGATGAGGTTGTAGGCCGAGAAGACATTTTTGTCCATAACAAAAAAGTTTATCTTCTTGGTCAGCCTCGTAGGCCACTCATCTCCCATCCGTACATCCATTTCATACATGCCCAATGGGTGTACCTTCTCACCACTGAAGCCTATCAATGGGTGATGGTAGGGCACCAGCCTTGCCCTGCTAAGACCCAAGCTCTTGAAACAAGGCCAGAACATCACATCTGCTGAGTTTCCCCCATCTATGAGGATTCTCCCTACATCGCACCCATGCACCCTTGTTGTTATGAATAAAGGGTCATCATGGGGGGCTAAGATGCCCTTGTAGTCGAGTCTGGAGAACCCCACTACGAGGGTGTCCATGTCCACCTTCTTCCTCTTCTGCACTGCGTCAGAAGACGTTAGATTCACAACCTCAGGCTTGACCACTGACTTGGCCTCCGCTACATGAGCCTTCCTATCGGCTACCTCAGAGCCACCTCCTGTGAATCCCCCACATATGGTGCTAACACCAAAGGAGATCATTCCTACCCTCTTCACTGGGGTGTTGTCATCCTTAGGTGGGAGATCCGGGTCATCTCCATCATCACCCTCTGAATCATCATGCGTTCTAGCTGGGACATCGCCATGGCACCTGTCATTTCTTCTCTTCCTAGGGTCTTCTCTTCCACCCTTTGGGGCCTTGCCATCCACATACTTTCTCAGTTTCCCGGATTTCAGCATCTTCTCAATCTCATCCTTTAGAGCGAAGCATCTATCTGTGACATAGTTGTGATCCTGATGGAACTCACACCAGAGGTTTTTATTCCTCTTATGTGGTGGGGCCTTCAATTTTTCTGGCCACCTCAGAGCCCGGTCAGTCTTGATCTCATTAAGGATGTGCTCACAGCTCACAGTCAGAGGAGTGTAATGAGCGAACTTGTTATCTGCTGACCTCTTCTTCCCCTCTTTCTTTCCTTGGGACCTCCCAGTGCTACCACGGTTCTCCTCCTCATATTTGAAGGCCATTGCCTCTTCCGTATTCATCACTTTCCCTGCGGTGGACAGCAGCTCTGCCATAGACTTGGGGGGTCTTCCGCCAGCTTCCACAATAGCTTCCCCTTCTAGAGGCCTCCTATCAGGGCGGTTATGGCTATGCTCTCTTCGTAATCCTCCACCTCCAACTTCTCCTTGTTGAATCTTGCTATGTAGTCTCTTCGGCTTTCACCCTTAGCCTGTTTGACATATAGGAGGTGGGTAGTCTTCTTTTGAGGTCTCACCCCAAAGCAGAAGTTGTGGATGAACTACTCAGCTAGGCCTTTGAAGTTTTCGATCGAGTTCTTCGGAAGAGAGGTGAACCAGCTGTGCGCTGCCCCTGTCAAGGTTCCTGAGAAGGCCCTGCACTTCATCTCATCGGGTATCGAGTAAATATATGTCGCCGACTGATACATCTCGATATGGTGCACTGGGTTAGTGCTGCCATCATACTTAGGAGTCACTGTAGGAGGCTTGAACTTAGCTGGGGTTGGGAACCCCACTATCCTAGCTACAAACGGGGAGCCCTCCGAGTAGCCCCTCTGTAATGGGTCCCTGCTGTTTATAAGGTCCCCTATCTTCTCCTCGAGATGTTGGATTGAGTCATTCCAGGGTCTTCTCTCATCAACTTGGTCGAGGTTATCCCCTGCCACCTATCTGCGAGGGATAGAGGGTTCCCCAACCACGACCCGTTGACTGTTGACCTCTTCCTGCTCCCTAGCTCTTCTCTCCAAGGGTCGGCCTTGATCTGGCCGAGCCTGCCTATTCCCTCTTTGAGAGCCTGCCGCGCTCCTTGACCTCGATAGCCTCTGCCTCAGGTCATTGACTGGGCCCAGCCTCTCGAAGGTCGACCCTCTGCTCAACCTGTTAAAGGCCGACCCTCTCTGCTGGGCCTCATCTCTTCTTCAACCGACACATCCTTGACTCTGCCTATCAAAGGCCGACCCTCTTTGTTGGGCCTCGTCTCTTCTTCAGGCGACACATCCTTGGCTCTGCCTAAGAGGTCGTACGATGTTATCTGACACCTCATACGGCTCCCAGCAGTCTTCCGGGACCTCTTCAGCTTCTAGGTCATCATACCTGTCCTCTGGGTAAGGGTTTCCCTGCCTCCCCAGGCGCAAGCGCCTACGGTCAGCAACGTCCCTCCTCCGTTGAGGTGCAGGTTGTTCCTTCATGGGCGCTTGGGGTGGTCCCCTGGAGTCAGGATGAAGCTGAACTGCCGCCGGAGTTATCATGTCCGGTGAGACTCCAGGTGGCCTCATCATCATGGTTTGGCTGAGCTGGAAAAATTGATCCTTCATGGATTGTTGTGTTGCAACCAAAGATTTCAAGGCTGCTGCCACTTCCGCCATTTCGGACTGGGGAGGAGCCTGACTGGAACTTGCCCCTCCACCCCCAGGCGGCGGAAGAGGCGGCGGTAATTTTGGTGCCATGTATTAACAATAAAGAGCTTGAACAACAAGTTAGCTTAATACCTTAAAGGACCTCTTTCAATGGTGAAATAGCTCCACACAAGGGGTGGTTCCTGGTTCACCACCAGAGTCTCCGGTGAGGTAAAGCAGTAAAAGAGGAAGAGATAGCCTCTCGATTCCCACAAACGGTGCCAAAATGATGATGCTGGGAATCAACACCACCAGGTGAGGTGTTTCTAAGCTCTATATATATGAATAACAATGGTAGCACAGCTATATAATGAGATAAGAGAAGGAGGTGAGGATATGAGGAATGAACACCGGAATATAGGTGGTTCAGCCAATCCAGCCTACGTCCACAGTGAGTGTGTGAGTAATATCACTGAATGAAGGCACTAATGGCCATGGATACAATTCTCTCAAGCTCTATCTCTATCTACTGTATATTTAGACAGAGTTTTGGATAGGGTTGAATAATTGGAGTCCTTTTGAAGGTAGGGGATGACCCCTATATATAGTGCCTAGGGGGCGTAATGTACCCCCCATGCATGCAATGAGCATGTGTGTGATATCCTCACCAATGTGGGAATGCCATCTGTCACTGTCACATGTAAGTAGTGATGATGAAATATTCTCCCACATGTGGAGAATAATCTTGTTATAACTGATTTGTGCCCAGGTGTCCTTATCGTAATGTTAACAGATGCTCGGCAGTCATGTTGGTGAATGACCTCGGCCTGGGAGAGGCCGAGCTGTAAAGGCTTGATGTCCGTTCAATCCGAGAAGTGTCATAAGGACTCTCGGCCTGATCTCAGCCGAGACATTATGCTAGGTCTGCCCTAGCCGAGGTAGGGATAATCCAATGCTGGTGATTATTAAGGCCTCTTATGACCTCGTCCCAAGCCGAGGTTGAACCGGTTCCAAGTCGAGGGTCGGCTCACTGTCACCTCGGCCCACCCTTGGCCGAGGTTGTCATACCCAGGTGTACGAGAGTGCTGTTGATGCCTGTGATGCACGCAGTGCCCCTTGGTAGTGTAGAAGGTAGTGTCGGCCTGGGCCGAGGTAGGTCTGGCTGAAGGATGGTATCGCGGCCCCTGGCCTTCATAGGGTAGATCAATGTTTCGGCCATCATCTCGACCGAGGTAGGTGTCCCTGGGCCGAGGTTATACTTGGGCATATCATCAAGGTACGTGGAAAGGCTAAGATACGTGATGAGTATCGACAAGAATTTGAGACTTCAAGTATACATTGTGGGTTTACACTTCGTGTGGGCCAAATCATTGTCAGAATTTGATTGTTTCCTTTTGGCGTGGCAGTCGCCTGATTCGTCGTAGTTCTTGTATCTCCTTAATTCCGCTAATGGGAAATTATTATATTTTTTTATTTTGGTGTGGCCCTGTATAAGCTCAATAGTGATGCGGGCTAGGTTGATTATGGCTGATGTGTCCTAGTATATGAGCGATCTTTTCTGCGAAGGCACCTTATTCTATGCTAGTTTGTGTGTGCGCATGGTCACACGCTATTGTACGTAGTTTGCATATGTTACTTGAGTGTTTTAGGCTAACATGTTTTGTTAATTAATCGGTATAGTTAGTTACGAGTTGACCGTGTGTCCCGAAGTCAGTACTTGAGAATATTTTGATATCAATAATTGATCAAACATTAGGTGCTAGCATTACACTCTGATAGAAACTATGCGGTCTGAGATTGTGATTGCTCATATGTGATTGTGTTGTGATCCCAAGGTGACTTTAGTTTAGTGTAAGGGTCTCATAGAGATGTCGAGCGGATTGATCCCAGGGTGCTTTTGAAAAATTAAAAAACATGCTTGTGTTCGCTCCCATCATGCAAGATCTGGATTGGTCCTTACCATTCGAGCTTATGTGTGATGCTAGCGATTATGTGATAGGGGCTATTTTGGGCCAAAGAAAAGACAGCAAGGCTCATATCATCTTCTACGCAAGCCGGACTCTTACCAAACCATAACTCAATTACTCCACCACGGAGAAGGAATTCCTAGCGGTAGTATTCGCTGTCGATAAATTTTGGTCCTATCTTATCGGTTCCCCCATCACTTATTTCACCGACCACGCGGCTTTAAAATATCTGCTTGAAAAAAAAAGCAAATTTGCACCTCATAAGTTGGATCCTACTCCTACAAGAGTTTAATATATCCATTAAAGATAAAAAGGAGTTGAAAGCGTCATTGCCGATCACTTGTCATGGCTTTCGTTCGACGTACCTAGTGATCCTACACCCATAGACGAGTATTTTTCGGATGAGAAACTCTTTGCCACCTCTTTGCCCTGGTTTGTGAATATAGTAAACTATCTTGTCACGGGAGTCGTCCCTCCCGATTGGAAACCGCAAGATAAGAAGACGTTCATCACTTGGTCGCGCATGTTTTTCTACGATGATCCATTCCTTTTTAAATATTTCGCTGACCAAATCATTCGACGATATGTACCGGATGATGAAATTCCAAAAGTCATCCAATTCTGTCATTCGAAAGCATGTGGAGGCCACTTTTTCATGAAAAATACAGCCGCTAAAATCCTCCAAAGCGGTTTGTACTAGCCCACAATATTTTGGGATGTCAACAATTGTTGCAAATCTTACGACAAGTGTCAATGGATGGGAGCGATTACTCAATGAGACATGATGCCATTTATCTCGATTCTCATCATTGAGGTTTTCGATTGCTGGGGTATCAACTTCATGGGCCCTTTTCCCCCCGTCCTTTGGGTACTTATACATACTAGTCACGATAGATTATGTTTCTAAATGGGTGGAAGCCATAATTACTAAGACCAATGACAATAAAGTGGTGATACATTTCCTGCACGAACACATAGTTTCTCACTTTAGTGCACATAAAGCGCTAATCATTGATAACGACACACACTTTTGCAACAAGCCGTTTGAAAGAGTTATGAAAAAGTATGGTGTCATCCACAAGGTTGGAATGACATATCACCCACAAACGAATGGACAGGCTGAGTTGGATAATCGTGAAATCAAGCACATCCTAGAGAAGACCGTCGTGCCCGGAAAGATTGGTTCCTTCGATTGAACGATTCACTATGGGCCTACCGTACCGCATACAAGAACCCACTACGAATGTCCCCATTCCTCTTTCTGTATGGCAAACCTTACCATCTTCCCGTTGAGTTGGAGCACAAAACGTATTGGGCAATTATGAGGTTAAATTACGATACGGACAAAGTCGGTGAAGCTTGTAAGCTTCACTAAATGAGTTAGAGGAGATACGCAATGATGCGTATGAGAATGTCAAGATTTCAAAAGCCCGAATTAAACTCGCACATGATAAGATTATTCGATGGAAAGAGTCTCAACCGGGACAAAAGGTACTCCTCTATAACTCCCGGCTTCATCTATTTCTGGGTAAATTGCGGTCTCGATGGACTGGTCCATTTGTTGTGAAAAGTGTATTCCCCCACAAAGCAGTAGAAATGGAAGAATCAAAAGGGGGGAACACATTCAAAGTCAATGGACAACGCTTAAAGCCATATGTTGAAGCGCGCATAGAAAAGATTGACACCATTTGGTTATCGGACCCCATTTACGGGGTAGAGTGAGCTTGAATTGAGAGGTCGTCGCACCCCCGACGTGTATGGGGTGAATTCTTATGTATAGTAGTTGTACGTAGGTTAGGATAAGTGCAGTCCATAGGATCAAATCACAAAAGGAGAGGAATTCGAGCACCAATACGCTTTACGAGGCAAGCATTTTAGAGCCAATTTTGAGGTGAGAGGTAATCAAGTCATATAGGTGTCGGATCATAGGTAGGAGCAATCGTAAGTCATAAGAGGAGAACATACCTTCCAAGAGGTGATCTAGAGCCATTCTGAGTACCAGATCGATCCGAACCTGGGCACCCGGATTGGTCTTGTGTGGAAAATTGATATAAAAAAATAAAAGGACCGGATCGATCTGGCCCTGGGGACCCGAATTGGTCCGGTGTCTGCAACTCTTTTCTTTCCCTAGGTTCACCCCCTTTTCCCTCAATCCCTCAAATTCCCTCCCATTTTCGTCTCCTCCCTTCCCAACACCCGTTTTCCCTCCCAAATCCCTCCCCCTTTTCCCTCCAAATCCTACCCTACCCTCTCCCCTCACCCCTATAAATTCTACACCTTCCCCACCCCATTTCCCCCACCACTACTCAATCTCTCCTCTCTTTCACTAATTCTGCCCAGCACTATTACTCAATCCCAAAACCATGGCCAACCAACTACCTCCCCAAAAATATGATTCCGTCGAAATTCTCGACGACGGAGCCGCCAACTACCGCTCACGTCAAGAGCAACGGTGGTGGGAACCTTTTTTCGGCCAACCTCGCAAAATCCAAATAGAGCGCCAAGTCATTTGGAATGACATGCTTAATTCTGTCATCGCTCTTTTCATGGCCCGGGGTTTGTGTCTTTTCCTCAACGAACCTCATGATGCGTTCTGGCCTAATGCAGTGCGCACCTTCTATGGCTCCTTTATTCGCACCGGCCACCACGTGATTGAAGCTAGCATTGGCGGCATCTACGTCCCTTTCTCTTTGGAACTTTTGTCCCAGAAGTTGGCTGCCAAAGATGTCCCGACCCCACAGCATTACATTTACCCAAACCCTCTTGCCCCGCTTGAAAAAGACCTGTGCATGTATCGCATTGACCCCAATGCTAACTGGAATACCGAAACCTACCCGGTGGGCCAGCTCAGTGACAAAGCAAGCCTCACTTTCAAAATAGCGTGCGCCAACATTCTCCCCACGGGCAATAACTCGGCGATGCGCCCGCGTCAAGCCACCCTCGTCTACCACCTCTTTGACCACAACACCCTCATCAACCTGGATACTTGCATTTATAAAGACAAATTCGTCTCCGTCACGGATAAAAAGGGCATCACTCCTCTCCCTTATGCCCTGCTCCTAACATCCATGCTAGCCGACACCGAAATTTCCCCCCCCCCCATAAGATTTCCCGCGCCGCCCAACTCCTTTTGCGTCCACCTCCAGGACTGAACGTGAAAAACAACAAGCCCGCATCCAAGCCCTATTGGCATAAGAGGATAGTAATACCGAAGAGGGGGATAGTGCCGAAGAAGAGTAAGAGAGTGGTGATGTGGAGAGCAGCGAGGAAGATGAGGACGATATTGTGATGGGCATTATGATAGCGAGGAGGATTCTGATTTTTCACCCGCCAATGCAGAAATTAATCAGCATCTTTCGGCGGTGGAAACCTGGTTTGACAGATTTCTCAGGTAATATCAATGGGATCAAGAGGCCTACCGAAGAAAAACGGACATGATGCATCATCTCCAAACTCACATGTACAAACTCAACTTCGGTGGACCCCCTCCAAGCTTCTTCTATAACCCATATGACCCCAGCGCGCCCGAAACTTCCAACCCCCCGCCCCAGTGATGTTTATGTTATTTTTTTAAAAGTGGTTGTGTACTTGTTGGTCCTTATCACATGGTTGTTTGTTTTCCTTTCCGTTTGTAACACATGTTGATCCGTTATATAAAATTCTGTATTTTCCTTATTTGTTCGTTTTATTTATTCGCACTTTTAATTCGCTTTGAGTTAGATTTTAGTCCTTTTTGCTTGAGGAGAATGCAAAAGTCTAAGTTATGGGGGGTCACAAATGCGTCTCTCTAAAACTTCACAAATTTTCAAAAATGCCCAAAAATTTCAAAAAAATCATAAAATTTTGAAAAATCCAAAAAAAATTTCCTTCAAAATAAATAAAAATTGGAATTCAAAATTTTCAAAAATATAATTAAAATTCGATTTAAAGTCTCAAATTGTAAAAACATAATACACAAAACCTAAATTGACCAAAGATGGAAATTGAGCGAATGTAAACGACTTAACGAATAAATGTGGAGTTTAATAAACCTAGTGAGATTCGAGCCTTTATTTATTGTGAATTTATAAATCAATCCGAGTTAATTGTTAACTCAAAGTTCTTTTCTGCGTTCTAATAAGTCGTCGAGGATCTCAATTCTTTCACTTTGATCGGTTATGGAAAATGTATGTGATATTGCCTTGAAAAACATGCCAAATAGATCTCTAAACTAAATTAATCTCGAGACGCATATGGTAACGCAATTAGTATTTCGAACAATGAAGTAGGCCCTCATTTGTCACCCAAAAATATTGGCCAGAAAAGTAGCGAAAAATTATCCCTTTTGTAAACCAAAATTGAGCCAAATAAATTTTTCCCTTTCGTTTGACAACCCGAAAAACCCCAATTGGCCCGGAATTGTGAAAGTTGATAATCTCGAAAATTAAGTCCGGAAAGTGCATAAAAAAGGGAAACAAAACAATAGATATGCTCAACAAAAATAGAAGGAAAAGAATAGCGTGAAAAATAGAAAAAATAGAAAAATCAGAAGAAAAAATGAGCAAAAACCACGAAAAAGCACTAACGAACATCATAAGAAAATTTTCCAATTCCAGATTTCCCTACCATTCCCATTTTACTCAATACACCTTTAACCCGAAAAATTCCTAATAGGGTCCAATTTGCGAAATTGGTTACCGCGTGGAGAGATAAAGCACAAAAAGATAATAAAAGAGATTAAAGATATGAATTAGAGGTAGTGTTCCCATTTTCTTATAACCGTAATCCAATGATGAGATCCATTTACCATAAAATTCCGTCTTTATATTTGTGCGCGTGAACTTGGTTCCAATGCATTTACTCTTATAAATCACGCATACCGAGAGAAAATATCCACACTTTCGAGAGATTCGTTTGTGAGAGCATCCCGTGAGATTTTGAAATCAAAATGAATTTTCGAATAAGTAACGTAATGGTCAATCGGTGGAAATTCGCGGTTAAATTTTTGGCTTAGCACACAGGCACTATGATTTGAGACTCTTGAACATGAATTGATGATTATTATTTTCTGAAAAAGTTTGAGTTATACAATTTTTGTGTATTTTGAGTTTTCTTTGAGTCGAATTTTGTGAGGATATTCGTTGCAAACCCTCACGAGACACAACTCGTCCTACTAGGGTAACCTAGGGGTTTAAAGGCTTGTTTCATACGCTAAATGCAATTGCTTGCCCGCGAAAGAGGTACTCTATCCCATTTTAGAGTTGTATCATGTTTTGATTCTTTTATAATGTTCGGGATGATCAAAGTTCTAAGTTAGGGGGGTTCGATTAGGCATAAATTCTGCCAAGTTTACCCCTTAATTTAGAGGCTTTTATTACCTCGGACAACGTAAAATGAATTAGTTTATCTCATATCTTTTCTAACGGTTTCGTCTAACAAGTATCCCGAGTTTCGTGTATTTTTTATTAATTTTATAGGTATTTAATACATGAAAGAAAGAAAGAGACCCGAAGAAGCAAGAGAAAAGAAAGAGGACGAATTAAAAGGGTAAAAGCATAACTTTCACCTGGAATTTGGTTGAGGATCCAAAATAAAAGTCGAAGATCTCGAATTTATGAATGCGTAGGAAGAAACGGCGTCCCAATCCGAGTTCTAGATTAGAAGTTATGATGTCCCGAAGATGTGTGATAATCAAGATATTTTGAAGAGATATTTAAGAGAAATTGATAAGCAATTCCAGACCAATCCGGCTTATATGAAAAATGGACCAATCCGGGTACTCAAAATCATTGCATAAAAATACGTCTATCGGACCAATTCGTTATTCCATAAAAATGGATCAATCCGGCCCCAAATTTTATAGCATAGAGACTTGTTTATCGGACCAATCCGTGTGTTAAGAAAAATGGACGAATCCGGTTGTTACCCGGACCAATTCAGTATGTCCTGACCGGATCGATCCGGGGTTCAAGATTTGGGGCTATCTTCTTCTTGATAGAGTTTTGTATGCATTCAAATCCTATAATTTTAGCAGGGTATAAATTTAAAACACCTCCCAGACATTAAAAAAAGTCTCCGAATCCGTTTAGAGAAGATTTGTAATTAGCTTAGAGGAGAAAACAACAAGAACCCTAGTTTTTATATAACTTTGATTCCAGTTCTGTAATTCAAGTAATTTTATTCCAATTCTTGCTTTCATTATTGCAGTAGTTAATTCCTTAGTGAGTAATTTCATTCTTCTTCACCATCAAGTTTGTAGTTAAAATGTTTTCTTCCATTCAAAACATGTTTTATTCTAGTTTTAATATGTTCGGCTAAATTTTCAAGGGTTGGGGTGCATGAACCCCACCCGATGTAATTTATGATAGTGAAAATAGAAGTTGGAATTAAAATCTTAGGTGAATCGTGTCGTATTACAGGTACGACCGTTGTGGACTTTTGATCTCATTTGCCCTTGGTAACCGGGATGCTTACAAAAGCGACGCGAGTGTTGGTTAATGCGATACTGCTTAAATTCATCCTTTGCTTACATACTATGCGAGCTACGATCCCTCATATATGTAATACTTAGGAGTCTTAAAGACGGGATTTTAATTCGCCCTTTTCTTACATACTGTGCGGGCTACGATCCCTCATATATGTAATACTTAGGAGTATTAAAAACCGGGTTCATTTAAAGTTTTAATTTTGAATATAGTATCCTATGAAGTGAATTGCTAGAGTATGGGGGATTGTAACCCGACCTATTGTTCTCATTTCATATTCCAGTAGTAAAACTTTTCGTCATTAGTTTTTTAGTTAATTAGAGTAATTGCATTTCATTTATTCATAGTTTCATTAGTTACTCATTTTCAAAATTTTCATCTCATTGTAGTTGTCCCGTATTCCAAATCACCTTTTTCCTTCCTTTTAGATTCAAAATTAGATTACCCTTATCTTTCCAACGTCGTTACGACTTCATTCGTCCTATTTCCCTTAGGATCAATACCCGACTTATCCAATTATTACTTGAGTGACAGGCTTGCACTTGAGCCTAAATAGCACGCACACTAGACACATTTGTGGCCGCGTTAACTATGAGTTATTCTCCAAAGTCTCGGCTCCCCAAGTCATTGACTTTAGACTTCACTCCTTAGCTCAGGTATTGATACTCTCTTGACAAACTCCTGTCTCGTCTCTAACTAGTACACTTTGACCTTTTCTAATCATTTTGTAGGATGTGTATGATCTTGCCTCGACCTCCAAATGGATGTCCGAGAACTATCCCAAGGTTTGTGAGGCCGGCAGGGCTTTGAGGTCTAAAGAAGAGCTGAAGAGAAAGCCCAAGGATGTTCGATGCGATTATTATAAGGCTCTAGACACTCTGAAGAAAAGGGACGCGAATTTTCAGACAAAGGATGACCTTCTAAAGACATAGGGAGAACTCCTTTTAAAGAAGGATGAAGACCTCTCGACTTTGACTGCCCAACATGCCAAAGATCTTGAATCCGCCATTTACCAGTCCTAGGCTTTATCGGTTGAGTCTCTACAAAAGATAAGGGACGAAGCCATCGAAGCATACAAGTATAGTGAAGAGTTGGGAGGTTTCGGCATGGAGTGGTTTGAGAGGGGATTGAAGACAACTTACAGGTTGGTCACCACCTAGTTTGTTGTAGTAGTCTCCTCCATCCACTCTGAGTTGGAGTCTCCTGACATGGAGGACTCTTTTATGGACGATGCCTTGGAATACGTTGAGGCACTGCAGGCAGCCGAGGCTAATGAAGCACTACCCGACCCCCTATTGAGGATACCAATGCCTCAGTCATCCCTACTCAGGTCGAGGGGACTGCCGATGGGTTGGCTATGGTAATTGATCAAGCCCTTATTGATGAGAGAGTTACAAATACAGAGTCAACTTCATAGGGTGGTCGTCTGTGACCAATACCCTCTCATCTGTAACAACTTACTTTACTTTTTACAAATTGGTATCAGTTTTGAACATTGCTGATCATAGATTATATTTAAGATGAATATACAATATTCCTCCTTTCATATTTTTCTGAATTATATTTGCCTTTATATACATGTCATTGTCTCATGTTTTGATCAACTACCCATAACCATAATGAAATGATTTTTAATTTTCATCCACTAGATTATAGTGTTTAAGCACAAGTCCCCTCTCGTCGTTTTGAGAGTGCATGGATGACAGTCGTCTTGTCCATGTACTGTCATCTCGACCGAGAGAGTAAATCCACAAACTTAATTATGTTTAATAATGAACCACAACTAAGTGATTTTTAATTTTCATCCACTAAATTATGGTGTTTAAACACAAATCCCCTTTGTTATTTAGAGAGTGTGTGGATGAGAGTCATCTCGTCCATGCAATGCCATCTCGGTCGAGAGAGTAAATCCACCAACTTAATGATGTTTAACAAGTTAGACACAACTAAGTGATTTTTAATTTGCATCCTCCAAATTATGGTGTTTAAGCAAATCCCCTCTCGTCATTTTGAGAGTGCATGGATGATAGTTGTCTTGTCCATGCGTTGTCGTCTCCGTCCAGAGAGTAAATCCACCAGCTTAATGATGTTTAATAATGAACCACAACTAAGTGATTTTTAATTTGCATCCACCAAATTATGGTGTTTAAGCAAAAGTCCCCTCTTGTCGTTTTAGGAGTGTATGGATGAGAGTCATCTCGTCGATGAACTGTCATCGGGATCGAGAGAGTAAATCCACCAACTTAATGATGTTTAATAATGAATGTCTTTAGATGTTATTGACAGCCCATGGATGAGGTTGACCCTGTCTGGACTATCATATCACCGAGGGATGTTTCAAGTCTACTTCACAACGAATGATGATTTATAGCTTAAGATGAGTTGATACATGCCAATAACAAGTATTCAAATAAATGGACAACATATGAGAGAACACTTAAGACTTTTATATAATTTCATTAATATTTCTTTCACCCTCTGAGTCTCATATACATGTATTATAATATAATTGAAAAGAGACTACGTCTGATTGAAATCTCATTAGTAATATTTCTTGAGGTGGTCGGCGTTCCATGGGTTGGAGAATGGCTCTCCTTGTAGATTTTCCAATATATACGTACCCGGAACCACTTCTTCGACTAATTTGTATAGGCCATGCAATTTTGGATAAAGCTTATTCAATTTTTGCCTTGTCTTCTTCAGCATTAAGTCTCCTATTGTCAATGAGCGTGCCTTTACTCGCTTATTGTAGAACCTTATTATTCTTTGTTGGTAGGAAGCTTGACTAACCTCAGTGTCTTCTATTTTCTCTTCCACACGATTTAGGTCAATCCTGGTCTCAATAATGTTCTTCTCCAGGTCGTCGATTTGAATCTTATGAGCAAGTAGACCTATCTCTGTCGACGCTACTACCTCTGAACCATAAGCCAACATAAATGGATTTTCCCCGATAAGAGTCCTCTCCGTTGTTCTGTATGCCCAGAGGACATCATATACTTCTTCGACCCACCTACCTTTAGCATATTCTAACCTTTTCTTGATTCCCTCACGGATCGTTCTGCTTATTACGTCTATCTGCCCATTATCATGGGGTCGGTTAGGCACAGAGAAGAACTTCTTGATGCCTACTCGCTCACAATATTTTTCCAGAGAGACATTCTTGAAATGTGTTCCATTATCAGATATCAGAGTATTAGATAGGACGTACCAAGAGATGATGTTTTTCCAGATAAAGTGGAAGGTATTCTTCTCCCTAATTATTATCATTGGCTCGGCCTCTACCCATTTTGAGAAATAATTGACCACCACGATCAAGTAGCGATAATTATTCACAACTCTAGGAAGGGGTCCAACCAGGTTGATCCCCCAAACAGCGAAGGTCTAAGGAGATGTGATAGAGGTAAGAGGTTTATGAGGTTGGTGAGGTATGGTAGTAAACCTCTGGCATCTATCACACTTATTTACGTAAGTAGCTGCGTCCTTGGCCAACATTAGACACCAATAACCCTGCGTAATGATACACTTATCCAACAGTCTTTCTTCGATGGGACCCTTCATGCACATTTTTTAAAACATACTCCACCTCATATGGATTAACACATCTAAGGAGAGGAAGCAGGAACTCTTTCTTATACATAATGTCTCCTATGAGGGAGAACTTAACAGCTTTGTACCTAAGTTTCTTTGGCTTGGCCTTAGACTCGGGTAGTTCCCCATCTCTAATATAACGGACTATAGGATCCATTCAATAGGCTCCCATAATCACATTTAAATAAAATTCAACAGTATTTTCTTCTCCTTCGATCATCCACCGATAAAGAACTTTTAGCGGGAGAGTCCATCTGATTTTAGTTCTGGTGGCTGAAGTTAACCTTGCCAAGGCATCAACTCGACCATTGTCCAGTCGAGGCATCCTCTTCAGCCTCACTTCAGCAAACTGCCTCAATACTGCCTTAACCCTTCCCAAGTACTTTACCATTATGCCACCTTTGGCCGCATACACCCCCAAAATTTGACTGACAACCAACCTCGAATCACAATGCACAAGGAGTTGGCCAACATTCTGTGTCCGGGCTATGGAAATACTTGCTAGTAGAGCCTCATTCTTAGATTCATTTTTGGAAGCTTTGAAGTTGAATCTCAATGCATACTCTATATTGGTCCCATCTGGAGCCGACGATATCAATCCCGTGCTACTTCCATTTTCATATTAAGGCCCATCAACAAAGAGGCTCCACAGAGTACCATTTTGTAAAAAACTACCCTCTTCTCGAATTTCATTCTTGAAAATATATCGTTCCTCCTAATTCTCTGACACTTTATTTCTTGCTGGACTCGTCCTGGCCTCGTTCGGGGGAGGACATGTTCTGCTTATTGGCCTCGTTCCAAGTCAACTAAACCACAAAGTCTACTAGGGCTTGCCCCTTGATGGTCGTTCTTGGCTGATAGATGATGTTGAACTCTGCCAATTCGATTGACCAAGTCATCAGTCTTCCTGATTTCTCAGGCTTATGAATTACTTATCTGAAGGGTGAGTCTATGAGGACCACCATGGTATGTTCCTGAAAGTAGGGCTTCATCTTCATTGAGGCATGGATCAGTGTGTAGTCTAACTTCTTCATATTGTGGTACCTTTGTTCTGCCCCTTGGAGTGCCTTACTATTAAAATACACTATTTTTTGGATTCCATCCTCTTCTCTTATAATAGCGACACTAATGGCTGACTCAGATACTGCTAAATAAAGATACAGTCTCTCCCCTTGAACTGGTCTTGATAATAGGAGTAGACATCCGAGGTAGGACTTAAAATCCTTAAAGGCTCCATCACACTCCTCATTCCATTCAAAATATTTTCTTAATAATTAAAATAAAGGAAGGCATTTATCAGTGGATCTAGAGACAAACATGTTTAGCACTTCCACTCTTTCGGTTAGTCTCTGCACATCATCTATTGTCGTAGGAGTCTTCATCTCCAACAAGGCCTTGATTTTCTACGGATTGGCTTTGACCCCTCTCTGATTCATAGTGAATTCTAAAAACCTTCCCGCTTCTATGCCGAAGACACACTTGGCAGTGTTGAGCTTCATCTGATACTTATCCTTTATGTCCAAAGTGCGCTCAAGGTTGTCCACATGTGTGTCGGCCTTGAGGCTCTTAGTTAGTATATCATTAATGTACAATTCCATCGTCTTCCTGATCTGGTCTTTAAATATTTTGTTGACCAGCCTCTGATATGTTGCTCCAACATTCTTCAACCCAAAGGGAATGACCTTATAATAATTTGTCCCCTTATGAGTGATAAAGGTTGTCTTTCCTTCGTCGATCGGGTCCATGTATATCTGGTTGTAGCCTGAGTAGGCATCCATGAATCTCATCAATTCATATTCGACTGTAGCGTCTACCATATGATCGATCATAAGCAAAGGGGAGATATCTTTTGGGCATGATTTGTTTAGAACATGCATCCTCCATTTACCATTAGCCTTAGGGACAATGACATCATTTACTAGTAAATCGGGATAGATGAGCTCCCGGATGAAGTCAGCCTTCTCTAACTTCTTAACCTTATCTTTGATAATGTTATATTTCTCTCTTGAGTAGACTCGTCTACTCTGTCGTATTAACTTAGGATCATCGATTACGTTGAGCTTATGACACATAACTTCTGGTTCAATACCTGGCATGTCTTTGTGGCTCCATACGAATATGCTTTGCCTCTTGTTCAATAGCTTCACCAGTTCTTCCTTAACCTCCTTTTTTTAGGGTTTTTCTAATTTGAATGGTTTTTTCTGGCTCATCCTTATTGAGGGCGACAGATTCCACCTCTTCAGTGGCTTATGCCATCATGATTTTCCTCTCATCTATTGGGTCCAGGGTATTGATATTGTAGGACGTAGTTGCCTTTTAGGAGCTTCCCTTTCCTCAACTGAGTTAAAGTAGCATTCTCGTTCAAACACTTGATCAGTTTGGACTTCCCCTACCCCATAAGCGGTCGATAATTTCACCATTTGGTGTGAAGTGAAGGGCAGGGCCTCAAACTTTTTGAGGGCCACTCTTCCCATAAAAATGGTATAAGTCGAGTATACACTTTCATCCATTATAAATGAATTAACCTTCTTTGTGAGCCTTATTGGAAAAACATCTCCCACTCGGACGTCCATCTCATATATACCCAATAGATGGACTTTATCACCACTTAATCCAATCAATGGATGATGATAAGGCACGGGACTCTTCTTGATGAGTCCCAGGCCTTTGAAGCATGGCCAGGACATAACATCAACTGAACTTCCACCGTCAATGAGTATTCTTGGCATGTCATACCCATGATCCCTGGTTGTAATCACCAGGGGGTCTTCCTGGGGAGATATGATACCTTTGAAGTCCAGTCTTAAAAAAACCATAATCAAAGTGTCCATATCCACTTTCTTCCTTTTCTTTGACTTAACGCCTATTGCATTCAAGTTAACCGCTCTAACTTTAGGAAGAGCTTTGACCTATGCAACATGTGCCTTTCTATCATCCACCTCTGAGCCTCCTCCTGTTAGGCCCCCACAAATCATCTTCACATCGACTGAAAGCATATGAAGGGGACCTTTAGGACCATCATCCTTTAGTGGCAGATCTGGATCGTCCTATCATCGTCATCTGAGGAATCATGTTTTTTCCCCAGGATCATCCTCTTTGCACTTATCAGCCCTTCTTTTTTTGGGGTCATCTCGCCCCCCTTTCGGCTACCACTGCTTATATATTTTCTCAGCTTCCTAGCCTCAAGTATCTTCTCAATCTTATCTTTCAGAGCGAAACATTTGTCGCTTAAGTTCCCGTGATCTTGGTGAAATTCACACCGAGCTTTCAGCTTTTCGGGCCAGCTTAGGGATCATTCATTCTTGATCTCATTCAAAATGTTCTCGCAGCTGACCATGAGAGGAGTGTACCTAACAAACTCATCATCATCTGATCTTTTTTTCCATCTTTACTCTTCTTCTGAAATTTTCTCCCACTACTAGTCCCCTTCTCCTCCTCACACTTAGATTCCATAGTTTCCTCAATGTTGATGACCTTACCGATCATAGCTAATAGCTCGGCCATAGACCTTGGTGGGTCCTCAGCAAGCTTCCAAAGAAATTTCCCTTTCTGTAGAACTCCTATTAGTGTGGTCATTGCAATACTTTCCTCGCAATGTACTCCCTGAGACTCTCATTCTTCCCCTGCTTAACGTACAACAGGTGAGTAATCTTCTTCCGGGGTATTATCCCAAAGCAGAAGTTGTAAATGAATCATTTTGCAAGTTTCTGGAAATTTTTAATGGAGTTCTTTGGGAGCAAAATGAACCATATATGGGATGCTCTAATTAAATTGCTTCAAAATGCACGACATTTCATCTCATCTGAGACGGAGTAGATGTCTACATCCAACTGGTATATTTTTGCATAGTGCACAAGGTTGGTACTCCCATCATACTTTGGAGTAACCACTGGTGGGTTGAACTTGGAAGGGGTAAAAAAATTAACTATCTTAGCTATAAAAGGAAAGCCTTTAGAATAACCCCTCTGCAAGGGGTCTTGACTTTTAAGAATGTCCTGAATGTTATTCTCTAACCTCATAATCGATCCATTCCAGGGACTCTCGGTAGCTTACATAATGTCATCCTGGAAGATATTGTCATATACCACCTCAATTGGTCGAATAGATGGTTCCCTGGTTACCGACTTGTGTCGGCTGTCTACCTCTCTTTGGCCCTCATCTCAGCCACATGGGGGTCGAAAGTCTGGCCCTCTCTCCTTGAGCCAGCATTGCTCCTTGACGTGGACATCCTTTCTCTTAGGTCGCTAATAGGGCCGAGCCTCTCAAACATCGACCCTCTACTTAATCAATTAAAAGTTGAGCCCCTTGGTTGTGCATTACAAATCGACCTCCTATCATGGCTTCAAATTTCTTGGATGGGGCATAACGTATTCCCAGATACTTCATATGGCTCCCAACAATCAGCCTAAGCATCTTCAGCCTCATAATTATCATAACGGTCTTTTGGGCAGGGTTGGCCTTGCCTTCCAGGAGTAAATGCCTAGGACCAGAAACGTCCCTCCGCCACTCAAGAGGTGGTATGTATTTGCATGGTGACTGGAGTGGTCTCCTGGAATCCTAATGGTGCTCCACGACTTCTGGAGAAATCATCTACGATTGTACCCCTACTGTCCTAATTGTCACATTTTAGCTGAAGGCAGCCAGTTGTTCTTGCATTGCTTATTGGCTGGCCACCAACGACTTCAATGGCGCAGCTACTTCAGCCATCTCTGACTGAGGAGGTGGGTTGCTAGAACTAGGACCACCAAATAGCGGTGGTGGTGGTGGAAGTTCTGATGCCATGTATTAAACCTAATAGATGAGCTATAACTAGAGAGTAAAAGCTTAGTAGCTCAATAGGAAATTCTTCAATACTGAAACAACTCCACAAGAGGGGAGGACTAGTTCACCACTAGATATTTCGATGAGGGTAAGCTAAAGAAGGGAAGAGATGATACTTCTCATTTCCCAAAGACGGCGTCAGACTGATGACACCAAAAATGGCACCACCGGATCATAGATATAAGAAGCACAAAACATGCATATAACAATGGCAGCAGACATAGAATATATCAGTGAAGAAAGTGGTGAGGTGAAGGGGATGACCACCTGAATTTAAGTGGCTCTAACGTAGACTACATCCACTATGTGTGTGTTAGTGAAATCCACTAACAAAAATGGCACTAATGGTCTGGGTTACAACATTCAAGCTCTCTCTCTACTAGGTACAACTAAGCAAAGTTTTTAGTAGGGTTTTAATTAAGAGATCCCTTCTAATGAAGAAGATTAAGAGTATATATGGTGCCTTTGGGGTGTATTTCACCCTCAAGCATGCAATAAACATGTACAAAATGTTCCCAGCTAATAAGGAGAAACCAACTGTCTTCACCACATGTAAATCGTGATGATCAAATATTCGCTCACATGACAAAAGGATTTGGGTATAATGGTTTTAGTTCACGTGTGTCACACATCCATGCACACATCTCCACACGTCACCCATTGCACGCACTCTATCGTCAATGTGACCTCGGCCAACCATATCGACTGAGGATAGATTCATAGAACTATGAACCGCTGAGGAGTGGACACCCATGATATTGATTCATCTCGGCCTGTCCTTATCGACCTGGGCAAAGCCAAGGACGAGAATACCCATTCACTAGGAATGATGCATATAGCTCATACTTGGACAGTATCAAGGCCGAGGTCGAGGCACCTGAGTCAGTGTTGGCCGAGTTTTATCAGGTCGGGTCATAACGTCTCACTTTTGAATGATTGGTGAGGATCACTTATAGCCGAGGTTGCATGTTATAGACAAGACGATACTTGGCATATCAATGTTTATTCTTTAAGTGAAGACTCAACTCCAGGAGCAAATGGTTTTAGGGGAAGTTCTATAGTAAATGTTAGAAAATTACCAAAGATGAATTTATTTGGGGACATTCTTAGATTCTTTGTGGGATGTGATCCACTAAAAACCTGGTGTAGCACCTCTAGTGTGTTGATCCCCAAAATTTAGCAGCCTAAGAGATTTGAAGATTATAGGACCATTGGTTTGTGCAACGTCTCTTACAAATTGATTGCCAAACTTTTATCATGTAGACTTAGCACTTTTCTTCCCAACTTGGTTTTACAGAATTCGAATGGACTTGTTAAAGGAAGATGCATACAAGATAATGTTCTTATCGCCTATGAAATGGTCCATAATCTAAGAAGAAAAATTAAAGACAAGAGTGACATCACTAAACTTGACATGGAGAAGGCTTACAATAGAGAGGATTGGGTGGTTCTCACGAAGGCATTACGAAGATTTGGCTTGGGTAAAAGATGCATTGACCTTAATTTGAAAAGTATATCTAATAATTGGTTTCCAATTTCCATTATTCGTCTTTCTTATGGCCACTTCAATTACACTAGAGGGATTAGGCACGGGGATCCTATTTCTAAAAGTTTATTCATTCTAGCTGCTAAAACTCTCAGTAGAGGCCTTGGCAAGATAATTCACATTAGTAAAGTGCATCCTTAGTATCACCTTTTTGGTAGTTCTATCAACTCACACTTAAGCTTTGTTGATGATGTGATTTTGTTCTCTAAGGGTGACAAAATAAGGTTAAGGAATTTATTGTCCTTTACTAAATTGTATGTTGGTGGTTTTGGGAGGAAAATTAACATCAACAAATGTAGTATTTATTTCTAGTCTAAGCTATCATTGAGTTCCCCAAAAGAAAGAGAAGATGCTGTGAGACTTAAGCACATTTCCTTTCTAATCAAATACTTGGTTTTCCCTTTATTCAAGGGAAGAAATAATATTATCTACTATTCTAATTTGGTTAATACTTTGCGGAATAAAATTATAGGTTGGCAATTTAAGGTTTTGCCTAGTGGGGTAGATCCATTCTTGTCAAGAATGTTCTATCCTTAATCCCTACCTATCGGTTGGCCTCTCTGCATCATCCAAAGGGTGTTATTAATCAAATACATGTGATATTTAATAAATTCTTTTGGGGAGGAAGTGAATCTCAAGGATGGAAACATTAATGGGTGAGTTTGAATCATTTTTGTAGAGATAGAAAGAGGGAGGCCTTCCATTCTCGGATTTAAGTTTTGCTTCTAATGCTTCCAGTATAAGAATTTTTTGAAAATAAAAAACTAAAGGTTCGATGTGGGACAACTTCATGAAGAATACATATCATTGAAAGCTCTCTAATTCTTCTAGAGAATCGCTAGCGTGGAGGAGAATGGAAAGTATGAAAGATATTTGCCTCATAAATTTGGAGTATGCTAATAATATTTGGATATGGAAGCCTTCAACTTCAATTTTTTTCTCATTTTTTGTAGTTGTTGATGTCCTTCGTGTTCTCCATCCATCCTCCAGCTTGATGGATTTTATTTGGGATCCCCACATACTCATAATGTTATCCATTAATGCATGCATAATGACCTATAAATTCACCTCTGTCAAATAAAATATCCAAAGGCTTAGTATTAGGATGGCGTCAATTTACTAATTTTTTTAGTGTGATATTACCAAAAAGGTTTGGTCCTTCTTCACTAACCTTATGGGTACCCCTCTAATTTAGTCTAGCTTTAATGTGATGCTAATGAGATGGCAGTGCAGTATGGTCAATAAGAACTTCTAAAAGATATTATGCAATGTGATTCCTTTTATTATTTTGGGCATATTTTAAAGCCAAGGAATAAAGATACATTTAAAATGCTAAAGATCCTGGTAATATTATTATTCACTAATGTGTTTCGTTGATTACTAACAATTGTAGATGCGTTGACTTTATTGATTTTGAAAATACTCTGATTATAACATCATTGCTTTGTTTGCTCTGCATATCCACCCAAGCCTACTTGTTGTAAAGTTATGTAGCAGAAATTGCCCTTGTGTAACTAGTCTAAATTGAATATTGATGGGGATTCTAAAGTAACCTTGACACTAATGGATGTGGGGGTATTATTAGGGACCATCTTGGAAATTTGGTTGTTGGTTTTGCTCATCTATTTGGTTCTTCCACAAATAGATATGCAGAATTGTATGGTCTTAAGGTGGGACTTCAGATTTGCTCCCAGTTTAATGTCAGTCCTATTACAACAAATTTAGATTCTTTAACGGTAATTAATCGAGTTAACGAGATATGGAAACTGTCCTAGAAAGTTAGAGCTTGTTACCTAGAAATCATGCAATTTCTCAAATCGATTCAATTCTTTGTGACCTATTGTTATATAGAATCGAATATGGTTACTGATTGTTTGGCTAATGAGGGTGTGGGGCTAGATTTTTTAAAGATTTTTGAAAGATTTGAGGATCTTCCTAAGAGAGCTAGAGTTGTTTGCATGTTAGACAAATGTTGTACTATAGACATTAGAATCATTAAATTACTTTGTATTCTTTCGTGTTTACAATAGGATTCTCTTTTCCTTTATTTCTATTATATGTTTTCTTTAAGCTTGTAGGTGCCGTCGAGGAAAGGCTTTTTCTCCTTTTGCAATAATATTTTGGTACTTAGTCCTTTTATTTAAAAAATGTGAAACGTGAGATATATACCAGTGAAATGGAGTATGGATGTATATAAGTCGAATGAAGCATGTGATAGAAGAGTGGTTATATACATGTGATGAGAAGACAAGTATAGTGGAGAAAGAATAGACATGATCATGGCATATATAACATGCATTTAAAAACGTGAAATGCTAATGGGGTTATACAAATTATCAAGAAAACACCAAATTTTTAATTTTCAAATTAATTAAACTTATATTAATCTTTGTACCAATTAAAACTAAGTATTGTTTAAACTGTTTACCAATATTATCTTGACCTAAGCATTCATCACGGTGATTTAAGAAAGAATAAAATAAAGGCAAACCAAAACATGTTGATGTACGAGGAAAACCCACAACGGGAAAAACATCAAACGTCCCAACTACTAAATAATTATAATATAGGTATTTTTAAAGGAAAATTAGACTTACTCAGCCAACTCGATGCCTTCAAGCCTTGATGCACTCTTTGATTCTTTAACCTTATTCGTAATATTTATTGGACGCCTTTCAATGGTAATCATAGTGAAATATCTTCCCACATCTCGGTATCACATCGATCTTACCATTACATGACTAGTTCCCGTTGTTTCACGCAAATAAGCACGAACCGTCACACGAAGAAATACAGAACCCACCCCTTGAGACAAACTCTCAATAAAGAGAAAACGTATTAGTGAATGAAAAATGAGATCTCAAATAGATACATGTATGATGGTTCTTGGATCTTAAATAAAGTGTGTAAACAAGCGTTTCGCAAGCTCTTGGTTAAATATGAAAACTATTTTCGGAACCCTTAGAAAATGAAACTTTTGTGCCAAAAGCATAGGGTCGTTTGAACGAAGCATGCATTCTCACTCAAACCAAACTGAACTCATTCGAGTGATAATGAAAAATTTGTTTAAATGAGTATCAAACGACCTTGTCACGAGATCTGTTTGCTATATATAAACTTTTCTCTCGAAGCTCGGTTGATGATCATTTGAATAAAACACCATATCTCATTTGAAGAAACTCGTTCAAATGGTAAATTAAACTCGTTCAAATGGTATAGGAGATACATGTTCTTGATAAGGTTGAGCTCAAAGTGATGACAAAGTATTTTCAAGTTTCAAAAGTTGAGCTTCAGGGATTCAAGAATAGACAACTTCGAGTTAATTATGAGGTGGAGCTTTTCAAGTATCCGATCAAAAAGATATATATCGGGAAGGAATAACTCATCTTTTAAGGTGGGAAGATACAAAAGAGGTATGTTGAGGTCTTCGTAAAAAAAAGAACTTCAGAGATGGATCCATTCTTCTGTGCAGATCAAGTTGGAAGCCATTTAGGAGTCCGAGTTCTCACTTTGAAGGTTGTAAGAACAAGCTCTAGGCATCATTCCTTGAGGTAAATGTCTTTGGTCTATATCCTAAAGACCCCCAATAAACCGAAGAGAGATTGGGCGATGAAGGAAACACTGGTGTTGATGCTGAAGATACCCTTGCTTATAAAACCCAAGAGCAAAAAAACATGAAAGTGACCTCTACCTCCCTGCCTTTAACAAGTGAATCCCTTATGGACCCCCAAACACTCAAGCGTTGATAGACTTTTACTTATTTTTTTGTTTTTCTAAGCTATATGTTGGTCGTGGGACACTTTTTGTAATATCCATCTTTACTCTTAAGGAAAATGTATTAGGTAACTTTGTTATTTTTCAATCTTAACTTCATTACTTTATCTTCTATGCTAAGTACTGTTTTGCGCTGACCTTCAATGCTTGAGGTTTGCCTATGGTCTCCCTAGTATGTAGTACACCCTTAGCCCCCAATATTACTTAGTGATGCGAAGTAACTTGGGGTATGAATGTGTTAGAGTAGCCCAAAGGGTCCTATGACCTGAATCCTAAACTTGTGATGTTCTTTAAGTCAAGGTTGAGGTTCCATAACGGTTCTTTATATCTTAGAATCGTGGAATACTTGAAGTTTCTAGGATTGAAAGCCCATAATTTTGTAGAAACACTTACCCCGCCAAAAACATTTGGGTACAAGGTCTTAAAATCAAACTTATAAAGGGTCCTAAGATTGTAGGTTTAATGTTTTGCCTATCCTTAAGCCCCCACTAGGTCTTGAGGCCTCTAAGTTTTGATTTTTTTAACTTGAAGTCCCACAAAGGGTCATAAGACATTTGAACTTGGGTAAGTTTGAAAACTAGTATCCTTATGAGGGTACTATAACCTTCAGACGGAATAATATTGTACCTATAGACATAGTAATATTATAAACTAAAGTTCCATAAAGGGTCCTAAGACATCTGAGCTTAGGTAAAATAAAATCTAAAGTCCCAAAAAGGGTCCTAAGACATGTGAACTTGGAAATTTTGAAATCTGAAGTGCGTTGAGGGTCCTAAAACTCTATACTGAGAAGAGATTTGAGATTTGAAGTCCTTATTAGGGTCTAAGACCCTTAGATTGAATTTTTTTAAATACTAAAGTCATTATAAAGGTCTAAGACCTCCAGGCCATAATCCTTATACCCCTGCTCTGTTCAAAATTAATGTTTTTAATATTTTTTTATATTTGAACACTTACCCCCCCCCCCCTTCCCCCCAATTTTTTTTAAATAAAAGTTTTTCTTAGAAAAAAATTAAGTCTGAGGTGTGTAAGGTGCACATGTCTTTTTTTGTGTAACTCTATGGTAAAGAAAATATTTTAATGTAAGGAAATGGGTTGTTTATAGGTCTTCAGACCTTAGTGTTTTGGAATTATGGATGAAAAACCCCAAAATCCCTTTTGCCTTTTATGAGTTTGGGGATCTTTAACTATGATTTTTTGGGTTGTTAAAATTTTGGGACTGTAGTCCTTTTTTTTATCATAGGACCTTTGACCATCGGTCTTAAGCCAAGGATAAAATCCTTGTAACTTGAATGTTTGGGTCCTCAAACCTTAGATTAAACTAAGATCTAAGGATGAAATTCTTGCAACTATTTTTTGGGTCCTTATACCTTGGTTTAAGTTCTAAGCCAAGGCTTAATTCCTTGTAACTCGATTTATGGGTCATAAGACTTTAGTTTTTAGAGCCGACATTGATATCCTTGTAGATCTTAAATAATAATGATATTGAATACATCACCAATACCCAAAGTTTCTTTTTCTAATCCTCTTAAAGAACAATCTATATGGTTTACATTCATTCTTAGGGGAAGGAATAAATCTTATAAGGAATTTGTTTTCTATAATGCTCCACCTTCATTCGGACTCTTAGTTGCGAGGTAAACTTCCCTCATCTTATAGGGTGTAGATACTCGAAATCATCTTCTTTAATACCAGGATTTCAAGAGGGATCTTTGACATTTATGGTGGTGGAGGTAAGACCTATATTGAGACCTCAAAGATCTTCTGGAACTTTATCAGGACCTCCTTCAAGACCTTTGGAGAACTGAGAGACTTTTTGTGGTCCTTGATAAAAGTGATGTAGCACTCCCTAGATTTTTTTTGGTCTCTTAAGACCTCTCCCCCTCTTGATCCCTTGGAAGTTTGGAACCTCATCACCAGCCTACAACTTGAGATAAAAATGTCCAATTCATTTAGAGATGGTCTTCCCATAATGAAATTGTAGGCTTAGGGGAGGTACACCACAATGAACTTGCTCTAAAGGGTTGTACACCAATCATTAGCACTAAGTGTGTGGAAGAGAGTGACATATCATAGGGATTATATTCATTCTCCGTTGAACTCAATGGGAGGTGTGGTGGCTAGTTTCATGTGAATTGCACCATAAACTATGGATTCAAAAGAGTTTAAGAATATGATATCTTGCTAGGTTCCCATGTCAATTATTATCCTCCTCATATTAGAATTCTCCATGAAGGTTTAGATCACAAAAGGGTGCTCATGAGGCAGTCTGACCCTCCTGAAGTCGTCTTCTGGGAAGACCATTATTAAAACCCATTACAAGGCTTGATGTGGGAGAGAGGCATGGTTGAAATGTACCCGTTCCAATTGGATTCTCCTGAGGTGGGACTTTATGGACGTGGAAAAGAGCTCACTTTCGATAAAGCTTATGGAAATGCATTGAATGTCAATAAGAGGGACATTAGCGTTATTTTTGCTATTATTGTTATATTGACGCCTGCGAGCCTTTTTTCTACATATTCTTTGGAGTCCCCTCAATGGCTTCCTTTAGTCTGAAATATTCATTTATGATGTTTCCATGATTTCTGTGGAAGTAATAATACTTGGACTTGTCCCTTTGTCATCCTTAGTCCTCATGGCTTTGGCTGATGCAAAATATCTTGAGTATCTACTGTTGTAAAGACATCTTCCATGGTGGTTGTGAGGGGTGTGAAGTGTTTGGATTTTTTAGTCCCACTTTTCTTATTCCTTTCCTTGTTCTTATATGGCTCAGTCGCTTCTGAGGTCTTCCAAAGGTGGAATAAGACATATTTTCTCTTTCTTGACTAGGGATAAGCTATAACAAGTCTTACAGAGATAAAATCATCAATATTGATATACTTCTGATATCTCTCGAGTAGCTCATTCATGGACTTTGGAGGATTTTTGATAAAGTATCTCTACAAATATTCTGAGGTGAGTCCTGAGATCGAAGCGGCTACACAAATTGTGTTTTTCAAGTCATCAACTAAAAGTGCCTCTTTGCGTATTTCCTGACATCCTCATAAGTCTTCTTATCAAAGTGAAGGAGGGAAGTGACCAGACTAATAATCTTTTGAGATCTATTAAAATGAATGGTAAATGGTCTTTCTATCTCATTGAATCTTATAATGGTCCCTTATTTTGCCTTGGCAAACTAGTGCCTAGCCGTTCCCCTTATGGTAATTGAAAAATCTCAGCACATAACCTCATATAGGGTGTTGTGGAGGATCATAAGTGTCCTATAAGTTTCGAAATCATTGATTGGGTCTTTGGACCCCTAAAACGGTTCAATATTTGGAATATTACAATTTGCGATGAGCGTGTAATGGTAAACATCACTGGAGAAAAAAAATAGCGTATTTTTCTATTCACATTTATGGTGTTGGGAGTTTATGTCATGTACTACTTGAGGAAATTCCCCAACTAATCTTGCGTCTTCATTATCTTACCATACGAAGGCCTATCTTCCCATAAACAACCTTAGGATTGGGATTTGGGGAGGGATAGCCAGTCCTTAATAGGAATGGAAGTCATTGATCATTAGGGGGCTGGTTACACCTGTTGGATCATTTTTTTCCTTCCTACTAGGGCACATGGTTCTCCCTGGTAATGCTATGTTATGGTAAGCCTGGTTCCTATACCACTTAGGTAAAGGGATATATTAATAATGGCGGACAATTTCACTTATAACGTTTTATCATAATCCTCCATCCATTTAAAGGAAAGAGATAAAGCAGCACCAATCACCATTTTGAAAGGATCACGTGTGTATTTGAGAGAATTTTAACTTATCGTTCCCACAAATTGGGACGAACTAATGGCGTTAAAATCATAAGTGACTTTTGACCCACAGGTGCTACCCTTTGGACCTCATACAGGTAAGAGGACAGAAGTGTCAATGTAAGATACAACGATTTAAAGTAGTTCGGACCTCAAAAAAGGGTCATATGCCTACTGTCAAAGGTGTTTCACTTATATATCATAGTGTAAATGAGGTATTTCAGTCTATAATACCTATTGGGTTTTGTCCAAGAGAGGTTTTGGTCTTGCAGACTTTGTCAACAATACGGATGACCTAAGGAAGTAACTAAATGACTTCTCTAAGTGGGCCTAAGTACTGATTGAAGGATCTACAAGATATACAGATTGTGTAAGTAATGGAACTGATCTAATTTACAAATATAAGCTCACAATAGTGGGTTATTGGTATATAATGAAGTTCAAACACTTATGTATGCTTAGAACTCTTGCAAGTCTAATTTCTTAAATGCTTTAACCTCTTTGAATCCTCAAGATCGGTCCCCTTTTCCTTTACGCCATGTTCTTATTTAAACACAAATACCCAAACAGTAATGAGTCAACTAGCACAGTGTGGTTGGGTTGTCTCTAAGGTCTTCCATTGTCAGGAATGTGGTGGAGTGATAGGAAAAGTTTTTGCAGGTGGTGTAAGGTGGTTCTTTAGTGAACTTAATGGTAATGGAAGAATTTAATGCAAGTGGAGCTAGGTAGTGGCGATTAGTGGAATAGTGTTATGTTTTTCACATACTTTGTTAGACTACTTATAGGACTCTTAGTGGTGGTCAAAGAGGACTATAAGGGGCGTAGGGTTGCTCGAAGTTAAATCTAAAGTGCCATGTAAAGCCACGTCTTAGGAATGAGGCTTTGGTGACATTGGGAAGTCATTTCCCTTTAATTTTAGGTATGCCCCGAGCTCAAGTCATTGAGGAACCTCGATGGTGGGTTTTTGGGCTTTCTCAAAAGATGTCCAAGAATGACTGACCTTTCTAGGAGGAAGAATGCATGGCTTAGTTCTGCTATAGGTCTGGGTTCAGCTTTAGGACCTCAACTCTGCCTTGGGATAGGTGGGTGGTTTGAGGATCTCCAAAATACCAAGTGTATAATAGGGTATCATCAAATCTTATAATTACTTTAATTGTCCTCTACAATATCCAAGATGCATCATAGGCTTGAAGGACAAATCGAACTCAAATCCTAACCTATGACACAAGCAAGTTATGTGCAAACGAAATAAAGCCAATATATATACGAATTAACTCGATTGGAAATTTGACCTTAAAAGTCTCCCCATTTGTCTATTTCAAGAAAAAAATCCAAAAATAAAAACACCTACTGGGCCATCAAGCTCAATAAGACTCAATCATAACCCCAAAAAGGAAAAATGTATAGACGCTAGACAAACACAAACACAAACTTGAGTAACCTTGCTCTTATAAACTTTTTCCGCATCTTTGATAAAATTGAACACCAAAAACACCTTTCAAATTCAAAGAGAATATGTTATTATATAAACCTCATATAAAAAACAAAACTTCCCCTTTATTAAACATCTCCTCCTTAGAGTATGCATCCTCCTTAATTTAGACTTCCCTACTTGAGGAAATATTTTTCCCCCATTTTGTTCAGGAATAAACAAAGGTAAAGTGCACAATATAACAAAATGTCTCCCCCTAAATGTAACACCCGTGAATATAAAGAAAACAAGAAGTATCATGGGATGATGTTATGTTAATCGGCTACGACCAACAAATTCAGCAACACAAGCAGAAATAATCCAAAGCATAAAACAAAAGATACCAATGTAAACAATGTAAAAAAATAATACCAATATGATCATTATATGATGTTAAGTTGATATAACTATCAAGCATATGACAACCATGGATTAGAATCAATGCAAAGACTCAAAACAAACATACTACATATATATATATATATATATATATATATATATATATATATATATAAAATGCAAAAGCATGTATAGGTATGAACACACCACAAAAGACACAAAAACATGGCATTCAACACTCGTGTGACTTAGATGTGTCTAAACCAAATGTGGTACAAACTGAAGGGCCGTGAACTAGAAAACAAAAGAAACGTGTTCCAATTACTCAAGATAGTCCAAGGAGTTCTATTTGGCCACATTAATTTATTAAACTTCAATTTAGCCTCAAGTGATAAATAATGGGAACTCAAAAATTGGTAAACACACGCAATGAGAAATAGTCTAGAAATCTTAACGATTTATAAATCAATAACATCAAACATTTCAGATTAACTAGTACTTATAGTGCAAACCCTTTGATCTTCAACTTCTAACACCCTAAAAAATAAACATATTCATTTTTTTACTCTTTTATTTTGAATATATCACAATTTTCAGATCAATGCAAAGTAGGTCCTTTGAAATCCATTCTTTTCATTTGTACTTTTTTTTATTTTAGGCTTTTTCAAGAGGTGGCCTTTCATGAAAATGAGATTTACTCCCTTTGTAGACCTTTTCCATTGCACCCTCGTATTTTTTTAAACAAAAAAAATCTTTCTGGCAATGGTTATTTCATTCAAAAATCTCACAATAAAATAGATATGTATATGAAAAGATTAATATGAGAACACCTCACTTTTCTCACACAACATATGTAGTTAAAATCCAAAATAGCTCTAGTGAAAGTGAGTGAGGAGGCATATATAAAATAAATCCATTAAGCAAAAACAAATTTGAACAACTCCATGCAAGCATGAGTAAGAAAAATCCAAAACATTTTAAACCATTATCAAATGTCCTAGCCACATGGAAAACATGGAACAAATGGTATTAAACTTCACTAATATGGGACACCAAATGTGTAAAACCATATTACACAAACAAAACCGAAATCTTTTTAAGTTTTTAAAAAAAAAATTCAAAATGACTTAAAAGACAAACAAAATATTTATGTTTTTTTCTCATATGGACCAAAAAATGAAAAATCAAAATACGAAAGAAGGAAGCATAATACAACTGGAAAGAGCATATAATATGAAGAAAAAGCATTAAGGTAAGAAAAACATGCAAACACAATCAACCAATGTTTATATCATGAGAAGAATCATGTGAAATAATGTAAGAGTCAACAAGTCTAACATTTAATGGCTCCAAATTTTATTTTCTAACCCACATACGTTTAACATTCCGATCTTAGGTTTTTGGAACCTTGGTGACACTAGACTTAGACTTACTAGGATCTTTTCTAAGATCATAACAGAAATGCCTAAGGTGACCTTTCCTAGCTCAATGTGTGAAAGTGTAGACACAATGAGGAATGTTACCTTTGTGTTGCCCTTTTTTAACTTCCTTAGCTATAGTTGACCCTATCAAAATATTGATTTTAGCATTAGTAGAGAAAGAATTTGGATCATCAAAGCCAATTCCACACTTGTAATTTTTTATTTAGACGGTGCCTAAAATTTTATCCAACTTCTTCGACCTCAATTCTAAATAAAATTTGGCGTGACTTGAGTCTCTAAATTTCTCATATACGCCTACAATTATAGACTCAACATAAGGAAGATAGTCATCAAATTTTAGTCACTCCTTTTTAAAATTTTCAAAAAATCCTTGAAGGTTATATCTCTCCATCAACGTACTTAAGCTTTTTCCTAAGAGTCTTCTCACGTTACCTTAAATACTCAATCAATTTATCAAAATCATTACCTATGGCACGGTTTTTTAATTTCTCCACTAAATTCAAGTTGGACTCTTTCAACTACAATGACATAGTGTATAACTCATGAAAGCCCACTTGAATATCACTGTACTCCTCCTCCTCTTGTTCGTCTTCCTTATAACTCGCTTGGGAATCCCAAGGCTGAACCTCAGAACCGTCATGCATATGATCATCTTCTATGTCGAAAGACTTTTCCTTTTGGATAACATGACTGACTAATAAAGAAATGTAGTTATAATCCATAGGGTAATCAGGTTCCAATTTTGACTCACTATCTCTAAGGGTAGAATTGTTTGCCTTCGACTTCTTGACATCCTTAGTCTAATGGAACACTCAAAACCATGATACCCAACACCTTAGCATTCAAAACACTTGTCCCTCTCATCCCCATCCTTAATTTGATCCCTTTTATTCCTATAATGGATGTTGGAGTTCTTAAGTTTCTTCTCCAACTCTCATCTTCTCTAAGATAATTTTTTTAGAACTTCTTCTCAAACTTCGCGATCTTTTTGGGATCTAAATCAGACTCACTATCAGAATCTGATAAATCCTCATTCCTATCATTTAAATCTAAACTCTTATCTTTATATTCATCTTTCTTTCTATGAGCACACATATTCATATCATAGGTTTGGAGATAACCTATAAGTTTTTGGACTAGTATAGTATCGATACCACCTCGAGAATATAGGAACCTCACCCTGGCGTTAATCTTTCAAACAACAACCTCGAAATTTTTTGCATCACTCTTGACTCTAAGATTGGCTCACCTATGTTAAATGAGGAATTAAAAATATAGGACAACTTAGCATAAAACCCATCAAAAGACACATGCTCTAACACCTTAATTACTTCAAACTTATTCACCAAATTTTGTAGCTTGGAAACCCTAACAGTATCGGTACCCTCGTGTACGGATTATAAAATATCCTGAGTGACCTTCCCTCCGTCATAGGTTATTATTCCTCTAAACATTTCAGGCATGACCGTGCAAAAAATAGTATTAACTCAATTAGCATTACACGTCAAGGAATTATTTTTAGCTATTTTCCAAGTGGATTCGACAAACCATCCTCTGTGGGAAGAGACCACCCTTGTTGAAGCGAGTTCCAAAAATTCTCATCGATCAATTATAAGAAAAATTGCATTTTCACCCTTCCATAGGGATAGTTTGACCCATCAAGCATTAAAGGATGGATAATGAAACTCATTTCTTGGTTAAAACCCATCTAAATAACCCTAAAAAGCACTAAATAGTGATCTAACATGATAAGCGAGGGTAACACACGGAATACCAATTTGAAAAATGTGAAGTGAAAATAGGGTTATATAGATTATCAATCCAAAACCATATTTTCAAGTTAATTAAATCGATTTTAATCATTGCAATGATTAAACCAAAGTGTTGTGTAAACATTGTACCAATTTTATCTTGACCTAAGCATGCATCTAGGTGATGTAAGTGGGAAGAAAATGATGACAAACCATAACACATCGATATACGAGGAAAACTCACAATGGAAAAAACCTTAGATGACCCAACCACACACATAACAATGATATAGGTATCATTACATGGATGAATTAGACTTACTCAACCGAATCAACGCTTTTAACCCTTGATGGTCTCTCTGGTCCTTGAACCTTCTTTAGAGTCCTTGTTGGACACCTTCTAATAGTAATAACAATGAAGGCTCTTCCCACATCTCGGTGATATTACAATTTCTTAACAAGTTTCTAGAATCTCACGCATCAACCACCTTGGTGAAAAAAATGAGATCGTAGGCAGACTTATGTATGATGATTCTTTCATCTGAAATGAATGGTGTAGACTAAGGTTTTAGAGTCTTTTGGTTAGATATAAAAACTATTTCCCCATCCCTTGAAAAATGAAATTGTTCTACCAAAATGATATATACATATTTTCTCAATTTGCAAGAGGGCAGACATTCAAAAATAACTCGTTCGAATGAAAAATATAGGGTTATTCGAACGAAGTAGGCATTATCGCTAGAACAAAATCGAACTCGTTCTAAAGATAATGACAAACTTGTATGAACGAGTATCGACCGATCTTCTCTTAAGATATTGTTGCCAAACAAAAACTTTTCACTTAAATCTCATTTGAATGAAACACTTTTATTTCATTTGAAGGAACTCATTTTAAGGAAAAATTGAAACTTGTTTAAATGAACCTGATAAACTCGTTCAAACAAACTTAAAAGTTGAATTATTTTTCTTTGAAAATTTTGTAAGAAAAATGGCTTGAAAATATTGTAAAAACTCTAACACCCAAAATGTATCCAGAGATCAAGCATAATATGTAATCATACCTCTTGATATCCCTTGGATGTTGAAGACGAAACTCATATTGATATGATAATTTCTTTGCCTAGCCACAGTGGTCTTCAAATTCATCATAGACTTGAAGGGAAAACTGAAATAAAATCTTAATGTATGAAAAAAACAAGTTTAGTCAAAAAGGAATAAACCCAATATCCATACAAATTGACATGATTAAAAACTTGCGCTTAAATGCGAGCATGATAGAAAAGGAAGAATATACAATTAGAAACATACATACACGTGTTAAAGTGAAGAAAGGAGACAAAGAAAAAATCCAATGTAAGTAGAGTGTATTCCTACAAAAATAATCCCCATTAGAGTCGCCACTGTTTCCATACAGGCCCCGAAGATTTGTGGGGAAAATCCCTCTCCTACCGCTTGCGTGGTGTTCATTGGCTATAAGGTACATGGAGCGATCATTATTAGGGTATGAGGGTGTGTTTGAATGTGTAGATATTGGAGTATCTAGCCTATTTTGATCAAACCAGGGAAATGATGTAGTGGTCTCAATAAAAAAAGACTATCGATGCATGCAAAACGAAGTAAATCATGGGCTTATAGACTATGTTGTGGAATAGGAATGTGTTAGGAAATCATTCTTCCCCTCCGGTCTTTCATGGGTAATAAAATGTTATCATTTTCCTAAAATGTGTAACATGTGTATAATGTGTGCGGGGTAAAAATGTGTATATGTGTGAACAATGCGTGAAGAGAGAAATCGTCATGTCTGCATCAGGGAAGGACGGGAACGAATAATTCTAAGGACTAAAAATATAAGAAAAAAAATGTAAAGATAGACAGAATATGAACGATACACTGGACTATGAATCAGTATAGAAAAGTGAGTACGCATGTCAATGGGACCCTTAAAAAGTGAATAAATGAATAATAGTTGCTAAACTATCAATGATGCAACATATCGTAGTTCACTTATACACATACACACACACACACAAACTATGACCGATGTCAGGATTGATGGATGTGCCAGATCGTGACTCACTATGAATAAATGAGTATGCATGTCAACGTAATTGCTAAGTAAATAAACTAACTAAGGTGCTAAAAATATATATGAGAATAAGAATAATATGAAATAAGTAATGAGGACTCGAATCCAAAAACAATGTCGGGACGCCTATGTAGTTGAAATAAGCATCAAAGTCCACAAAGTTGAAATCGAAATCAAAGTCCACATAGGTAGAATTGGGGATAAAGTTGGTTCTAGCCCTTAATCCAAAATAATAGTTCCTCTTTTTATGAAAAAGTGTGAAAGGGGTGAAAGTGTGAGAAAAGTGGGAAAACTATCATTTGGGATATATAGGATAAACCCTCTTTTTGAGTTTTTTATTTTATGAATATAAGTTTGAGGATACATAAATAATAAAACTATGATTAGTGGTTAGGGAAAACAAGAATTAACAAGGAAATGTACTAAAAGTAAAGAAATATATGAATTGCACTAAATTGGCAAAGTAGGATGGCGGGGATTTAGACCTTCTAAAGTTGCTTAAATTCCAATTTTGAAAGTTTTGGAATCTATTTTTTGGATTGTGGTTGAGTGATGGAAAGTGGTGGCAAGTGGTGAGGTGGGTGTTTATGTAAGAGAATGTTTTTGGGAGTGATGTAGTAGGGTTGGCGCACGAATTTGGAGGCTAAAGGATCTACAATAACGAGGTCAGGGTTTCCATAAATAGAAAGCCCTAAAAGGATAAAATGACCAAGATGCCTTGAAGGGGTGTGAAGGCCAAAATATTAATTGGCCTACATTTTGGCATGGGTGACATACTTAGTGGCCAAGAAATGTGAGGGGGGGGGGGGGGGGTGCTCATAGGCAAGTTGAAATGGATATTCCGGTAAAATGGAAATAAATTGCAAATGGTAAATCAGATTCATACACGATTCAGATCGTTGGAAAGAGGATTCAGGAATTCATAAAAGTGTATTGAGATAATGATGGGACTAAGAGTTTATTAAAGTAAAACATATGTCGAAAAGGTTATGGTTCTCCAACAGTTAGTTTTTTTTTTATGTAAAATGCCTGTAAAATGTGAATCATAAGTCCGATTTGCATACTCTCAGGACCGTCGAAAAGATGATTTTAAGCTCTGTGAAATTGTGTTCAGATACTCTCGGGTACAAGAATTGAAAAATTACAATGAAGTTATGGAATCATCCAGCTATTCTCCGATTAGGGTTTGAAGAATAACTTAGGGTCCAAGGTGTGAAGGGATTTATTTGGACCCTATAGAGGAGTTTGGGTGTATTAGAATGGGGTGTCTACACAAAGTATTTTATTTATAGAGAATTCTCAATGGTTAAAATATTATTTCTCTTTTTATTATTTTTAATCAAAGAATCAAGATCATTTTTTTGGCCACGATAGATAACGTTGTGGTTTCGGGATAGAAATTTTTGAAGACGCGTTTACTAGTCTTAACATATTAAGGTCTTTTAATTGCTTAGACCCAAGGTAAAAAGAGGTGTCTTAATCTTCACTCTCAAATTATGATATTTTTTCTAAAGATTGAGACTTTGTCTTCCTCCGATTAATTTAGAGACAAATCGGATATTGAGGAAAATGGTTACTTTCAATTTCTTTTGATAAATTAAGAATTGAAAAAGATAGAAATGAAAAAAAATATTTATTTAAAGTTTCCTTCAAACTAAATTAATCTTAGAGGAATTAATTTCTTTTTAGAAAGGAAAGTTTCATTTTGAGCATTGTTGAGGGTCAACATTCCATTCTAAGCCGACAAACATTCAATGTTTTGTAAACCGAGTTATTAGAATGTAACTATTCCAATAGCTCTTTAAAATAAAAGATCGTCGTTCATAAAAATGATCTTCACTCTACTAACAATGTTAAAGTTAATTTGGAGGATTGGTCCCATATATTTGGTAAAATGCTTTATCACACAACTAATCCTCATATGACAAAAGTGATGTTGGATATGAAAATTGTGAAGCAAACCCCAATTTGACCGAGTAAAAATCATTGTTTTCAAAACTTGTTGAAGAATAAATCGGTATGGATACTTTTGGCTATGGGCATATGTCTAACATGATAGTATAGGGAACTACTAAAATCACTAGGTTTCCAAGGTTAGACAGTGTACTTTTGGTGGATTCCTTGTAGGGTGATATCATTATAATTAGTTAATTGCATGATGATCATCACAATGTGTAGTTTACCTTGAATGAATGTCATGTTCTCGGTCCTAAAGGTAAATTCCCCTAAAATGGACTTGGAACTATGTATAATTGTTAGGTTGTGAATACTCCTCCTAAAATTCATTGTAATAGTTAATAAGAAGACACAGCGTATCTTTATCAAAAAAATTTAGATCATGTGAACTATAGGGATCCTAGAAAACTTCCTAAGAATGAACTCCTTCATGACTCACCTTGTTTTGAATCGAATTCTTCCCATATATTTATATTTTGACAAAATGTAAAACAAGTCCTAAATCAACATAAGAAGTTGAATTTTATGTCTACCTCCTAAGTGTTAGAGCTTCTACACATGGACATCATGGGTCCAATGAGTACGAAGACCATAGGTGGTAAATGTTAAGTCCTGGTGATTGTAGATGAGTTTTCAACGTTCGCTTTGGTAGTATTTATATATCGAAAGTCTTAGGAAGATGACTTATTTAATAAGAAATGCAAACAACAATGTAATGAAGAAAGTGGTTTACTATAGTTACAGTTCAAAATGATTATGGGACTAGATTTAAAGGAAACAAAATTTCAGAGTGTTGTAATGATGTTGGAATACATCATGAATCTTCCACACATAAAACACCTTAAAACATGGGATTGTTGAAAGAAAATAGAACAATGCAAGAGATGGAATAGTCTATTTTGATATCCAAGGGTAGACCAAAGAGGTTTTGGGCAAAGACTATAAACATGGTGTGTCATACCATGAACTGAGTCTATAAGAAGGGTGGTCTAACCAAGATCCCCTATGAGATTTGGAAATACAAAAATCCCACAACCTCAAATATTTTAGAGTCGTTGGAATCAAGGTATATAAAATCAAGTATAGAGAGTATTTAACTAAGCTTGACTCTAGGAATGGCATTGGATTTTTCTCGACTATTTACTTAATAGTCATGTGTAACACCCCGCAAAATTCATAAATAGATTGATGAGGTATAATAAAACATTTATAGGGAAAAAATTGGTAACATTCTTAGCATAACGAAACTGAATTAAAAGGAAATAAATAAATGCACACCAAGATAACTACTACAGGAGCAACTACAATATATCTGATACCAATCTCTGTCATGAGAAATATAATAAACTCTTAAATAAAACTCAATAATAAAAAATCATCTCTGAATATAAGTACAACAGGTACAATCTATGACGTAGGATAAATAAAGTAATTACAATTGTCTATAGAAACGTGAATATATACAATGAGTAGATGAGATACACCGCTCGACTTCTACATACTAGAAATGACGAATAAAATGTTTCTAGAGATACACCTCTAATAAATCAACCCAAGTCTATGGTAGCAATAACAACCTAAGACCTGTAAAAACAAATTCAACAAGATCATAAAAAAAAGTTTACAAAACATAAGAATTTAGCTAAAGTTGGGCCATAATAGTAATAATAATAATAATAATAATAATAATAATAATAATAACAACAACAACAACAACAACAACAACAACAACAACAACAACAACAACAACAACAACAACAATAATAATAATAATAATAATAATAATAATACATATTCTTCCCATTATACGTTTTTTTTAAGTCATTTAATTTACCTAACCCAAAAAACCCTAATACGACATGTGCTTAATCCCCAAACGCAAGTGAACACCATGATTACATCTTGTGCATCTCAACTGAATATAAGTATTGGTATCACAATTATATCACTCTATGTATTTCAAGTATATGAACACATAAGGGAAGAAAGTCTATATTTCAATGTCCAGACAAGTATGGTCCATGATACGTACATCATAAATGGGCTACTCTCAAGCCCTCATATGCCTTTCTCTACTGCCTTTAGGGATTAGCTGCACGTACCAGGTATAGTTATAGGTTGGCCGACACCTATAACTTTAATGCATGTACATGGGATAATCAATATGCCTTCACACCAGTCATAGGGACCCATACCCCAGGCTATATGAAATCCTCATTCGTGAATCACAACTAGATACAACGGGTATCTTTAGCACTTAGTGTCCAAGGTAATCATGACCAAGGTTAAGCTTCTCTCTATCTACCAAGGTACTAATGCGGTCTTCGTCGTACGTTCCCCATAAGGATAGCCCCTAGTACATATCCCATGAATAATCACACCTGGTATGTTTCACATAAATAAAGTAAATAGGTACGACCCTACTTAACCAGGCGAAACAAACAATTACAAACCCCAATCACTAGGGTTACACATAAAATCTCTAGTTAATACGCAGATTAACAATAATATGTTGTATATATAATACTAGTCTGATCTCCCAAGGATCTAGGGATGTCACACACCAAACCTTTATGAGCATTACCTTAATATAATTACTACCCTAATCGATGGGTTATCACTACATTCTAAACTATCGAGTGACCAATACAATCACAATTTATCTATGCAACTCATAAATTATCTCCATACTCAACCTATACTAATGTTCCTTCAAAGACTATATAGAAATCACATTTATTTTTGAATTATTACCCTAACATATCATATTGTAACCCTAAAACAGTAACTCTAACCAAATGAAATTAAAAAAATGTCCAACCCAAAACACAAACCCACACTTTCAGCCTTGTGCGTCGGTTGTAAAATATTCATAAAGATCCAAAACATACAAAACCAGTGGCCATACATTCGTAATTTAATGATCTATAATTCCATGTTTTCTAAGTCATTCGAATGACCTAATCAATTTGTTCGAACGAGAATAACCTGGTCATTTGAACAACACCTAAAAAGGTCCTAACGAGTTATAAAATCTCGTCCGCACGTGAACCCCATCTTGTTTAAACAAGATTGACGAATATCCTACTTATCCGACTCTCAAATCCCCCATTAATAACCTCGAAATGTAACTTCCAAGCCTCTAATAGATCCTACACCCAAACTCCTTTAAACCCAGGGTATACAACATCAATACTAACCCGATTACTAAAGGTTTAGGTGATTAATTTAAGGTTTAAGAATCAAAATTAGGTTGTGGGGAAAAGAAACCTATGTCAATAAATCTATGTAATTTCTACTCATATTCAATCCAATTTCAAGGGGCTTTTGCATTTCAATATGATTCTCGGCACGACAATTTAAATCCATTTTCAAGATTAATTCATGAGGCTTCTTATCAAATCATTTAGTTAATTAATTAAGGGTTTATAATTTCAATTTTCAATTAAGTAATTTCAAAATTTATTTAATTTAAGATTATATTAATGTTAATTCAGAATCTAATGGACAACTACTACCAAAACACAAATCAAATTAAATTCTTAAACAATGAAAATTTACCTTGTGGATTGATTGAGAAGTCAATCCATAAAACCTCCCACTTCTTCTTATCCCTTGAGTGAATTTCCATTCCTTAGCCTCTAGGGTTTCTTTCAGGCAACAAATACATTTTTGGATAGATAATTAACTAAATAATAGGATTGCCCAACATAATGAGCCCAAATGATCCTCTAATTGGTCTAATACTCAACCGAAGTTATGCACCAACCCAATGGGATTAAACCCCAATATATTAGGTCAAAACAAACGTTCTAAATGTACCAAAAGACAACTCAGTATATCATGCTATGCAGACTAAGTTAACTTGAGATATGATGCTATGAAAACTAATATTCATCCGATAGGAGCCCAAATATTAATTAACAAATTATCATATGTTAAATTTGATTTCAAATACAAATAATATAAAACATATAAATAAAAATAATGACATCATATATCAAAGAAATCACACATAATTAATTTCCACAATTAAATAATGCATAGAAAAATGCAGGGTATTTCTTTTTCCCCTCCCCTTAAATAAGGAATTTAATCCTCGAAATTCGAATTCATTATACTTGTAGTCAAAAGTATAAGAATATTTTACTCGTAACATCATCACACTCTCTATAGAATCTAGTCATCCGATGATCTAATACACACTAAGGTCTCTTATCGAAAATCGTGTTCCAATAACACTCAACCAAACTAGTTTAGTCATTAAAACATTAACTTGTCCCCCAAGAACTCCCTTCGTCATGTACCCCTAGAAACATCGTGTACAGACCGATGATAAGGTGTGGTCAAATGACAATGACCTCGCCCTATTGACAAGTGTGAAAAAAATCTAGGCATTGAGAAACCAATTTCCCATTAGAACCCGAACTTCATAATTCCCATTCTTAAGTAGATCTTCAAAAGAACCTAACCTATGTCCTGGGACCCCAAATCATGATTCCGTTAGACTCAAAAGCTACTTTTTCTTCTTCAAAAATATTTATACGCTCTATTATGAATAACACTTCTTCTGAGGTGTCATGAACACCTTCCCACAAACCACTTGCTAACTCTTAGCTCTTCCCTAACTTGGTCAAACTAACTCAAATGACCCCAATGGATTCCATGTCCTCCTTAGAATCCCCTAAACCCTATAAAAATAAGTGGGTCCACTCTCCCAATTATACATTGGGATTTTTACCATTGTAACTCTTTGAATGTCAATGGTTATTTACCTTCTCTACTAGTTGGAGTACCCTTTCGATATAAGCTATAGTACTAACTATTTCACGATAATAACTATACAGACTCCTCAAGTTATTGTACGACCAATTTCTTTTGGCATGTAAAGTAAACCATGAAACACGCGCCTTCGTAAAACTACCCCCTTTAGCTTGGGACCCTCTACCATAAATAATTACCTTTGGAACTATGAGATTTTACATGCATCAACTTAAAAAGCGACTCCTCCTAATTATAACTTGTATACCTTCTCGGGGTAAGTGGTTTAATGCTTGGGCCTGAACCACACTTGGCACAACATCTGGTGTAATTTCCACCACTACTAAAAATTCTTCTTCTTTTATAATATGTCATCACTAAACCCAATGATAAACCCATCCTAACAAATATACTTCTCTTCAAATGATCCAACGGGTCATTGACACACGATAATGAGCACTCATTTCGCATCACGACCTTCCCAACTCTAAGTGGTCCACTTAACTAAGCGAATTGTCCATATTTTAATAAAGGGGACTGGAGTTTCTTCAAAATAACATACTAATCAATATATGTTCTTTACCTTCAAGCTTCAATGCCTTTTCCCATGGAATTCTATCCTTAACAACAGAGTTAAACCAACTAAAATGCCATCACAACTGGTTTAATGCTAATCCCAACACTATGTCCAAATTTAATCTCTTATGTAAATGGTAACTCAGTACCCATACATATACAACTAAAACTTTTCCCTATATCTAATGTCTCTAAAAAATCGTTACCCCTACTGATATACTCACATCTAAAAATACCCATATGCGCTACGCCTTCTCTCGAATCTAGAAGTAACCAAAAGAAATAATACATGCCCAAACGCGACAAACATAAAAGCCTACCTATGATAGTCGATGTAAATGTAATGAATATCTACCCTGATAAGCCAAAAAATAACGATGGTTTATCATATAAAAGTTAATAAAGTAACTAAAAATTAAGCCAACCAAATAAACTGCTATATCTCTACACTCACGACGTAAAGTATCCCCCTATCCGCTGGGGTATCCACATATAAATAAAATGCGGTTCTAAAATTTATATATCTCATAATCCTATTAAACACCTATAAACAAACTAAAACTCCTTAATGTTTTATAATGACTCATGCGCGTGATCCATAAATATAACTGTAATAATCCACCGATGGTATCCTAAAAATATGAGTTTCCCTAATGAAAATAAAAACCAAGTGGTCTCACTAACAAAAAATTTAACAACTTCCTTTAAAGGAACAAAAATAAAAAAAGAGCTAGGTCGTCAAGCTCGAATGCCCAAAGCCCAATGCCCCAAAAGAAAAAAAATACACAAACGAAACTTGATTGACTCTAATTATTAAGTAGTTTTTTGCTCATATAAAAAAATTTTGCGCCAAGAAAGAAACCTACACAGTTAACACACGTTTTAAATGCGAAGTGTATATGAAGTATATAACAATGTCACCAAATATTCCCCACATATGAAATCCCTCCCCTTTATGTAAACTACTCCCCCTTTTTGCTGGGGAATAGACAAAGGTAAAAGTTGAATAATAAGAAACAAATGATCATCAAGTGAAAACTAATCATATCATGCAATGTGAAGAGACGCGAGAATGATAAACATATAATAACACAATTACATATAATGTGAAGAGACACGAGAATGATAAACATACATCAACAAATGATCAATATGTGACCTTTAAATATACAACATAAGAATGATAAACATACAACAACAAATGATCATCTAGTGAAAGTTAATCATATCATGCAATGCAAAGAGACATAAGAATGATAAACATACAACAACACAATTAATGAGACACAAGAATGATAAACTTTAACAATTAAATTCTAAAAAAGATTTAATGAGACTGCTAGTAAAACTCTCAACAAAACTATAATCAATATGTGACCTTAAAACTCTACTCTGTGGACTCTATCACTATTTTGGGGCCACTGATTTCTTTGTGTCCACTTGTCCTAAGGAAACAAGCAATATATAAGGGATAAGCTAAAATAGCCCACAAAGGGGATGTATTAAATAAAAGAAAACTGAAATATATGAATAAGGAGACGTATTCAATAAAAAAAACTAGGAGGAAATAATTCTATTTCCTAACCCCTCAGATTACCCTAAAGACCTAAGGATCATTCTCCCTTCATTCACCACTCCTAGGTTTCCATAAGCCTATATATTTTTTTATTGTCCCCTATAGTCCATGACATTTATATATTACCTTCGACATATCATTTTCCTCGGCCTTACTCCAGGTGTCTTTTGACCTGTTCATTCCATAGATTGCGACATCCCCTTCAGTTAAATCCGCAGCCTTGGACAAGCACTGCCAAGGTGTAATCCCCATAGTTAACCTAGGCCCAATATACCTAGTTTATCCATTTTGACCTCAAGGACTATGTCTGATGCCCTCACCAGACAATAATCCTTATGCCTGGCAAAATAGTGTTGCGAGTTTAGCATCAACTCCCATCTCAAAATCTCTGAGGAAAGATAGAACACTATTCCAAATTCTGCAACCTCAAAGAAAGAGTTAGAAGACACGATCTACAGACAAAAAAGGTATTTTACTAAAACAAAGATTTAAACCGTAATTATCTCATAACTTAAATCCTCAAACATTAAAGATAAAACCTTATATAAAACATTATAAGGTCAATAAGAATGTCCTTAAAACCCCATTTTAACACACCCATTATATCCAAATAAGAACCATAAATAGGAAACCTCTAAAACATAGATTTGAGTGAATAGTAAAGTCCCTACCATTAAAACCTCACTAACAATTAAATATCCTTGGTCTCTAAATTAACAATTCGATGAACAATAAACCAAAAGACTCATATTACATGTAAGGTCTCATATCATTAAATAAAAAACATGGAAACTAGGGTTTTAACAAGTTATAAGAGGATGAGTAAATATACCTTACCTCAATAGACCCTACCCAATGAACAGTACATGTGGACTGCCTCAAATTTTATAGTACCTACTCTTCTCATAAATCGCAAGTTATTTATCTAAACTTGTAAATTAGGGTTTTTAACAGCTTTGGGAAGTATGCCAAGGATTACTATTTATAGTAATTACTAGGGAGACTAGGGTTCCCACCTATGTCATGACTTTTCCACAACAACCCTTATAAAAAGGCTTCTAAAACCTCTAAGACTTGTTTCATAAGATATAACCTAGTTAGGAAACATCATCACCTCACGTGATGAGCCTTCACAAGTATACATCACAAAACTCTATGGTTTTTTCCTTCGGTCATGGCCATCTTCGTATTCGCAGCCTATAGGTCCGAGATCATGGACTTTATAATAGAACTACACTTGTGAATGTGGCTTCCCAAATGGTCACGTCCTTTGACAAACTGAGTGTCATTTAAACCTCCATAACTTAGGAAATAACTCCCTAAAATTCAATAATTTCAAATAAATAAATTAATTCATACATTGGAATAAATGTGGGTACTTCTCTCTGATGGTTGAATCCAGCTCCCAGTAGCCTTTTCGATGTCCTGGTGTCTCCTGATTACTTTGACTAGAGATATTGTCTTTATCCTTAGGTGCATTTTGATGCGACGCAAATATTGCATTTTTCACCCGTTAACATACGCGTTATTATCCCCCTTGGGTATCTTAATACCTATATTTATGCTCGTTAACCAGACAACCTCAGATTTCTATGTTAACATGTTTTGCAGGGGTTAATTGAGCTTTTGTAGGTGTTTGGATGCTTAGTGTGAACTTCGGATGCGTTTCGCTCTATTTCCGTACACAACCGCACGCGCAAGGGGCATTTTAGTCTTTTGACAGTTTGGGCACCTGGCCCTACATCTACACGGAAGTTGTAGCTCTCCTCGCTAGCTTCGCGTGGCCATGAACGGTGCACGATTCCGATGCATAACGACAAAGTTACGGCGATTTGAGCGACGTTGGATTGTATGTCAATGCAGGGGAAATTGCAGGTTGCCCCTGCTTGATCGATCGATCGAGCCTGGGGGTCGATCAATCGAGCCTTATTATTTTTGCCACGAATTACAATGTAGATCGATCGACCACAGGGGTCGATCGATCGATCCCCTGTTTTTCTGCAGATATTTTCTTTTCTTTTCTTTCTTCTTTTCTTTTATTCTAACTTACTATATAAGCCAAATTTTGGTTTGTATTATAGAGACCAGCCCATTTACGATTTTAGCTTAGTTTAGTTAGGGTTGGAGGGGATTTGCTTGGTTCTTCTTCTTCCTCTCTTGGATTGACACACTAATTGGTTGTACGATTAACTATTCATCTTCCCTCTCCATTAATCTAGTTGTTTTCCATTCTTTCCTTGCTTTCTAGATAGATTTACATGCTTTCTAATTAGGTTTATTGTGTTTATTTATTGCTTTTCTAGTTTAATTAGTTTAATTTAGTTAATTTACCATGCATCCCTAGATAAATAGGGTCGGGATTTCATTTCCGCCATTTTCGGGCCCCGAGCTCCGAAAACTAGGTTTCATGCAAAATCGCGTTTAATTGAAACCGCGTGTATTAAAGTTGGATTGTTATGCGTTTAACTTTATTTGTCACGCATCTTTAGTGTTTATAGCGACAATCCGAATTTAATCCGCGTGTGACCATTCTTCAGTTAAATGTTTTATCTCGCAACTTTGGGTTAAATTCCTTCTTGTGTGATGTTTATGCTTAATTAAAAATGCTCGATTAAATGCTTTGGAGCCTTAATTCTAATTAGTAGTTGTTTCGATCCGTTTGGTAGAATGCGATCCCGATCCTCGCTTTACCATTGCGTAGCGTAACTTATTCTTTTTTTCTTTTGTCACCATTCCCAACCATCACCTTTTCATTTATTTATTTTACACTTTTATTCCAGAAGTAATTAAACAATTAAAATCTAAAATTCAATCACTCCCTGTGGATTTCTTACGATACCCGACTTACCGCTGTGCTTGCTTGTCAAGTGTAGTAGTAGCTTAGGTTTCTTTTGTATCGCGCCGGAGAATCACACGACGATTGTGCACTTACACGCGCACACTTTTTCCGCCCGATCACATTTAATTTCTCTCTAAACATTCCACTACGACGTTTTCATATCTCAAATATCCATGGATCTCAAAGGGTTAATGGTTAATAATATGGTCGCAATCACTAACATAGCTCATTGGCATTGAAATATGGAATATGTTTTGTACATGGGAAATGTTGAGGGTAAGGGTAAGTCTATATAATGTATTCCCAATTCTTTCAAGTATCTCAAATAGTACTAAATATTTTTACCTTAACTTTCCTTTCTTCCTAAATTTCATTATTACTTTCCAAGGGGTAAACTTTAAGGAATGCATGGTCCCCGACCTCTAACTCCACATATCATCTTTTAATATCTGCCCACTCTTTTGTCTACTTTGAGCACTCCGCAACCTTTCTTAAATAAGTATTACCTTGGTAAGGGCCCATCTTACCATCTCTAGCCCTAATAGTTCTCTTTTTCCCACCTCATCAAAACAAAAAGGGTTGGGGAATTATCTCTCATATAAGAAAGTGTGAGGGCCCATCTTAATACTTGTCCGATAGATATTATTATATACAAACTCTATTAACGGTGGGTAGTCTTACCAACTTTTTTAGAGGTCCAAACACATAATCCATCAACATATACTCTAGGGTTTTATTCATCCTCTATGTGTGTCTATCTGTCTATGGATGGAAGGTTGTGCTGAAGTCTAAACGTGACCCCATTGCTCTTTGGAAACTTTTTTAAAATTATGAAGGAATATCGGGTCGCGGCCAGACATTATAGTAGCACGAACTCCAAGGAGTCTTACAATCACCTTGATAAAGAGTATGGCCAACTAATCAACATTGGTCATGGTCTTAATAGAGAAAATTTATGGTATTGATTAATATATCCAAAATAATCCTAATGCAATCCATCATCTCGGTGTTGGCATCAATCCAATAATAAAGTCCATATAAAACATTTAGAAACATACACCTCGATCTCTATCTTAATGTTAGGCCACCAAAGGTTTTCTTTCAAATCTTAGTACATTTTGGTGCTGCTGGGGAAGATTGAATAGAGCGAAGAATGACCTCCTTCCAACACCTTGTCCTTGATATCATCACTCCGCTGAACACAAGTCCTCATCCCAAAGAGTAATGTTATGCATTCATATACTCTAAAGGATGATCTTTCACCTCTTTCCACTTGTTCAAGAATCTTATGAAGAATAGGGTCTTTGTCCAGCGTTACCTTTATCTTCTCAATCAAACAAGGTTCCATAGTAACGGCACTTAGATGTCTACGACCTCTATGGCTTATGACCTCGATCCCCATAGTCTATAAATATATTAAGATGTTCTATTGATTAGTAATCCACAAAGCCTTAAGGGAACCCTTTCCGCTTAAAGGGCAGTCCATTACATTATTCTTCGTAGGGTGATATTTAATTGAACATTCATAATCCTTCAAACATATCGCTTGCCTCATATTTAGTTCTCTTTGGATGAAGATATAAGTCAACATTGTATGGTCCGTTAAGATTTCAGAACTCCCTCCATATAAATAATGTATCCAAATTTTCAAGTCAAAGGCCACACCCACTAACTCTAAGTCACGGGAGGGAATGTGGCATCAACTATCTAAAGGCATAGGAAATAACCTTTCCATTCTATATTGATAAACATCCTAGGTCGTGGCCTGAAGCATCATTATAATCATATAAACTCCCCTTTACTTATGTAAGGACAATATAGGTGCAACCACTAACTTTTCCTTTAACTTCTGGAAACTCTCTCCATACTTTAAGAACCAAATGAACTTTTTGTCTTTGTGTGTTAACTGGGTCAAGGGCATGAAAATTTTGGAAAATCCCTCCGTAAATATATTATAATAGCATGCTAGACTGAGGAAACTTATCACCTCGATCACAATTGTTGGTCTCTCCAAAATAAAAAGTGGTCACGACCTTTCCTAGGTCCACTACCAACCCATCCTTGTTTACTATATGGACGAGGTAGTACATCTACTCAAGCCAGGATTCACACTTTCAAAATTTAGCATATAATATATCTTTACTATGCATCTCAAAACTTTAAGGGGTGTTCCTCATTCTCTTCCATGGATTTAGAATAAATCAGTATGCCATCAATGAAAACAATTACAAATTGTGTAAAAAGGTCCTAAACACTCTCTTATTCAAATCCATAAAATCATATCAGACTTTAGATAACCAAAAATGCATCACTACAAACCATACCTAGTTCTAAAGTTTGTTTTGTGAATGTCCTCATTCTTTTTCTTAACTTTGTGATATCCTGAACTCAAATCAGTCTTAGAAAAATCTCTAAAATCCCTTAATTGCTCAAACATTTCACCAATACAAGGCAGAGGGTATCGATTCTTCAGAGTCATTTTTTGAAATTCCCAATATTCTATCCATATCCCCATGGATCCATCTTTACAAATTACTAAGGATCCCTAAGGGGAAGTGCTAGGCGTTATAAACATGTGAAGTAACAAATCCTCCAGTTTTTCCTTTAATTCCTTTTACTATGAGGGAACTTTTCTATAAGGAGCCTTTGAATTAGGTGCGACCTCTGGGACAATGTTAATAGTAAACTATATTTCTCTGTTCGGTGGATATGTTGTCAAATTCTCTAGATAAACATCACTAAGCTATTTGTCCACAAAAACATCTATTAGGACGACTACGAGCTTCTCAAGATCCTTCATATAGGCTAGGTTTCTGTGACACCAAACTTCTTTATATCTATTAAGGATTATAACAACAAAGAATTGCTATATGGTTTAGCTCCCCAAAAACTCACCTCGACCACACCATTTTTACATAGGATGATCGCTTTATTAGGATAGTATATCTTAGAAAAATGAATATATTAAGAATCCATGCCTCAGATAACATCAAAGTACCTCATTTATAAGGGAATTAAGTGAAGTTCAAAGCATTGATTTCCTATTTCCATGGCACATCCCCAAAATTTAATCACGTCCTTTGATAAAAATCCTACCAATTTATCAATCACTAGTGGAGGGTTCAAGGTCTCAATACTTATCTTCATATTTTGTGCAAATTTAGTGAGTATAAAATAGTGTGTGTTGCCAGGAACAAAAAGACTGTAAGCATTCTTATCATCGGGAGTAATAGTACAAACTTTCATGTCCTTGAGTTTCTCAGAATCCTTAGCATTTAGGGAAAAGTTGTAGCCCTTGAATTTCTCCATATCTTTCTTTGGAATTCTGCAATCCTTGTCTTTCTGGTCTAGCTATCAGAGTTGTAACCGATCACTCCCAAAGTGTCATCCGTGGTAAAGTGACCCATCATTATGTATTTAAAGTAGGTAAATGTAGCGATTTAAACCTCCTCTTATTGCTTGGCTTCCACGTCCCCTTGATTTTACCACGACTTATGCGCTTGATATCATGGTTTGTCTTATTTCTATAATCCCTCCTATATGTCTTTTCTTCTTTCTCCCTCATCCCTCAACTCATCTTTGAAGTATTTCTCCATGATTTGAGCTACCTTAATTAACTCTGCATCTATATTCGCAGCCTTAACCCTACAGCCCTGCTACGAAGTCCATGTTTTAAGAACATTTAAAACTTCTTGGTTATCTTCTCCTCAATATTAATAGTGTATAGGGAAAAGTGTGACAACTCTTCAAACTTGGCTTCCTAGTCAGCCACAAATATTCATGCCTGTATTAGTTCTAAAAACTCAGCTTATAGGTTTTCCTTCTTTGGGGTCGAAAAGTACTTCTCCACAAAAATACTTTTGAATCTTGCCCAACAAATGTCTACGTCCTCCTCCCAGTTGGGTCCTCTTGATCATCGACAACCAATGATCATCATTGACATATGACATAACAGAAGAAAATAAAACCTTTGTTCCTCGGTGAAGTTAAAAAATTCAAACATCTTCTCTAGTTTTCTTATCCCAGACATTGAGCTTCAGAGGTTTTAGCTTACCCTTAAAGTTCTATATCCTTAATTTCAAAAATTGCTCTATGGTGAATCCCGCAAACACCATCATAGTTTAATAAAGCTCTATCACATTTCAATAAAACATATAAATAAATCATTTAATAAACATTTTTTCCATTTATAATAGCAATCAACTTCTATTACAAGCCTCAAAACATAAAAGTAGTCTTTACCTTCATACAAGCTTTTATAATGAAATATGTGACCTCTAAACTATACTTTATAGACTCTATCTCTATTCTATGTCCAATGATTATCTTTGTGACCACTCATCTTGAGGAGATAAGAAATATAGAAGGGATGAGCTAAAATTGCCTAGCAAGGGTTAATTCAAAAGTGCTCATCCCACGTGTTAATGTTTGTATTTGCAAAGACAATACATATACTAACAAGAAAAGTGAAATAGTACAGATAGGGATAAGTATGTAATAAAATCAACTAGTAAGTAACGAATGTTATTTCCTAACCCTCAGATTGCCTCGATGACATAAGGCTTAACGTCCCTTAGTTCACCACTCCTTAGCTTCCCCCAAGGCTCAATATCACTTAGTCCACCTCAGCTTCTTCCAAGTCTCAATCTCCATTGGTTGTCCCTCATAGTCCATAACCTTTATTTATTACCTTGGACATATCATCCTCTTTGGCCTTATTACAGGCATCTTTTGACGAGGTTAACTCCACAACGTTGGTCGAGCTCTGTCAAGATGTAAGCCGTATAGTTACCCTTGGCTCAATATCCCTTTGCTAACCCCTGACCTCTCATAAAATCCATATCTGGGTTGATCAAGTCTAATATTAAATCACGTAAATAAAAAAAATTGGTAAGATTCTCATTAGAAGAAATAATTAAACCCAAATGAATAATGATAATATAATGAAATATTGAATCAACACGAAAGCATCTCTGATACCAATCAGTGCCAATACAACATAAGCCATTTTTTAATATAAAATATGTAATAATACAAAAGCCCAACTCTAAAATTAAATATACATGTATAACACGACTGAAAATAAAATAGCATAATAAAAGAATGAGACACACTTTCTCAACTCATTAAATTGTAGGAGTAAGAAAAGGGATGTCGTTACAAATTCTGCTCCAACGAACCGACGTCCAGATGAACTACCATAACACAAATCTGTAAAAATAAGTTATAAAAGAAAACATAAAAAGAAAAAACATCTAAAATAGGATTCTAATAAAATTTGGGCCACGTAATAACTACACGTCTTCATGTCATTTTTACTGTATTTTAAGTTATTAGTAAGGCAAGCCAACAACCTAAAATATTATGAAATTTTAAATCCCAACCCCATATGTAGTCCATGTGATTAAAGTCTTACCTCATTCTTAAATCATTACCCTAACTATAATAAATTAATCTCTTTCAACAGAAGTCACATAATGTATTAAGGTCTCAAAGCCTACGATACTTCTCCCAAAATAAGTATAATACTAATAATAGCATAATATCTCAAACCTATACACATTTGACTATCTCATGACAATAAAAATATATATAGATCTCTTATGTATGTAATACACAAATACACATCATAAGTATGTAGGTTGATATATGTACTATAGGTCATAACGTCTAGTGTAACACATAAACCGATACAACTATCTCTAGTACCGCCACATCATAATCACATAGGGTAAGATAAAGACTCTACTCACATTTAACATCCATACAATTCCCTAGGATTCGGCATGTACAAATAAATGAGCATCTCTCGCCCACACATAATGAAAGCCTAGTTTTATTTCTTTCGGGTACATCCCTCGAACAAAACTTGTACCTTAGGTTGTCCCAAACTTAAGACCTTGACATGATAAGGGATAAATAATAATGTCTACCCATCATTCATAAATCCTACCATACCCTTGATTTATGAAATAATTATCCCCATAAACCATCTTAATCGCGGGTACCTAAACGTGTGACCCAGGGGTAAATATAACTAATAAAAGACAGTCTACTCACTTAGGTACCAGTTGGTCCGCGTCGCACGTGTACCTTAATGGAATCCCTCATATTATGCTTGACAATGATAACTCACACATGGTATGAATTGTACATAAAATAAATAAATTAATGACAACCCTCGTTAAGGATTTAAAGAAAACACAAACATAACCCTCAGTAACGGGTTAGGGTAAATCAAGTACACATACCGACCCTAGCGCTATTGGTTCATACAAGTATCGATATCATAGGAAGTTTTATCACATATTTAACCTTATATTCATCCCATAATACAATAACCATAACACTTCGGGTTCCCAAATTTAGGTGTAGTATTCATCTACCATACACTAAAACATGCAAATCAACTATATTAAATCTAAATTAGCCCTAGTATATTATCACCAGGCATTGCGTCTAGGTATAATATCACACCTAATTTAAATGAAACCATGGTACATAATAAGTACCTCACCCGGGGAAGCAATAACCCAAAACTAATCTCACCCAAAGTATGTTCACCCCACCTGTAAATCATAACGATTCAAATCAATCCTGGACATCAAGCCCAAACCTCTAATGTGAAAATTCCCACTCAACAAACCCATTATACACTCGAGTCTACCTTCCAAAGCCAAATCCTCCATCTAACCCCATTAGATCAACATTTTTTCCCAAATATACAAATTGCCCAAAAATTAATTTCCAATAATTTGAATCATAAGAATATATCTCTATGGCAGTACATAAAAACTATGGGCCAACAAATGCTAGGCCTAGTCCCCAAAACATAAATTCCCAGCTAATAACCTAAAAGCACAACCTAAGCCTAGATGTTACCAGCTGCCTACGAGTAATCACAATTACATAAATATAATAGGAAATACATATACCTTATAATCGTAGTACACACACTACTAATAAATAATGATAATTCACCAATGTCTAAGCTATACTCATGCTCGTGAGCCATAAACATACCTATAACCATCCCTTAAAAGTACCACAAAAAGTTGGTTGCCACTAAGGCTTTTAATAACTAGGTGGCCTCACTTACCACGAGCCTAAAATTCTCCTATAAAGGAATTATCAAAATGGAAGCCCTAATTACGGCCTTATTGGCCTTAATTCTTTTGTCGATTTTGCTAAACTTTGACTCATTTGACCCGCTTTCATAGTTCATGGCTCCACTTACAAATATTTCCCTTGCCCTATTGGCCAAAACATATCACACCATCCACTCTTTGTAACCTCTTTGGGTATTTTACCTCCATGCGGTCCCTTCGGCTGGTTAAGCTCCCCTCTGGTTGGGTTAACGTTACATTTTTTTCGCTTAACCTACTTTGGCCTCGATCTTCCAAATCTTAGTGATTTTATACCCATAATAGTTATAATGCTCCTACTGATGTAGGAAGGTAACTTTAACCACTTGAGCACAAGTCGCGGAGAGTGGGTTGCCCGGTAACACCTGCCAAACCTTTCACACAAGGATTCTGCTAATGCCAAAACATATTGCTCAAACTTGTTACTAATAATACAAATGTGCCTCTTCGCTCAATTACCTTTTCCCCAGTGTAAAAAGAGAATGATAGTTGAACTTCTCCTCACACTATCTACCCCGTGGTCTAGCATATGATATCTTCATAACCTATTCCTATGTCGTTATGAATGCAAAGTGAAAACATTTCCCCTCAAACCATAAACTAAGCACTTGATAAAGGTCTCGCATCAAAAAGCACCTACCTCTCAACTAAAGTCAACATCATGTGTGGGAAATCTCTCAAGCTAAATCAAAGCAAGGAACACTTCTAATACACTTGGTCGATTCGAGTCATTCTAGAGAAAAAAAATCCAAAATGGTAAGGCCCTAAAGTTATCAAAGAACGGAACACGAAAAAATTATGGATGCACTCAAGATACCTAGGACACTAGAACTTATAATGATCTGATACCAAGTGTGATATTTTTAAGAACAAATATTTTAGCTTAGGATTTAATTTGTATTTTGGCATATCCTTCTACAAACCAATCGTCAAACTGAACTCCAACATCTCCAAGATCGAAGACACCCCTACATTTCAAAAAGGTATAAAACTATGGGTGTTCATAAATTTTCCTAATCGTATTTGGGATGCTATTTTTTATAAAACCGAGGTTGCTGTTTGAAAAGGATTTAAAAATAAAAAAATATTTTTAAGCCTCGTTCAAAGAAAAAAATGATATTGTTATAACTCCCTTCTAATAAAATTTAACCAAGGTTGGCTCTGCCTGGAAAAACTTTCTCGTTAGAGGCTCGTTTGATATATGCTTTGAATGACATTTCGTTCTCATTAGAATTAAATGTTTGTTCATTCGAACGGAAGAATTTTTTCATTTGAATTACCTTAATTCTCGTTCTAACGAACTTCGTCGCCTCAAATTTGGTGCCTGGCCTATAAATACTTGTTTTGATCTCTTTTTTCATGGGACTTTGGAAAATTGCAAGCAACATATCTGTGCTAAAGTTTTTAATATTTTATATCACATAACATCTTTTGATTGATAATCATTTCATCCTCATATAATTTGTGAATCTTTGTGAAACACTCAAGTTTTAATACCCTACATACACCTTGTGGAGAACAATCTCTACGGCTGACTTATGAACCAAGGGTTCACTACTCTAGAAGAAAGAAGGCTAATTTGTGGATACCAAGGGTAAACCACTACCTCTGGATGACTCAGGACTGAGTCATATTCTGCTAGAAGTTTTGAAAACTCAGCCCCTCCTACTTAGTTTAGCTAAGTTTAGTAAGTCGTGTTTTTGTCAAATCTTACAATAGTTATGAATAAAGGTTTTGACCTGGAAAGGGATTTTTCCTCATGGCGCACATCTTTTAGCATGTTTGGATTGAATATTGTAAGGTGGAATTTGGTCATAACTTGCATGGAAACCATATTTTATTAAGTTAAATGTTGATTAAATATTGGATTTGTGTGTTGGGGCATTTAATAAAATTTTGATCCATTAGTTCGTGCGCACTCTCAAATTGGCAATAGAGAAGGTTACACTAAAGTATTGTGCAGTTATTAATTTTGCAATTTTTTTCTATCAATTTTTCTTAGAAAATTGTTGATCTTTAAAAAGCCAAAATTCAATGAATTATTTGTATAGTCGAATGCCCATCTTTGATGGTGCTAATTATTATTACTGGAAATCTAGGATGAGGTATACATTATAATCAATTGATGAACATGTCACCACCCACTGTAACTATTGATAAAGTATTTTTCCCTAGATCTGTCGCTACGGAGGACGACATTAAATGGAGAGATTATAACTCGCGCCATTTGAGTGCCATCTCGGGATCCATAACCTATACTGAGTTCTATTGCATTATGATATGCGCCAAGTGTAATGAATCTTGGGATCCCCACCATCTCACTCATGAGGGAACCAATGGTGTTAAAGTTTCGAAGATGCAAAATTACACCACATAATTTTGAACTATAACTATGCTTGAATCTGAGTCTTCTGACGAGTTTTATGCAAGATTGTCTCATGTAGTAAATTCAATTTTCAATTTAGGTGAGAAAATACCTGACGCATGTCATTAAGAAAATTTTGAGATATCCCCCTACCCATTTTATTCCTTAGGTTACCGTGTTAAATTCGTAAGGAATCCTAGATATTCTTAGTTCAGAAGAAGTTGTAGGATATCTTCAAATATATGAGATAAATATGTTTCGCAAAACTATTAAGCCTAAGGAAAAGGTAATTGCACTAAAATCCTAATCTAAAAAGAAAGAGAAAGTTTCGACAAATTCAGAGTATGATTTCGATTTAGATGATTCAACCCTTATTACGAATAATTTCAAAAAGTTTCTCAAACTTAAAAAATAATATACTTCCAAGCAAAAAAAAATGTTTGAGAAAGATAAAAAATATAAGTTGTTCACAAAAATTTTTGGAAAAAGAATTGAAATATTTCCCAAAGAAAGACGTGGAAAGATGTTATGAGTGCAAGGGAAAGGGTCACTGATATGCCCAAGTGTACCCTCATACTCAGGGTGACTAACCTCGGCTTGTATCATAACCGAGTTGACAGGAAAGTCACATTAGCCATCAAAAAGATGATCTTCTATAAGGTCGTCTCTTCATTGACCAACCACGGCTGGCCAGTAGCCGAGACCAATACCATCTTATGAGATTAAGCTATTGACAACATCGTACTCTACCTCAGCCGACGTTACATCCTACCTCATGCCTAACCTTAGCCAGTCTTCTAAGTCGAGGTCGTACTTATGATTGATATGACAAAGAAACTATCGGACCTCCCCAACCCCGTACTCGGCCAGGCCGAGGTTACAACAGATAATATCACACGTTCAAGCAAACGTAAAATATATGGAAGTCTTGGAGCACGTGAGCAAATCAGTTATAACCAAACCATTTCCCTCACATGAGGGAATATTTGGTCATCATTCCTTACATGTGGCACAACCAGGTGTCCACCTATGATTAGTGTATTCAACTCACACATGCTCATGGCATGCTTGGGGGGTACACTACACCCCCCAAGCTATATAAATACATATCTTATCCTACCTTGTAGAGGGATCGATAATTGTAACCATAGCTAACACTATGTTTATATAAATAGTAGAGAGAGAAAGTGAAAGATTGTATCACGGGCCATTAGTTCCCTCATACTAGTGATTCTTACTTACACACTCACAGTGGATGTAAGCCAGATTGGCTGAACCACTTATATACCAGTGTTTCTCCTCACCTCCTTCGATAAGATATTTACTCTTGTGCTGCCATTGTTATTTCTAGCTTGAGCTTATCAACAACTCATCTGGTGGTGTTATTTACAACATCATCATTTTTGGTGTCGTCTGTGGGAATGAGAATCTATATCTCTTCCCTGTCACATGGAGTTGTGTTACCATTAAAAGAGATCCTAAAGGTATCAATATTTCTAGTGTTTTCCATGGAACCAGAGTTTCCACCTCCATCACCCAGCGTTGGAGGGCCCAGTTCCATCCAAGCACCACCCCAGTCTGAGATGGTTGAGGTGACAGCAACTTTGAAGTCCTTAGCTGCAACTCAACAAGCGATGCAGGAGAAATTTTCCCATCTAAGCCAGAACATAATAATGAGATCACCTGGGGTCTCACTGGATATGATTACTTCGGCAGCTGCTCAGTCACATCATGAGGTCAGAGAACCATCCCAGGCATCGCGAAAGGACCTACCTACTCCTCGGTCGAGAAAGGATGTTGCTGACCCTAGGCATTTATGCCTGAGGAGGCAAGGAAACCCTTGCCTTGAGGATAGGTACGATGACATTGATGCAAAGGATGCTCCAACAGACTGTTGGGAGCCATATGAGGTCTCAAATAACACAGTGAGACTTGTTCAGCATAGCAGAGGTCATTAGATCCGAGGTAAGTTTGAGAGGCAAGATTATGATGCATGCCAAAGAGGATCATCTTTGGATCACTTTAGTAGAGGGACCGCCTTCAAAAGGCTCGACCCAATTAATGATCTAAGAGAAAGGTTGTCCAGATCAAGAAGTCATGATGGATTTAGAAGAGAAGGAGGTGACTGCCATCCCCATAATGGTTGCCCCCCACATGGCTGAGACTATGATCAGGGGGAGGTCAATAGTCGACGTTGTGCAGTGGCTAGGGAACCCTCAGTTCATCCCTTGGAGGTGGCTAGGGATAATCTCGGCCAAGCCAACATTGCTAAACCATGAACTAATTTTATTCAAAGGTTGGAAGAGAATATAGGGGATCTCATAAAAAGTCGAAACCCATTACAAAGGGTATACTGTAAGGACACAAATTTCCAATTGAGCCATTGTTGTTTTGCTAATTGAGCCATCCCTTGGAGGTGGCTCAATTGAGTCATAGGATAGAGTTCGTGACCATCCTTCAAGCCTATGACATACTTGAGTTGAAGACGTAACGATCAAGATTATAAAGCTTCATAAAATGCTGAGTTTATTGTGCCTAGTTTCTATGTCAACAACATTTGTTCCGTTTACTCCTACGGTACGAATGCATTACATATTTATATAGGTTCTTGGAATAATTAGTATTGGGTGTAAGTTTTGTTTAAACTGTTGTTTATTTTTAAAAAGTTACTTTAAAACTTTAAAATAAATTTTTGGGCTAAAATCGAATTTTTAGACTTTCTGGATTTTCGTTCGATATTGTCGTTGGAACGAGTTTTTCGTTCGAACGATAATATCGTTCGAACGAGTTTTGCCAACGAATTGCCTCTGGACTTCGTTTAATATTGTCGTTCGAACGAGTTGGTTTGTTCAAATGAGAATGTCATTCGAACTTGTTTGGCAACGATATTTCCCATCAGCCCACTGGAACTTCGTTAGAAGGGTTGTTCGAATGAGATTTCGTTCGAACGAAAATTTGTTTTGAATGAGATTTAAGGCGGGAAATTTCTTTGGCAGTTTTGAGCACTTTTTCCACTACTCTTCCCCACTAACTTTTGACAGACTTATCAAGTGCAGGAACCAACTTTGGAAAACCAAAATTTTCATATTATTCCATATCCTAGAGAGAGTTTTGAGAGTTCAATTTTCCAAGAAAAAGTTCATGTTTTGAGTGTCTATTTTTCAAGAAAAAAATCATTAAACACTCTTGTTTTCACCGATATTATTTATTCCAAGTTTCAATATATATATATCATTGTTGGAGTGTTTGGCACCAGATTTTTCTCTACCATGTTGAAGAGAATTTTGGGTTTTCTTATACATCCCACAAAGAAGAAGTTATATTTGCGTTGACTTACCCACTTGGGGAAAGGCTCCTTATTCGGGTGGCGGTGATCGAAAAAGTCCGATCGGTGGATTCCGAGACTGCGGTGGAGCTCTGTGGTTATTCACTAGGTAGAGGTGTGTACAAGAAGAAGCGTCGGGGCTTGTACGGAGTCAAGTCGAGTGTTGTGAGTCTTTCGTATCTTGTACTTGTAAAACCATACTTAGTGAATTTGTGGCTAAGGTTGTCCGAGATTTTTTTCACGTTGTGGGTTTTTCCTCCTACATAGTGGCGTAGTGATTTATTTGTTTATTTTATATTTTGCATAATTCACCTAGAACACATGCTTAGATAAAAAGATAAAATTGGTTTAAATCACTACTTACATAATTTGGTGCTTAAATTAATTTGGGTAATGTTTAAATTAATTTAGTTCAAGTCATTTACTTTAATTTGACAAAATTTAGTTTGGCCTAATTTGCAAAAATGAATTAATATTGTTAGGCAAATTTCTAGGACTTGAGTTAAACTAATTTGGTTTAAGTGAAATTAAAATATATGTGGATTTAATCTTATTTCACTTGGTTTAATTTTAATTTGAAAGAAATTAAAATTTGGTATGTACTTGTTTAATTGAACCATCTCTCTTTCGCATCTCTTTAAAAAGGAAATTGAAATTGATTTTTGTGTAAAATTTAAAAATTGGGGGCCTCGTGTTCCAACAATTGGTATCAGAGCGGGATCGCTAAATTATTGCGTTTAAGATCCTTTAAATATTTTTGACAAAAATGAAATTTTTACCATTTTCAAAATTTCCTAATTTCGATGGTTCTAACTATGCGTATTGGAAAGCGCAGATGAAATCGGCACTAAAATCTATCGACTAGAGGATTTGGTTGTCTGTCGTTAACAGGTGGTCCCCACCTACACATTTGATAGATAATGAGCGTGTTCCCAAACCCGCCGATAGATGGAGTGAGAACGAATTTAAACTTGCAAACTTTAATTCATGTGGTTTAAATGCCTTATTTAGCGCGGTCACACTGGATGAATTTCGACATATTATGACGTGTGACACCGTTAAAGAATCTTGGGATATTTTACAACTCACTCATGAAGGTACTAGTGTCGTCAAAGCTTTGAAACTCCAAAACCTCACCACTCAATTTGAAACCATCAAAATGAATGAAAAAGAAACTTTTGATGAATTTTATGCTAGACTTTTCGATATAGTTCATTCATCTTTTAATTTGGGAGAGAAAATACCCGACAACTGTGTATTAAAGAAAATTTTAAGGTCCCTACCCGATAGATTTATTCATAAGGTGATCGTGTTAAATTCTTTACCCACTTTAGCCTCTACGAAATTAGAAGAGCTCGTAGGTGATTTACAAACCTATGAACTAGACATGTTTCCCTCCAAAACCGAAAAGAAAATTGAGAAGGGCGTTGCTTTGAAAGCTCGAAAGGAGGAAAAACAAGTAGTAGAGAGTGAAAGTGATAGTGACTCGAAAAATATGGCTATGTTTCCTAGGAAGTTTCAAAAATTTCTTAAATTTAACAAAGATAAATTTAAAAATGATTTTAAGAAATTTAAAAAATCTTGGCATGACAAATCCGAGAAGATCCCTAAAACTTCTAATGAAAATTTAAATAGGGACGAGTCGGAGAAGTGTTTTGGTTGTGAAGGGTATGTCCATAGGCCTTTTGAGTTCCCCACTAAAATAAGGAGAGAGGGTAAGAAACCAAATTCCTTTAATGAAACCCTTAGTGATAGTGATAAGAAAGAAGGACCCGGTTCCCCCATTGAGCGCAACTTTACATCGTTCATTGCTAGCTATGTAAGTCATAGTGAGGAATAATCTAATGGTGATATCTTAATACATAACTCTTCCGAGGCCTTTGTATGTGAAGCTATAAAATATGGTGGTAGTGAGAGTGGAGAATAAAGAGAGAGTGAAAATGAAGAAGAGGTTGATGTGAGTGAACTTAAAAATTCTCTTCAGTAACTTTATGAAGAATCTATTAAATTAAAAAGAGCTAATTTGAAGTTAGAAGCGAGTTTAAGAGAGTGTGTCAAGGTCGTTGGTGATAGTGTGTTGGTTGAAGACCTTAGGACACATGAGAGAGATCTTCGTGAAAAGATTGAATATTTAGAAGGCGAGAGAGATAGCCTTAAGGGTTTAATGGAATCCTTGAAAAAGGAGCTTCTCGCATTTGAAGAGCGTAATATTTTATTAGAGTCTAACATTTTAGAATTACAAAATAAATTAAAAGACTCTAGTAAAGTTAAATTTGATTTGGAGTGTCGTTCAGAGAAATTAGATAAAATATTAGGAACGGTCCAAATTAAAAATGACACTTGTGGTTTAGGCTTCGACTTAGGTAATGAATCATCTCTTAAAGACAAAACCAATGTTTTGACAGAATTGCCTAGGAAAGCCTTTAGAGATCATTCCTTAGGTAAGTCTTTTTGCCGAGTCTTTAGGTGCTCTCATTATGATCGAAAAGGTCATCTTAGGAAATTTTATTTTGAACTTAAACGAGGTCCTAGAAAATCCCAAGGTAAGGCAACCGAGGTAGCTATGATTTCTACACCCCGAGATAGTCATTTGTCATTAGTTTGGACTAGGAGATCCGACTTGGTAGTTTTATAAGATATGATTTGTGATTCTCATTTACTTTCACATGCTTCCTCCCTTACAAAATCTAAAGGTTGAATGTGTTAGTTTTGTGTGCATACTTTAGCCTTTTTGCTTTATGCTATATCACCCATGCTAATTGTATGCTCGTTTTAATCATTTTCTAGTCTATGCTCCATGCTTAATCACATGCTAAAATAATGATTTTTGTTTATCTTTTGTATTATTATTCTTTCATTTTAGTTTGCATTAAATAAAAAATACAAAAAGATTTTTTGTTTATCATTTGTGTTTTACCTTTTAGTAATTTAGGCTTAATGAAAAATACAAATGATTTTTGTTTGTCTTTTGAGTAAATATTTTAATTTCTGTTAAAATGTTTCAAAAATTCAAAGAGATTCTTTTTGTGTGTATTTTAGTTTGACACACTCTATGTGGCATACACTTGTGTTAGAATCCCTTCTTTTTCGCTTCCATGTGGCTACAACTTTTGATTTAGATTGTCAATCCTTATTATGTTCTTTGCCATGCTTACATGGAGTAGTTGTATTTTGTGTTATTTAAATGGATTCTATTTTTATATGCCTCATTTCACACATGCACGAGCTCTCTTGAATTTTTAACTTCATATGTACATTTGAGCTTTGTGAGGTGTTGTCCTACCAATCTTGTCATCTACATATTTGTGACCTAGGAGGACTAGTTCATGTCAAAATCCATTGCACGTGATATTTGTTAGATATAAAAATGATGTTTATAAATGTGCACGAGGAAGGGCTCCAAAAGGAATAATCATCCTTTGCGAGTAAGCCACCGTTTGTTTGGGCCTAAAATAAATACGTGGTCCAAAGGACTAAAAGAATAATGGCATTAAAAGAAAATATTTTTCAAGACCTATTTTGTTTAGTTTATTTATTCATCCAAAAGATTAAACTCTATATGCTTAAATTGAGGGAGTTTGGATGGTATATCAATGGTTTTCAAAATGTCCGTTTATCCTAGTTGTACTTTGAATGTCATGACTCTATTGGTTTGAAGAATCATCAAAATTCTATGCTTTTATGCATTGTGTATGTTTGTTCATTGAGTTCAATCTATATTGGCACATGAGGTTATATTCAAATGTGTTGAAGTTTAAAATCAATTAAGAACTCCGTGAACATGTTTTAAGTGATTGGGTCTAAATTTACTTGTTACTAGTTCACACCCCAACACTTACGTTTCCACTTGACACATTTTTTCATACGAGTGTGAAAAGCTTATTTTATTTTATGTCATCTCTGGAATGTATACCTATATATGTGAGTGTGTGTTAGTGATATTCATTATGCCTACACATATATGGTATTATTTTGTCTTTGCCTTGCTTTATAGTCCATCTATGCTTCTACTTCATAATTAGTATCTATCATGTTGCATTCTTTGTTGATATCACATGCTTAATACTTTATGTATCATATTGGTATCATTTTATTGCATCTTAGTTGGTATGATTCTGTTGCCTATATGCTTTCATGTTATTATCACTCTAAGCATCATGTTTAAATTAGTTTTATCCTTTGTCTATTCCTGAATAAAAAGGGGGAGAAATAGTATCTAATCCTATTGTAATCGTATCTTAGTTTGGGAGATTTAACTTAGGGGGAGTCGCGACCTCTTTAGGTAGATCATAGTTGATAAAGGGGAGAATTAATTTAGGGGAGTATTCATTTTAATTGCATTTAATATTCTTGATATTCGCTATGCGTTTGATAGTTGCTTAAGTGTGCAAGAATTCTTATTAATGACAAATTTCATCGTCGGCAAAGATATTGATCCTTGGGTTGTTTGAGTCAAGCTATTGTATTTATTTTGGGTGGGATATTTGTTTTAAGTCTAGTATAGGTTGACGGCCCTTTAGGATTTTTGTTGGTTTTTGTCCCGAAATAGCCAAAGGGGGAGATTTGTAAGGACACAAATTTCCAATTGAGTCCTTTGTTATTTTGGCTCAATTCCGGACAAAAACGTTTGAGTCATAGGATAGAGTTCTTGACCATCCTTCAATCCTATGACATACTTGAGTTGAAGACGTAGCGGCCAAAATTATAAAGCTTTATCAAATGTCGAGTTTATTGTGCCTCATTTTTACATCAACAACATTTGTTTCGTTTACTCCTAAAGTATAAATGCATTACATATTTATATAGGAGCTTGGAACAATTAATATTGGGTGTAAGTTTTGTTTAAACTGTTGTTTATTTTTAGAAAGTTACTTTAAAACTTTAAAATAAAGTTTTTGGGATAAAATCGAATTTTTAGGCTTTCTGGATTTTCGTTCGAACGATAATATCGTTCGAACGAGGTTTGCCAATGAATTGCCTCTGGAACTTTGTTCGATATTGTCGTTCAAGCGAGTTAGTTTGTTCAAACGAGAATGTCGTTCGAACGTGTTTGGCAACGAGATTTCCCATCAACCCACTGGAACTTCGTTAGAAGGGTTGTTCGAACGAGACTTCATTCCAATGAAAATCTCGTTTGAACGAGATTTCAGGCGGGAAATTTCTTTGGCAGTTTTGAGTTGTTTTCCCCACTTTTTCCACTACTCTTCCCCACTAACTTTGACAGACTTATCAAGTGTGGGAACCAACTTTGGAAAACCAAAATTTTCATATTATTCCATCTCCGAGATAGAGTTTTGAGAGTTCAATTTTCCAAGAAAAAGTTCATGTTTTGAGTGTCTATTTTTCAAGAAACAATTCATTAAACACTCTTGTTTTCACCCATATTGTTTATTCTAAGTTTCAATATATATATCATTGCTTGGAGTGTTTGGCACCAAATTTTTCTTTACCGTGTTGAAGAGAATTTTGGGTTTGCTTCTACATCCCACAAAGAAGAAGTTCCGTTTGCATTTACTTACCCACTTGGAGAGAGGCTCCTTGTTCGGGTGGCGATGACCGAAAAAGTCCGATCGGTGGATTCCGAGCCCACGGTGGAGCTCTGTGGTTATTCTCTAGGCAGAGGTGTGTACAAGAAGAAGCGTCAGGGCTTGTAAGGAGTCAAGTCGAGTGTTGTAAGTCTTTCGTGTCTTATACTTGTAAAACCATACTTAGTGAATTTGTGGCTAGGGTTGTCCGAGATTTTTTTTCCCGTTGTGGGTTTTTCCTCTTACATTGCGGCGTGGTGATTTATTTGTTTATTTTATCTTTTGCATAATTCACCTAGAACACATGCTTAGATAAAAAGATAAAATTGGTTTAAATCACTACTTACATAATTTGGTGCTTAAATTAATTTGGATAATGTTTAAATTAATTTAGTTCAAGTCATTTACTTTAATTTGATTAAATTTGGTTTGACTTAATTTGCAAAAATGAATTAATAATGTTAGGCAAATTTCTAGGACTTGAGCTAAACTAATTTGGTTTAAGTGAAATTAAAATATGTGTGAATTTAATCTTATTTCACTTGGTTTAATTTTAATTTGAAAGAAATTAAAATTTGGTGTGTACTTGTTTAATTGAACCATCCCGCTTTCGCATCTCTTTAAAAAGGAAATAGAAATTGCTTTTTGTGTAAACTTTAAAAATTGGGGGTTTCGTGTTCCAACAAGTGGTATCAGAGCATTGATTCAAAAAACTATCGTTTTCATATACTCAGAGGGTTCACCATTTATGGCAAGGATTGTCAACTTCCCAATTCCTGCCAAATTTAAACCTCCAGTGGTGTCTCCCAAGTACGATGGAAGTACCAACCCAGTCCATCATATTGAAATGTATCAAATTGCAGTAAACATTTATTCAATCTCTGATGAGATGTGGTGCCGAGATTTCTCAAGCACCCTAACTGGGGATGCACATATCTGGTTCACTTCTCTTCCTAAAAATTCAGTCGAGAGTTTTAAAGCTTTGGCCGAGCTGTTTATCCACAACTTATGTTTTGGGGTAAAACCTCAGAAGAAGATGACTCACTTGCTTTATGTAAATCAAGGGAAGAATGAAAGCCTCAGAGACTACATTACGAGGTTCAATAAGGAAAACCTCGAGGTAGAAGATTATGAAGAGAGTATATCCATGACAGCCCTTATTGGAGGACTTTAGAAGGTAAAGATACTCTAGAAGCTTGTTGAAGACCCTCCTAAGTCTATGGAGGAGCTGTTAGCAACAAATGGAAAGGTCATGAATGCAGAAGAAGCAATGGATGTGAAATATGAGGATGAGAATGGAAGTAGCACCGGGAAGTTTCAAAAGAAAAAGGATGGAAAAAAAAGGGCTGCAGATGACAAGTTTGCAAACTATACTCCTTTAACTGTGAGTTGCGAACACATTCTCAATGAAATAAATAATAATAGGTTCCTGAGATGGTCGAAGAAGCTGAAGGCTCCTCCACATAAGAGAAACAAGAATTTATGGTGCGAGTTCCATCAGGATCACGACCATCTAACTGACAAATACTTCGCCTTGAAGGACGAGATTGAAAAAATGTTAAAGTCTGGAAAGCTTAGAAAGTATGTGGATAGTAGATCTTCTAAAGAGGGAAGAGAAGTCCCTAAAAAGAAAAGAAAAGATAAATGTTGGGAAGATGGCCCTGCCAAAAGAGCTGATGACTCAGATGGTGATGATGATGACCCTGCCCTCCCACCAAAGGACGATAATGTCCTAGTAAAGAGGGTCGATGTGATATCTTTTGGCGTGAACACTATCTATGGAGGACTAACAGGGGGTGGCTGATCACAAGGCTCATGTGGCAAAGGCCAAAGCAGTGACTAAAGTTGAGGTTGTGAACTTGACTTTTACAAAGGTAAAACATGAGAAGAGAAAGAAAGTAGATATGGACACCCTCATAGTCTAATTTTCACGACTTGATTTCAAGGGTATCTTAGCTCCCTAGGATGACCCTCTGGTCATCACCACAAGGGTGCATGGGTGTGATGTTCAGAGGATCCTTATTGATGGGGGCATTTCTGTAAACGTTATGTTTTGGCTCTATTTCAAGAGCTTGGGCATTAGCAAAGGTAGACTTGTCCCTTATCATCATCCCTTGATTGGCTTTAAGGGTGAAAAGGTCCATCCATTGGGTATGTATGAAAAGGATGTGAGAATGGGAGAAGAATGGCCTAAGAGGTTGACCAAGAAAATTAATTTCTTTGTGATGGATGAAAATTTCTTCTCAGCCTACAACCTCATCATGGGACGATTAGCCCTCAAGGAATTTGAGGCCGTGCCTTCAACGATCCACCGGATGCTAATATTGTGTAAGGTGGCCAAACATCGGCACGAGAATGTTACTTCAACTCTGCAGAAGAGAGAGAGGCTCATAAGAGGGCAACAACCATGTACAACATTGACACCCTTGATCCTAGAGATGAAACAAAAATTAAAAACGGATAGGCCGCGAAAGAGGTAGAATCCATCTTCCTTAATGAGGACGAATTGGAAAAATACATCCATGTCGAAAAAGCCCTAAAGCCTGAGATCAAGGAGGAATTAGTGAAGTTGTTAAGGACAAGACAAAGCATCTTCGCCTGGAGCCATGCAGACATGCCAGGTATTGATCCTGAGATTATTTGTTATAAACTCAATATTGTAGAGGATGCCAAACCCATTAACCAGAGAAGAAAGATATACTCAAGGGAGAAGTACGAAGTCATCAGAGACAGTGTTCAAAAGCTTGAAGAGGCCAAGTTGATCAGAGAAGTTATATACCCTGAGTGGTTATCTAATGCTATTATAGTGCCCAAAGCTAATGGGAAATGGAGAATATGTGCAGACTTCACCGATTTAAATAGGTCTTGCCTAAAGGATAATTTTCCCCTGCCTCGTATAGATCAAATGGTGGATGCCATAGCAGGACATGAGCTCATGAGCTTCATGGATGCATATTCTGGGTATAATCAGATATTCATGAATTCAGATGACTCAGAGAAGACAACATTCATTACAGACAAGGGGATCTATTGCTACAAGGTCATGCCCTTAGGCCCAAAGAATGCAGGGGAGACCTACCAGCGTCTTGTAAATAAGATGTTCAAAGATCAGATAGGTAAATCCATGGAAGTTTATATGGATGACATGCTGACAAAGAGTCTGAAGGTCGACACTCATGTGGCCAACCTTGAAAGAACCTTTGACACCATGGAAAAATATAGAATGAAGCTGAACTCGGACAAATGTGTCTTCGGGGTAAGAGAAGGTAAGTTTTTTAGCTTCATTATCAACCAAAGGGGAATAGAGACTAACCCTGATAAGATCAAGGCTTTGCGGGAAATGAAGACACCCAGAACCATCAAAGACATTCAGAGGCTAATCGGACGAGTGGCCGCACTTAACAGGTTCGTCTCTAGAGCTACAGATAAATGTCCCCCTTTTTTCAAAGTTCTTAGAAAAGCCTTCGAATGGAATAAGGAATGTGACAAAGCTTTTAAAGAGCTTAAGTCCTACCTCGGATCCCCTCTAGTCCTATCTCGACTGGTTCAGGGTGAGAGACTATATGTGTACTTAGCGGTCTCGGAGTCATCCATCAGTGCTGCAATAGTAAGAGAAAAGGATATAGTGTAGAGACCATTATACTTCAATATCAAGGCACTCCAAGGTTCTGAGTAGAAGTACCCTCAGATTTAAAAGTTAGCCTATGCTTTGATACATGCTTCTAGGAAAATGAACCCATACTTTCAGGCCCACTCTATGGTCGTCCTCACTAATTCCTCACTCACACAGGTCCTCCATAAGCCTGAGAAGTCAGGAAGGCTAATGACATGGGCAATCGAGTTGGGGGATTATGATATTATTTACCAACCCAGAGTTGCCATAAAAGGACAAGTACTCACAGATTTTGTGGCCGAGTTTACCTAGGACGAGGCCGATGTTGAGAAGAATCATAAAGCTATAGATGAGTTAGTAGAGAGAAACGTCAATCGAACATCAGACGAGGCCGAAACAAGTATAGCCAAGCAAAGAGCAGTTGAGAATGAGGAAGAAAGATATTTCTTTATGAAAAGGACCCTATCAGAGGGAAACTTCTCTTCAAATAAAACTAATTGGAACCTCTTCATTAATGGGTCGTCTTGTGAAAGTGAAAGTGGAACAGGACTGATAGTGTCGGCACTAGATGGTACATATATTGAATATGCGTTGAGATTCAACTTTAGAGCTTCTAAAAATGAGTCAGAGTATGAGTCTTTAATAGCAGGTATCTCTTTGCGAAAATCCCTCAGTGTCGGCCAACTCCTAGTCCACAGTGACTCTAGATTAGTCGTAAACCAAATCCTGAGGTTATATGAAGCCAAATATGAAAGGATGGACATATATCTGAAGAGGGTGAGATAGATTCTATAAAGATTCAAGCAAGTAAAAATAAAGAGGATACCTCGGCTAGATAATAGCCTAGCTGATGCACTCGAGAGATTGGCCTCAACAATAAGGAAGGACATAAGGAGAACAGTACTAGTTGATATTCTGCTTAATATAACCATCGAAGAGGATGAGGTTTTTAGACCTTACCTAAATCTTAGTATGGGAGCCTCATGGATGGATCCTCTTATCAAATATATCAAAGAGGGAGGGCTTCCAGAGTCAAAGTTAGAAAGGAGAAAGCTGATGTTCAGAGCCGCTAAATTCTCAATTGTAGGAGATGTCTTATATAAAAAAGGATTACTGCTCCCTATCCTCAGATGTTTCCACCCTTCAGAGGTTCCACACATCTTTCACAATGTGCATGAGGGCGCGTGTTCATGTCACATATGAGGGAGGCCATTGGCTAAGAGGATAATCACTCAGGGGTACTGGTGGTCGACCTTTGGCCAAAGATGCAATTGCGTATGTGAACAAGTGTGATAAGTGTCAGATGTTCTCCACCATCCCCCATAATCCACACCAACCTCTGACTTCTATCAGTTCCCCTTATCCATTTGCAGAATGGGGAATTGACTTGGTAGGACCCTTGCGAAGAGCTATAAAAAACTATCGGTTCTTAATAGTGGCAATTGATTATTTCTTCAAATAGGTAGAGCCCGAGTCAATGATTATAATCACTGAGCAGCAGACTTTCTAGTTCATCTGGAAGAACATCATATGCAGGTATTTCCTTTTAAATATCCTCATCTCAGACAATGTAACCCAATTCAAGAATGTTTCCTTAGAAAAATATTACAAAAGAGTAGGGATCAAGTAGTTTTTCTCTTCTCCTGGCCGACCCCAGGCAAATGGTCAGACTGAGGTCACAAATCGAACAATCCTTGATGGGATAAAAAAGAGGATGGAAGAGGCCAAAGGAAGATGTATAGAGGAGGTATATGCTATGGTTTGGTCCTACAGTATGACAGCGAGGACACTAACAGGAGAAAATCCATTTATGTTAGCCAACGGCTCAGAGGCTATCATCCCAACAGAGGTAGGACTTCCCACTCATAGAGTTCACACATATGACCCTCAGAGGAATGGGGAAGAGAGAAGACTTAATTGTGATTTAATTAAAGAAAGAAGAGAGGATGTAGAGATAAGATGGGAAGACTATTAGCAGAGAACTGCGAGATTCTATAATCAGAGGGTAAAGTCAAGGCCAGTAGCTGTGGGAGACCTAGTCCTCAAGAAGACGTGGCAGAAAACCAATAAGCTCCCTCCCAACTGGCGTGGTCCTTATAGGGTCATTGATGAGGTTGTGCCAGGTACCTATCGACTAGAAAATATTGAAGGAGAACCTTTCTCCAACCCTTGGAATGCTGATCACTTAAAGAAATATTACTTATGATGTTGCAATTGTTCTTATCTTTTTGTAATACATGTATCAGTTTATACAGAGGATGTTAATGAAAAGATAGCAATGTTGTGCTGATACTTTTATTATAATATATATTTTTTAAACATCATTAACTTGGTGACCGCAATCCCTTAACATCATTAATTTGGTGAATTATGAGGTGAAACATCATTAACTTAGTGACCTTGGACCCTTAACATCATTAATTTGGTGAATTATGAGGGGAAATATCATTAACTTGGTGACCTCAAACCCTTAACATCACTAATTTGGTGAATTATGAGGTAAAACATCATTAATTTGGTGAATTATGAGGTGAAACATCATTAACTTGGTGACCTCAGACTCTTAACATCATTAATTTGGTGAATTATGAGGTGAAACATCATTAACTTGGTGACCTCAGACCTTTAACATCATTAAGTTGGTGAAATATGAGGTGAAACATCATTAACTTGGTGACCTCAGACTCTTAACATCATTAATTTGGTGAATTATGAGGTGAAACATCATTAATTTAGCAACCTCCGACCTTTAACATCATTAATTTTGTAAAATATGAGGTGAAACATCATTAACTTGGGGACTTCAGACCTTTAACATCATTAATTTGGTGAAATATGAGGTGAAACATCATTAACTTGGTGATCTCAGTCCCTTAGTTAGTGAAATATGAGACATAAAACAACAAAGCAATAATTAAAGCAAAGCAACAAGTAAAGGAAAGAAATAAGTGGAGGAAATGGAATTGCATTCATTTGAACCAAAAAGTGTTACATCATCCCAAGGGAAGAGGTTACAGTTCATTAAGTAAAAGGGTTTGCACAAAAGCTTCACAAAAATAACAAGCAAGATGGTGAGACACTCAAGCTTCAGCCGACCCACTAGTAGCAGGGTTTTTTGGCTCTGGGACTTGATTGGTAACTTCAACCTTGTCATCCTGATGTCCACCATCCTCGATCTCAGTCACCTCAAGCTAGCTCATCTCAGTTGGGCCTACCTCTTCAACCTCCTGCAGGGCCTTAGCAAGCTGAGCATTTCCAAAGGTGAGGCTAATAAAGTCCTCGACCGACAGACTGCCAGAACTTTCTTGCTTCATGGAAGCCCATTAGTTGGTTGCCTTGATGCCCCTCTCTAGGTACTCAAGGCTGAAGTTGACAAACTCATCAGAGGTTTGATACTCCTTGATGATTATCTCTAAAGCATCTTCCATGGTAGCTTTAACAATATCATAAACCTTGGACTCAAGGATATCATCCTTAGCCTTCAAGACCTTAGCATGATCAGTTTTCATTCGGGAGATCTTGCCATCCTTGTCTTTTAGACTTTTCTTCAAATCATTAATCTGCTTATTCAGATCCTCCTCAAGATTTTCAACATCCCTGCCTTTCTGGATAAGAGGTAACCGCTTTAATGTATAGTCGGTCAGACGATGAAGAGAGAGGGCACTCTGCAAAAAGAGTAATCAGACATATTAGTAATAATGAAGTTAAAATCAGAGGTAGCACAAATAGAAAATAAATACATGAACCGCCCTATGGACCGCAAACTGTGCCAGCAGAGAAACATCCATTGAATGAAGATAGTGTTTATCATCCTCGATCATTGCGTGGCCGGGGGCATCAGAAGCCCAGACACTATTGCTAATAAGGTTGTCACCAATCTTTACTTGAGAAAGTTGAGCCGATAAAGCATTGTCTGAGGAGATTGGTATACCACACTCTATATTTGGAGATTTGCTAGGTTTCATACGTGGAGGGTTGACCGTAGTCTTCCTCTTCTTAGATGCGTCAGCAGGGGCCTTTCCCTTTTTTGTGTGGGTAGGGGGTGGTAAAGTCTTGCCACCATGCTTCTCTAGCAGTTTTGTGAAGAGACCAGAAGGAGTTTATGAAGAGACCAGAAGGAGTTTATGAAGACATATTCCAAAAATATTCATAAACTCGTTCTGGTCTCTCTGTAAAAAGAAAACATCGGAGTTAGAAGATCAGACATATGAAATTTAAGAGACTAGACTTGGTGTAAAAATGTTTTGTTCTAGAATACTTATGAAGCTCGGCAAAAAGGGCCACTCCTAAGACCCGTCTAAGATAAATAGTAAGGGGTCATCAGATTCTCGTATTTGACAAGGTTATCATCTTCGCCCTAACTATGAAGATCCTCAAGATTCTTACGATTATCTTGGCTTAATCCAGGATCAGTTTTGGCAGAGAAAGAGACTTTAGCCCACCTAAGAGGAGTCCTCAGAACAAATGTTCCACAAGCCTCATTAGGACCAAACTCCTAAACCCCTGAGGCAAAGAAGAACTGAAGCTTCTAGTTATGGTCAGAGGTATGAGTCACCAACAACATCTTCTTCTCAGACTTCCTGTCTACAAAGTGATAGTAGACAGGGTGATTTTTAGTGGACGAGGGTATGTAACAAGCTAAGAATACCCTAACTGGAAGGTCAGTATGATGAACCACCTTCCAGAGTATAATAGCCCCAACTAAGACCCTCCAGGCATTGGGGGAAAGCTGAGAAGGAGAGAGGTTGATATAAGAAAGAACAACTCGAATAGTGGGGTGAATTAGGAGACAGAAGCCGAGTTTGAACATCTTCTCATTGACGCATAGCTCTCCGTCTCGGCCGTCGAAGGCCCTCTCATCCTTCAGGGATTTCCTTACAGTAATGGATGAAGGAATGGCATACAGATGTCTAAAGATGAGAAGGTCGTATTCAGTGACAGAAGTCTCAGGACCATCAACCTTGGAAGTGTTAAGTTCACTCCCTTCATCATCATCATCATCATCATTATCATTAATAGTTTGGGTCTGAGCCTTAGAGGGAGCACCACGAGGAAATCTCTTCGCAAACTCAATATCGGTAGCAAACGATAGAGGAATTACGTCAATAGAAGGGGGGATTTCCATACTGGTCCCTAAGATTTCAACGGAAAAAGACCTACGAGAGGTGATAGACTCTTGGTGGGATGAGGAACGGTCAGAAACCTCTGTTTCCTCAGAGACTACACTTCTCTTGGGAGAGAAATCCATAGCCTCTTGGAAAGAGTCTACAGACTCAACAACCTCAGAGATAGACATAGGGTCTGAGGAAGATGACTCAGACATTGCCTCAGGAAATTCAGCAGGTTCAGTAGACTCGAGGTATATGATCTTCAAGAGTGGAGGAAAGATTGGTCTGAGGGGAAAGGCCTCAGCCCTACGAGCCTCCTCCTGGGCTAACTCTATCTGCCTAATATTTTCGAAGGTCTTCTCACGCAGAGATGGGAACTCTTCAATAAGTTTGTACAAAGGTCTTAGTATATGGTAGACGATACTACACTTGTGGGAAAGACTCAAAATACAAATAGGTAGACACCTTATGCTACCTAAATTAAAGATCAAAGGTTGGAAATTGAAAGGTTTCAAGCAAGAACACCAAGAACACCCTAAGTTAGGTCACCGAAGAAGATAACCGAAAGGTCACTGGAAAGTATAAAATAAGGAAGTTTATGGATAAAACAACCTAGGAGTAGCCCGGTATGGATCCAGTTCTACCTAACCCCAGCAATCCCAACCCTACAACCACTTAATAATGGTGGAAACCCTCACCGGAAAAGGGAAAAAGTCACCGCAAAACCAAAAATGTAGAGTAATACCTAGAAATGAAAAGCTTGAAGTTGAAAAAAAATTCCTGGTAGAGTTCGAAGGAAGGAAGAAGAAATTATAAGCAAGAACCTTGAGTTGCAGCAAAGTTTAGAGGTTTTAAGGATAAAAGTTGTAGAAAGGCTATAAGCGGGAGAGCTATAGAAGAAGAAAGAAAATGAAAAGATAAAAGGGTTTAAATATCCTTACAATGATGAGGCACGAATATTGAGGCACTCATCATTGCCCTAGAAAGTCTAAAAGATGTCGTCGGAGCTGCCATGCCTTGGGGAAAATGCTAACCACTTCAGTGAATGACATGTGTCCAAGGCACCACTCCAAACCCCAAGATATCAAACCGTCTCTTCATTAAGCTAACTCTTATACAACTCAGTTACCTACTCACATAGAAGACTAAGGGCTAGGGGTGATTGATATGCCCAAAGTGTACCCTCGTACACAGGGTGACTAACCTCGGCCTATATCACAGCCGAGTTAATAGGAAGCTCACAACAACCATCAGAAAGGTCATATTCTACAAGGTCATCTCTTCATTGACCAACCACGGTTGGCTAGCAGTCGAGGCCAATAGCATCTTATGAGATCAAGCTATCGCCAACATCGTACTCTGCCTCAGCTGACGTTACATCCTACCTCATGCCTAACCTCGGTCAGTCATCCAAGCCAAGGTCACACTGATGATTGACAGGACAAAGAAACTATCGAACTTTCCTAACCCCGTACTCGTCCAGGCCTAGGTTACGACAAATAATATCACAAGTCGGAGCACATGCAAACATATGGAAGGCTTGGGACACGTGAGCAAATCAGTTATAACAAAATCATTCCCCTCACGTAAGGGAATATTTGGTCATCATTCCTTACACGTGGCACAGCCAAGTGTCCACCTATGATTAGTGTATTCAACTCACACATGATCATGGCATGCTTGGGGGGTACACTACACCCCCAAGCACTATAAATACATATCTTCTCCTACCTTATAGAGGTATTGATAATTACAACCCTAGATGAAACTATATTTATATAAACAGTAGAGAGAGAAAGTGAGAGATTGTATCACGGTCCATTAGTGCCCTCATACTAGTGATTATTACTCATACACTCACAATGGATGTAGGCCAGATTGGCTGAACCAGTTATATACTAGTGTTTCTCCTCTTCTCCTCACCTCCTTATGGAAGATATTTACTCTTATGTTGACATTGTTATTGCTAGATTGATCTTATGAACACCTCATCTAGTGGTGATGTTTATAGCATCATCAGTCACAAAGATCATGAGTGTCTGACAAGCTTAAAGAGATAAGGGAAAAGGAAAGATGCCTTAAACATCACACTTTTGGGATAGTGAGGTTGAGTCCGTTTGTTCGGGGGATGAACCACTGCATTGATGTAACATGACAACATTTATAGCTAGTCATCATAGTACATAGAGTGAACCTGACGCCGATGAGGAAGCTACTAAACATGGACAGCTCGACAGTGAGTCTAGTCATTCCAACTAGACTGAGGGGGGAAATATTTTTAGTGAGAGCTAGAGTGACCTATAGAGCGCCTATGCCGATCTTTATGCCGAGTTCGTTATAACTAAGAAACAAAATAATTGTTTAACTATGATAGTTTTAGCCTTAGAAAAGGAGTTGAAAGAGGGGAGAGAGAGAGTGTGATTACTCAGTGAGAGAAGCTTTGGGAGAGAGAATTTGTTTAGTTGAGATAGAGAACATGGAATTGACCGATAAGGTGGATACTCTTACGGGATATCTCCAAGTATCCATTGAGACTCATGAGAAACTTGAAGCCCTTGTATCGTAACTAGAAAAAGATCTTGAACATCCCTGGGACGTCAAGTTAACTATCGAGGATACATCGAAGAAGGTATTTAAGATGCTTCTCGTTCCCCTTTTAGGTTTTTGTGATTGGCACGGAAAAGGTTATGACGGTGCGTCCACTTCCCATACCGCATCAGAACCGATTCCTAAATTTGTGGATAATCCTTATGTCTCTCAACCTAAGCCACAAAAGAGAGTTTAACCTAGAAAAGTCAACCAAGGTTGACCCAAACCTATTATTATTTGTACTTTTTACAAAAGTAAAGGTCACCTAAGAGAGTATATCTATGAATTAGGTAGAACTTGGCGTATATATACTCCCACGCACTGCTCTAGAGATTTTTTTAGTCTTAGAGAGCAAGTTGAGTTCCTAGTCTTGACTTCTCAAAGATTAATTAAAGAATTCCAAGGGAAGTATGTGTCATTTTAGAACGCTTCCAATGCTTCGACTAGAGCCAACAACAACAAGGGAATATAAAAATCTTACCTCCACTTGGGTACCTTAGTAAGACGTCAAATCCCTTATTGTGAATATTTCTCTTAAGGTTCAAAATACTTCCCATTGGTATTTTGATAGTGGGTTCTCTAGGCTCGTGATTGGTGACATTTCATTTTTTAGCCACCTTGAGGATCGCAAGAAAGGTAAAGTCACTTTTGGAGATAGGAGTCGGTGTAGTTTTTTAGGGTGTGGATGTATTGAGATACTCGAATTCCCCAAACTAGATAATGTGTGTTGTACTTTAAAGGGTTGAAAGTGAAATTGATCACCATAAGCCAACTATGCTATGCAAACTTGTTGTATTGTTTAACCATTCAGAATGTAATGTTTATAATTAATTTAGTGAATTTTACTTGGAGGTGTGAGGATCGAAGATAATTGTTATGGGATTATGGCTAAGTCGTCCTTTGTGTGCAATAGTGCCTCGGTATACATTATAGACCTTTGGCATCAATGACTAGGTCACGTGAACTTTATAGATCTTGAGAGACTAGTGAAAAAGAACCTAGTTTTTGGCTTACCATCGCTTGGGAAATGAACTTCCCCAAGTTTATGAACCTTTCTAAAAAGAGAAATAAATTCGAAGTCAAAAGATTGAATACCATCACCACTTCCCGTGTTTTTGAGTTGATTCACATGGATCTTATGGCTCCTTCTCACTCGGAGATCTTAGGTGGTAGATTTATATTATAGTGATGGTTGATGACTTTTCTAGATATTCTCATAGGATTCCTTATAGAAATGTTCGATGCGGTTAAGTTCCTTACAACCAAGTGTCATGTCCTATAAAACCAACATAGTGTCACTATTAATCTGATGCATAGTGACAACGACATTAAATTTAAAGAAGCAAAAGTGGATAGCTATTATGATGTATTGGGCATCAAACATGAGTTTTCAGTCAGTCGTACTCCTCAGCAAAATAGGATTATTGAGAGGAAGAACCAAACGATACAAGAAATGGATAAATCCATGCTTCTTAGGATAAATGTGCCTTGACATTTTTGGTAGAGGCAGTGAGCATAGTATGCCATAGGGTGAATAGGGTATATCGTTTTCCGTACACACTTGTTGTGGAAAGGGAATAAGCCCAACTTATCAAATTTTTGTTTCTTTTGGGGTGCTTGCTACCTCTTACGAGATAGAAAATACTTAGGAAAGTCTAACTCCCAGAGCAACGAGGGGATATTTTTAGGATATTCATCGACGAGTAGTACTCATCGAGTTTTTAACCTGGATAGATCTAAGGTTATGGAGTCAATAAATGTCACGATTAGAGATGATGAGACACCGGTGTTTATTTCTCCTAGACCCTAGTGTGAGGAGGATGCACCTCTAGTGATGATTGTATCCTTCCTCATGCTACCACGGTGGACCATATTCCTTCTTAAGGGACATTATCTTCTTGGGTTCGAAAGAGTCCGCTGTACTTAGTGGTCCTACACTAAGTATCAAGACTCGTGATAAACTCAAAAATGTAGTTAGCTATTTGTGCTACACCCCCCTAACTGAGCCCAAGAATGTGAAAGAAGCACTCAAGGACAGGCATTGGTTTTTTCCATATAAGATGAGTTGATTTAACTTTATAAGAACGATGTATGGGAATTAGTCCCCCGACCTAACGACATTAATGTGATAGGTACCAAGTGGATTTTCAAGCATAAGGTAGATGAAAATGGTATCATAGTTCATAATAAGGCTAGGTTTATCACTCGAGGCTACACACAGATTAAGGATGTAGACTTTGAGGAAACATTGCTCTTGTTATTAGGCTTGAGTTCATCCACTTACTACTAGCCATAGAATGTCATATTCACTTCAAGTTATATCAAATAAATGTCAATAATACCATTCTAAAAGGCATTCTAGATCAGGAGGTCTACGCGGAACAACTAAGAGGGTGTGAATACACTAAGCACCCGGGACACGTCTACTATCTTAAGAGAACCTTATATGGTTTAAAGCAAGAATCTCGTGCTTCGTATTAGAGGCTTACTTCCTATCTCTTAGCTATTGTATTCAAGAGAGGGGGAGTAGATCAGATTGTGTTTATGAAGATACAGAGTGGTTCTATTTTGGTTTCCCAAGTTTATGTGAACGATAAAGACTTTGGATCCATGTGCTCTCGCCATGCTCACACTTTTGATGAGGAGATGAAGAATGAGTTTGAGATGACCATGGTAGGTGAGCTTACATTCTTCCTAGGTCTCCAGGTTCATCAACTTGAGGATGTGTTATTCATATCTCAATCCAAATATGCAAGAGACCTTGTGAAGAAGTTTGGTCTAGACTCCGCTAAGCACTACCACACCCTTATGAGTACATTGACTAAGCTTAGCAAAGATGCTTTAGGTAAGGACGTAAGGAAAACCCTTAATCGGAGTATGATAGGTAGTCTCATCTACTATACCACTAGTCATCTCGATATTTCCTTTAGTGTTGTCGTCTGTGTACGAAAGCAGGCGTCCCCAAAAGAGTCACATTTACACGTCCTTAAACGTATTATCAAATACGTGAGTGGAATTATTTTATACGACATTTGGTATTATTTTGATACCGATGACTTATTGTCCACCCATTAAGATGCGAATTGGGTCAGGGATGTAGATGGATGTAGGAGAACTTCGGGTGGGTGTTTCTATTTAAGTAGTTCTCTTGTCTCATGGTTGAGAAAGAAGCAAAATTCCATATCGTTTTCCACAGTGAAGGCTAAGTATATTTCCTGTGACACCTCGCCTAATTAATTATCGGGTTATCAGTCCTTAATTAATTAACTTCAGAATATCAAGTTGGCTCAGATAATGCATCACTGTCGAAGGACTGAAATTTTAATTTAATAAAAACTAACCACCTAATATTTAAAAAGGTTGGTGTCAAAATTTTTATCTTGTCGTTAACCATTATCATTAAAGGAAATAATTAATCATCACCATACATTACAATAGCATAAGGAAAGAACAAACTGAATAAATAAATGAAGCTGCTGGAGAAAACAATCCCATTCACAAACTCATACAATAGTTCAATGCCATGAAATAAAAGTCTAAAAGTAGGATAACACAAATGTAAATATATGAATGAAGACTAAGGAGGGGACAACATGTCCAACAGAAATAAGTAACTGATAGATAGAAAGAATAGACTCTGAGGCATCTCTACAGCTCGACAACTGAATGAGATCTCCTAAGCCTGGTGTCCCTGTGGTTGAGCGCCTAAAATAAAGGAACAAGAAAAGAGTTTTGCTAGAAAAACGGGTCAAAGCCCGAGTTGAAAATAGTTTAAAGTAGCAAGTGCTTAAATTTATTTAATTAGCAGACATATTATTCATGTTACCTTAGCGTACTCACTTGAGATACTCCCCTCTCATCTAAGGTGCACGCCTAGCGAGCCCAACTACCCACGCTAGTTATGATGTCATGTCTGACTAAGCGTAGTATAATTGCTATGCCGAGTAAAATATCTAAATAACCTGAAGACAATCTATTTCTATTATTCAGGAATAGGTCTAAAGATAATTTAACTCATTATCATAACACTCTTAATTCGCAACTAGTGACCCAATAAGTATATACATTAATAAAGTGGTCAATATAAAACACAGAATAGGAATTCAGTATACATATATAAAATCTCGCTATGTATATATATATATATATATATATATATATACTACACCCATGGTTAAGAAACCCCTGGTACTAGGCATACTCAGCTATCTAGTCCGACTGCAATGCTCACGCATGAGGGATAATAGGTTCAATCTCTCAGGAGCCAATAAAATATATACACATATTGGAGGCGAACATAGTTTCAAGCCGATGGGAAATTCTCATACCTATGTACCCATACGACCATCACCACTATCGTTCTCGCAGATAGCCCGTGCCTAGGTTCCATGTTCTAGTGGTACGAATCAACATCCCCCAAAAGTAAATAAGATATGGTCGTCCACAATGCGCTAATATCCCTTTGATAGATAGTAGCTAGTTATGTCATAAACGTAATATTGTAAGTAATAAGTATGCACACAACTTATATAACTTAATAGGTGTTCATGCAACCCGATTCCCATAGTACGTAAATATTATCATTTCTACTCTCACCGTTATTCATTCATATATAACCCCTCTTTCGAACCTACACACCCTCCTAGGTTCTATAAATTTTCCCTATTCCAAGCACAATTAAACTCTCAACCCCCTAAGGATTCGAAATTTAAGTCATCTGTTACTCACGTAGGTTATTATTCTCACTTAGACAAACCTATGATGATTTTTAACTCGACCGGACCCTAAAAATCCATTCTGGAATATCATTAGATGTCCCAGAATTCTTGTTCGAATGAGGTCGGTCGAATGAGGTTCGTTCGAATAAAGTTCTAACTTTGAACGAACTCAACATCTTGTTAGAAGGGTCATTGGAATTCTCATTGAGAGTCTCGTTCGAACGAGGTCGTTCGAATGACCTGGCAGGTCTTCAAATGAGAAATCCGGACAGAGCCAGTTTTTCCCCAAATTCGATTTTTCTAGCATTTTAAACCTCAAATCCAACCCTAATTTCCTCTAACCACATATAAGATAGTATTAAACTATTTTTAATTATTGTGGGCCATTCTCTAACACAATTTAGGGCTTAAATCCTTATACTTTCAAAGGAAAATCAACAATTACTCACATGTCTAAAATTTCCTTTATAATGATCTCAGAATTTAATTTGTCCAAAACTCTTATTATAATTCGTGATTAAGACCTAACATTCCCAAATTTTAATAGTCTAACAAAGGGAAAAACCTCTACATGCATACCCATCTCCAATTCATAAGGTTTATTTACAATTCAGTCTAATTAAACCAAAGTTTTCATTGCACCAAGTTTATATGATCAAACCTAAATTAACAGAGACAATATATGCTAAAAGAGGAGCAAGATAAACACTTCGCTTTGTATGGATTTATGATTCTTTGGTTGAATTTGGTATATTGTTGATCCTCTCATCACGATCTATACTTTGGTGTAACTATTTGTGAGAAATCTCTCGTGTTTGGCCTTTTCTCCAATGGTTCTCCTTACTCCTTGGTTCTACCTCTCTTTCTCTATCTTTCTCGCGTAACCTGCAACTAAAAGACCACTAACCCTCGATGCTCCTATTTTTCACCATTTAATTACTTAAAAATCTCGAAAGACTAAAAACCCCTCTGGGGTGTCATTTTGGGCTAAAATGCCCCGGACTCCAATTAAAACACCCGAGTAGTGTTTTCTGGCTATCTCGACCCTTTCGGACACACTGGCGAACTCAAAATAGTCATTCGAGTTATATAAAAGTAATTTACCTTTTTAACCTCCAAATATATAATAGTGACATGACTCATACGCGCGTCACAAATAATTATATCGTAACTATCAGGTATCTCGTCCCTGGCCATATTATTATTTCTGAAACAATATTACGTTACTCACTACGTAATGTTCAACATAATTATAATTTGACATAATTATTTTTTATAACTACCAACTCTCGTCACGTTAGTAATTCTTACCCTTAAAATCGGATTTAATCCTAATTTCATAGTAAAATAAATATGCATAAAAATACGGGGTATTACATACTTCCCCCCTAATAACATAATATTGTCCCGAAATTTGAAAATGAAAATATACCTGGTAAGAATAACTATGGATAACGTTCATTCATGTCATCCTCGTGCTCCCAGGTAGATTCCTCAACATTATGGTGCCGCCACTGAACACGGACTAGTGGTACTATCTTCGACCTCAATTTCCTCTCGCGACGGTCTAGGATAGCAATTGGCCCCTCCTCGTAGGAGCTATCAGGCTGTAAGTCTATATCCTCCAACGTGATGTGAGTATGGGCCAAATCATCTCGAAGATATCTCCTCAGCGAAGAGATATGGAACATGTAATGGACCCTATGCAAGTGCTCCAATAACCCAAGTCTATAAGTAACTAGCCCAATCTTCTTGATAATAGGTAATGGCCCTACATACCTAGGCGCCAACTTTTCCTTCTTCCCAAAATGCATAACTCCCTTCATAGGAGACACCCGAAGTAATACCTGGTCCCCTAAATTAAACTCCCAAAAATACCACTCAGCGTCGGTGTAGCTCTTTTGTCGATCCTGAGCAACCCGAATACGGATCTGTATCAACTTTATCCTCACTGAAGTATCCTGAATCACCTTCGAACCAAGTAGCTTGTTGTACCCCACCTCCAACCAACATATTGGGGAATGACAAGGTCTGTCGTATAATGCCTCGAATGTAGCCATACCGATAGTAAACTGGTAGGAGTTGTTATAGGCAAACTCCGCCAGCGAAAAATACTGCTCCCAGCCTTTGCCAAAATCAATGATGCACATACACAACATGTCTCTAACATATGATTTGTCCACTCGATCTGTCCATCTGTCAGCGGGTGATAGGTTGTGCTCGATCGTAACTCCGTTACCCATCGCCTCCTGAAAAATCTCCTAAAATCGACACACAAACACTTTATCTCTGTCAGACACAATGTTGAGAGGCACCCCGTGAAGTCTCACTACATCTGCTATGAATATTTGTCATGCGGTGTAATTCGTCCAGGTTGGCAGAAAGTGAGCTACCTTGGTCAGTCGATCCACTATCATCCATATCAAATCGTGACCCCTCTGCGATGTAGGTAATCCCGTGATGAAGTCCATGGAAATGCTCTCCTATTTCCACATAGGAACCTCTAATGTCTGTAGAAGTCCCATCGATCTCTGATGGTTCACCTTTACTAGCTAACAAGTGGCATATTTAGAGATGAACTCAATAATATCCTTCTTCATCTCGCTCCACCAGTACTGTCTTCGCATATCCTGGTACATCTTATCCCCATCAAGATGTACCGCAAATCATGAACTGTGCGACTCTGTCATCACCTCGTATCGCAAGTATTCTCCCTCAGGAACAACCAAACTTCTATTGAAACGTAGACCCCCATCTGAACCCACGGTATAAGACTCGGCCCCCTCTGCTAGAAGTTGCACTATCTGACTTTGGCAGAATGGATCAGCTACCTGAGCTGGTACTATTCACGTAATAATCTAGGTCATAACTGTCATCATAGACATGAATGATAGATCCATTGCATCTTAGTGTCCTAACTCCTTCCATTTTTCTTTCCACACTTCGGCCACCTCCCCTACCGGTTATGGCTCAACGCATCTGCTACCATGTTGGACTTCCCCGGGTGGTATTGGATATCATAATGATAATCCTTCACAAACTTAAACAACCGGTGCTGACGCATATTCATCTCCTTCTGTGTGAAGAGGTACTGTAATGACTTATGATCTGTGAACAAGAGAAATTTCTCCCCCGGGAAATAATGCCTCCAAATTCGAAGTGCAAACACGACCGCTACCAAATCGAAGTCGTGGGTGGGGTAATTCCTCTAGTGAGGCTTAAGCTTACGGGAGGCATAAGCTATAGCCCGATTCTCCTATTGAAGTACACCCCCATGTCCTAATAAGGACGCATCAGTGTAGACTAGATACTCCACTCCTGTCCTTGGCAATGTTAACACTGGTGTTGAGGTTAACTTGTCTTTCAACTCATCAAAGGCTAACTGACAGGCGTCACTCCAGATGAACGACACCCCTTTGCGAGTCAGGTGTGTCAACGGACCCGCTATCTTCGAAAACCCTCGAATGAACCTCTTGTAGTATTCGATTAGGACCAAGAAACTGCGTATCTCAGTTGATGTCGTGGGCTATCCCCACTCCCTCACCGCTGACACCTTCCCCGGATCCACGGATATCCCTCTGTCAGAGATTATATACCCCAAAAAATGGACCTCCTTCAGCCAAAACCCATATTTCTCGTATATTACGTACAACTCATGTTGACGCGGTGTTTCCAAAACCTTCCTCAAGTGCTCAGTATGCTCCTCCTTGGTCTGTGAGTAAACCAGAATGTCATCTATGAATATGATGACGAATTGGTACCGAAACTCTCTGACAACCCTGTTCATTAAGTCCATAAACATGGCTAGGGCGTTGGTTAGCCCGAAAGGCATAACCCTGAACTCATAGGAACCATATCTTATCAAGAAGTCCATCTTCGATACATCCTGCTCTCTGATATGCAACTTATGGTATCCCGATCTCACGTCAATCTTCGAGAAGAAGGAAACTCCTCTCAATTGGTCGAATAAGTCATCGATTCATGGAAACATATATTTATTCTGTATCGTGACTTTATTCAACTCTCGATAATCAACACATAACCTCAACGATTTATCCATCTTCTTAATGAACAGTACGGGATCACCCCATGGTGAAGTACTCCTACGGATAAACCCCTGCCCCAATAATTACTCAATCTAGACACGTAACTCCCTCAACTCTGCTGGAGCCATACGGTAAGGTGCGCGGGCTATCGGTCGACTGCTCGATGCTAAATTAATAACGAATTCTATCTCTCAACTCGGTGGTAACCTCGAAATCTCCTGAAACACATCGGTGAACTCTCGAACAGCAGGATTCGAGTCAAGTGGTATTACCACCTCGCTAGAGGTCTCCTCCTTTATGTATTATAAATGTGTTAACGTTTGTCCCTCAGAGCGTGGCATCGCCACCAGGAACATATCCTAAACGAGTATGGAAAAAACTATACTCCTACTAAAACAATCGATCATGTCCCTATACCTGATAAGCCAATCCATACCTATAATCGCGTCACAATCGGACATATCCAATATGATCATGTCAGCGGGTAAGATAAACCTCCCAATATCTATACCCACTCCCCGATAAATAAAAGAAATCACGGAACCTCTACTCAATGGAGAATCCACACAAGTAATCGTACTCTCTAATGTATCAAATAATCTCATAGTACGTGCAAACCTCATGGCAATAAAATAGTGTGCGTCCCCCGTGTCAAATAAAATACGCCCCAAAGTCCCCTGGATAGAAAACATACCCTCAATCGCGGGTGCGTCTTACGGGACTGCGGCCTGGTGAAGATTGTATACACGTCCATACTGAAGCTTCCCCTGCTGAACTAGAATGGCTAGAATGGGTGGCCGTGCTGGTATTAGTGGGGGTGCTGGGAGAGCTGCGAGAAATAATGATTTATGGGGCTCCTAGCGAGCACCCTGTTACTGCTACTGCTGACCTCTACCCTTCTAAGGGAAGTCCTAATGCTTGTGGCTAGTGTTGCCACAAGTAAAACATCACCCTGGGAAGGGTCCTCCCCTCAGTCCCTGCTGTCCCCGGCCCTAATGTCCGTTTCCACACCTCTCTTGGCCATATTGGCCTGTTGAACTTGCTGTTGACCCTGATGACCCTGATGGCCATGTCTAAAGCCTCCCTGTCCATGTTTAAAACTTACTGATCTGAACCTCTTAGGATCCCCCAACTGAAAACCCTGATCACTGTGTCTATGCTGATCATGAACTGCCTTTGCCACACTAGCACCATTTCCTCCTGTCTTGCCCTGCTGGTTGGACTCTCCTACTCGCTTAACCTATCTTAGATGAAAACGGTGGTCCTGGAAGTGGAGTAGTGCTGCATTAACCACATCCAAATAGGTGGTCGAAGAGATATTGCCTATCAAATGTTGGTGGATCCTCCATGTCAACCCATTCATAAAATGTTGAATCTTTTTCTCCTCAGGCGGGATCTCATCCGGTACAATGTTCAGAAGGTTGATAAACTCTGCCTCATATTCTGCCACGGTCTTTCCCTCCTATTTTAAGTTCACTAGCTACTATCTCATCTCTATTTGGATGGCCGAGGGGAAATATTTACGATCAAATCGCACCCAGAAGTCTTGAATCGTGAGTGTGTCTCTCTCCTCAATGGTGGTAATAGACTCCCACCACTGCAGCGCTGCTCCAACTAACTTGAATGTGGACATTATCTGACTCTGCACCTTTGTACACTCATGCATCCTCAAATGCCTATGAATTTCCTTCTTCCATTGGCTCACTTCCACCACATCGTAGCTCCCTGTAAACTCTGGAGGATGCGCCTTCTAGAAGTCATCCCTAACACATCCCAAGCAGATGGGAAGGCCTGGGCCTGAACTGGATCCACCACCGGTGCCTGAGGTGGTGCCTATTGCACAACTACTAATTCGGCATTTACCGCCTGAGCTACAATGGCTACAACTTCAGTGGCATTCATCAGACCCTGGTGCAGGCTGAGGCTCGGGCTAAACATCCTTGGGAACTCTCTGTGCACGTCGAGGAGGCATCTGAAAGGAGAGAAAAGTTTCATAAGTCTAGAGTTATTATCTCAAAATAGCTAAAGAACCTAAAATGCATAAAGATTACAACAATCCTAAAATATAGGGCTCTATATCAAAGGACGCTACGCGAAAACATAATAAGTTGTACAGATACTAAGGACACTATAACCTGATGCTCTGATACAACCTGTCACACCACGCCTAATTAATTACAGGTTGATCTTTCCTTAATTAATTAACTTCAGAATATCAAGTTGGCTCAAATAATGCATCACTATCGAAGGAATCAAATTTTAATTTAATAAAAACTAACCACCTAATATTTAAAAAGGTTGGTGTCAAAAAAAAAATTTGTTGTTAACCATTATCATTAAAGGAAATAATTAATCATCACCATACATCATAATATCATAAGGAAAGAACTAACTGAATAAATAAATGAATCTGCTAGAGAAAACACTCCCAATCACGAACTCATACAATAGTCCAATGCCATGAAATAAAAGTCTAAAAGTAGGATAACACAAATGTAAATCTTTGAATGAAAACTAAGGAGGGGACGACATGTCCAACAGAAATAAGTAACTGATAGATAGAAAGAATAGACTCTGAGGCATCTACTAGGTATGTCCTGTAGCATCCATAGCAGCTATAACGCGACAACTGAATGAGATCTCCTAAGCCTGGTGTCCCTGTGGCTGAGCACCTAAAATAAAGGAATAAGAAAAGAGTTTTGCAGAAAAATGGGTCAGAGACCAACTTGAAAATAGTTTAAAAGTAGAAAGTTCTTTAATTGATTTAATTAGCACATACATTATTCATGTTAACTTAGCGTACTCACTTGAGATACTCCCCTCTCATCTAATAAGTAGCGAGCCTAACTACCCATTCTAGTTATGATGTCCTGTCTGACAAAGCGTCGTATAATCGCTATGCCGGGTAAAATATCTAAATAACTCGAAGACAATTTATTTCTACTATTTAGGAATAGGACTAAAGATGCTTTAACTCATTCTCATAACATTATCAATTCGCAACTAGTGACCCAATAAGTATATACGTTAATAAAGTGGCCAATATGAAACACAGAATATGAACTCAGTATACATATATAAAATCTCACTATGTGTGTGTATATATATATATATATATATATATATATATATATATATATATATATATATATATATATATATATATATCAATACTACACCCATGGTTAAGAAACCCCTGGTGCTAGGCATACTCGGCTATCTAGTCCCATTGCAACGCTTACGCATTAGGGATAATAGGTTCAATCTCTCAGAAAAATAATAAAATATATACACATATTAGAGGCGAACATAGTCCCAAGACGATGGGTTACGCACACATATAACCGTCACCACTATCGTTCTCACAGATAGCCCGTACCTAGGTTCCATGTTCTAGTGGTACGACTCAACATCCCCCGAAGGTACACAAGATATGATCGTCCACAACGCGTTAACCTCCATTCGATGTCCAGTAGCTAGGTATGTCATGCACGTAATATTCCAAGTAATAATCATGCACACAACTTATATAACTTAATAGGCGTTCACGCAACCCGATTCTCGTAGTACGTAAGTAATATTATCATTTCTACTCTCACCGTTATTCATTCATACATATCCCCTCTTTCGAACCTACACTCCCTCCTAGGTTTTATAAATTTTCCCTATTATGAGAAAAATTACACTCTCAACCCCGTAAGGATTCAAAATTTAAGTCACACGTTACTCACGTAGGTTATTACTCTCACTTAGAGAAACCTATAATGATTTTTAACTCGATCGGATCCAAAAAAGCCATTCTGGAATCTCGTTAGAAATCCTAGAATTCTCATTCGAGCGAGGTCATTCGAATGAGGTTCATTCGAATGAAGTTCTCACTTTGACAAACTCAACATCTCGTTAGAAAGGTCGTTGGAATTCTCGTTGGAAGTTTCGCTCGAACGACCTAGGTAGGTCTTCGAAAGAGACATCCGGACAGACCCAGTTCTTCCCCAAATTCGATTTTTCTAGCATTTTAAACCTCAAATCCAACCTTAATTTCGTCTAACCTCATATAAGATAGTATTAAACTATTTTTAATCATCGTGGGGCATTATCTAACACAATTTAGGTCTTAAAGCCTTATACTTTCAAAGGAAAAAATCAACAATTACTCGAATCTCTAAAATTTCCTTTATAATGATCCCAGAATTTTAATTGTCCAAAAATCTCATTATAATTCGTGATTAAGACCTAACATTCCCAAATTTTAATTGTCTAACAAAGGGCAAAACCTCTACATACATACCCATCTCCAATTCATAAGGTTTCTTTACAATTCAGTCTAATTAAACCTAAGTTTTCATTGCACTAAGTTTATATCATCGAACCTAAATTAATGGAAACAATATATGCTAAAATAGGAGCAAGATAAGAACTTGCCTTTGTATGGATTTCTTATTCTTTAATTGAATTTGGTATGTTGTTGATCCTCTCGTCGCGATCTACACTTTGGTGTAACTATTTTTGAGAAATATCTAGTGTTTCACTAAACCAAAAACACCAATTTAGCACACCTTGATATTAAAAATTTGGCACAGTTTAAAACTGTACCAAATTTTGGCACTATTTAATAATAATCTGGCACACTTTTAAGCCGTGCAAAATTTTGGCACTATTTAAAAGTGTGCCAAAATTGAGAACACTTCACTAAAATATAAATATCCTAAAAAAAATTAATCCCCTTAATGATTTTTGTTCTGCCTATCTCTCTCCTGCCCGCCTCCCACTCTCTATCTCCCGCTCTCTCTCTCTCACGTAAATCCCTAATCCCCTCAATGACTACGACCAGTACCAGGAGAAGAAGAACGGCAGTGATCTCGTGGTTGCTCCGGTAGCACCGGCGGTGGTAGAGCCTAGGATTTTGGAAGAATCGATTCGTGTTTGGTTTGGGTTATTTGGTTTTGGCAAAGAAGGTATGGGGAACGGGTTTAAGTGGGTTTAACAAAATGGGTCTGAGGGTTGGTGAACGGGTAAAGGTATGAGGTTGGGACTTCGGGTTTGGAACTGCCAGATGGGTTGATGGAGCCAAGGGTTTTTGTTGGTTGCTTTTTCTGGTCGTGTTTCTCCGGTGGCTCAGTGATCTGGCGACCTCATTTTATTTAAGATCCGGAGCTGCTTTTTTTTTTCCAGATCTGAGTTTTCATTTATGAGGTAATTCCTTTTACCCCTATATATATATACGCTTACATACTATAAATATATACATACGTATTTATATATATATATATATATATATATATATATATATTGTAATATACATACGTATTTATATTTTTTTTTTGTGACCAACTATATATTTTTTTTCAAAAAAAAAATATATTGGGTAATCTCTATGGCTTAATCTAAACTGTTTACTATCTAGATTTAATTTAGTTTAGCCCTGTTTCTATTGAGCTATTTAGTTCTTGTCTAAATTTTTTATTGGACTAAAATTTATCGAGCCCTTTTTAGAACTGTTAAGATTGTTTAGTGCTTAGTTTCTTTGGATTGATTTTTTTTTACTTGTGCAACAATTTGGATCCCAAAAGGACCATTTTCAACTTTTGTTTAACTAGTATTTTGTATCAGTTTTTGGACAATTGGGTTTGTTTTATTATTATGTTTGATGTGAGAGCATTTATTTAAAAAGGATTAGTTTATTCAGTAATGTTAACTTGTAAGGATCTTTAGATTATAATGTCACTTCTCTATACTACTTAATTTTATTTATTATTAATTGATAGTTGCATGTGATTGTCAATTGTATATCTTGTGTTCTTTCTACTATTTGTGATTGTCATTTATGTTCTCTTGGTTACTGTTGGTTTGTACTCGATGTTCATTTCACTTTCCCTACATGAATTTTTTGGACTAAACCCCGTAAACTAATTAAAACATTATAAATAATCTCAGTTTTGAGTCCTTGGATCGAATGCTGATCATGTGAATGGCAAATAAGGTCATTTTTGTTCCATAATTAAAACATTCTAAATAATCTTCTGGATTTGTTGGGTTGTAAAGAGTTTGAGGATGTGGGTTGGTGGTTCGGAAGTTTGACAGCGGTTGGTTCAGGCACCAGAGGGTAGCTCCGCGTTATGGGTTCAAGCACCGGTCGTTCGACCGATGAGTTATGGATGTCGGGGCAAGGGTCGACTGTCGGAGCAGCAAGTATGAATTGTGGGTAAACCAACTTGACACTCTCGTTCTGGTAGTTGTGCCTTTTAAACCAACTTGACACTCTCTCTAAGACCTTTCAGCCAGAAGCTAGGTTTCCCCTCCGTCGCATGGTATGTTTCAATCACATTCATTTCAATTGGGTTCTATTTTCACTACATGTATTTTTCTCATTGGCTTCGGATTATTCTGAGATTGAACCTACGTATGTCTTGAATGATATTTGTAAGAATGTATTTATCAAGCACTGAGGTACAATTGGGCAGCAACTTCTTCACCAATTAAAGATTTACTGGTTCTTATATGATAAGATGAAGTGATGGATACTAATTGCGGGCTAGTTTTTGATGTATTTCAGAGTTAGTTTTCTTGTAATGAGGTGGACCTCTTGTCCACTATTTTTCTTAAACTCCTTTTCATTTTTATGATATTTCTCTGTTTCTTATCCACCCCCGGCCTACCCACACAATAAAAAATAAATATTTGCGTAAGGCATTCGGTTTGCTGTAAGGATGTTGAGTATTTTTTAATCAAATGATAATAAAGATTATATATTAATCTTTGATGGAAATTATGGACAAGAACATCAAAATCTTCAGCATGTTGCATCAAGCATACCTTTTGGAAATGGTGAAAGCATCACACAACCTCCATAGCTTGAACTCGTTGGGCTCTCGATTGCAAGTGTATTTCCTATTTTTATTCCCTCGCCTAAAGGTCGAGAACTCTATTGCTGATTTATTTATTTATGTAATTATGATTTTATGATGTTCAAAATTAGATAACCTACATAGCTTATAAATGGTAAATATCCTTGTGTTCTTAAAACTCTTTTGCAGGCTTGTGCTTCAAATCCATATGGTGATCCATATTATGGGGGTATTATGGTAGCTTATGGTCTGCCCTTCGTATGTATTATAGAATTCATTATCTTTTGGGGCCGCACTCTAAATGTTTATTTCTTTGTTTCTCTATTTATAAAAAACATATAATGTGGCCATCCCCGATCCCCGCCGCGGAGGAAAAGGATCCTTCGGGTCCCGCGCGTCTCTCTCGGGGGAGCGCTTCGGTCGGCGTCGATTTGTGAGGTGTGAAAAATGTAGAGAGATTCAGAGTCGCCAGTCTATTTTACTCAAAACAGACAAAAGAAAAAGGGGAAGCCACCCCAAAGGATGGCATCCAAAGACATACTGGTGCGTGTGAAACCAAAATGATTCGAGACGGGTTCGGAGGCTTAGTTATGAAATGGGAAGGTGTTAGGCACCCATTCCGCCCTTTCGGTCTCTCATGAATACTTACTATTTTCCCTTATGTTTCCCCCCGTGATATGTGTGGATGTGTATATAGGAGGTAGGAATCCTCGACTTGTACCATGAAAAAGATAAAGTGAGTCATCCGTAGGAAGATATAAGAGTAATATTAAAAAAATGAGATTTACGCGATTACCCTTACGTTGACTGTTATAAGGGAACGATAACGCATATGGGGTAATGCGTCACTAAGAACAAGTATGTGTATAATATAAGAAAAATGGATTTAGAGAAGATAGAAAATGAGAGAAAAGTGAGAAAAATGACTCGAGTCTCGAGTTTTACCCCGAGACGCCTACGTAGCCTATAAAGGCATCAAAGTCCACGTAGTTCGCATACAAAACGAGGGATGGGGTTTATCCCATAAATCCAAATAAGGGATCTCTTATTTTTATGTGTGTGTGTTTAGAAAAAGTGTTTTAGTTGTGAGAAGAGTGTGAAAAAAGTGTGAGAATCCCTACTTGGAATTTATGAGCAAACCCTCTTTTTCTTGTTTTTTGGGTTTTTTATTTATATGAAAATAAGTGATGTGAAATAATACTAAATAAAAAGTATATTAGGATGTGTGAGATGAGATAATAAAAGTGATAAGTAAGAAAACAAGTTATTGGGAATTTAAGAGAATTTAAGAGAGAGTTTGAGAAAGTTGGACCTTCTTGAAGTTCTTGAGCTTGATCTTGAATGTTGAAAAGCAGTCCTTGTACTTAGATGATGATGGAGGGTGGTTAATTTATCATGTTGATGAAAGGGATGAAGAAACGTGGGGGTAAAGGGAGGATTTGGAAGTTGAAATCACACTGCCTTCGAGAGAGGTTTCTGGGATTCGTTGAGAGTGATTTCCTTCTGATCTGGGCTCCCCTTGTAAATGAGGCCAAGGCCTCCTTTTATAGGCCCAGGGTTCTACCGATTGTCATAGAGCCCTTCCTGCCTCTCGGCAGGCAGGTGCCGATAGGCAGGTTCTAGAACCTGCCGTTTGGTAGTGTGTTTCAGGCTTTTTTAGAAAATCGACCTCCGATGGAAAACCGTTGGTCAGAATCGTGCATGGGGCATACCATTGGAAAGGTAATTCAGATACCTTCGAAAGTACTTTGGACTGCTCCCGGGTTCGGGAGTTGACTTTGGGTCAAATATGGCTTGGAAGCGTTTATCGGTCCATTAGATGGGAATCAGACGGACGCAAACGGATCGTTCGTCCGCATGGTAAGTTTGAATCGCGCACGAGGTAGATTGTTAGAAAGGTTAGGAGATGTACTTCAACATTACAAAGAGTTTGACCCAGTTTGGAGAGTTGACTTTGGTCAATCGGGCTCGAGAAGCATTCGGTGACCTCTCGGAGTTAAACGGATCGTTCGTCTGCATGGAAAGTCGGAATTATACACGGGATGGACCGTTGGAAAGGGTATTCAGGTCCCTTTGAAGATTCATTCAGCCTTGGTTGAGCTAAAGAGTTGACTTAGGTCAAACAGAGCCCGGGAGTGCCCGGTGGCCTCTAGGTCAGGTTTCGAACGCAAACGGACCGTTTGTCCGCATGGTAAGTCGAAATCGAGCACGGGGCAGACCGTTGGAAAGGGAATTCAGTGCCCTTCGAAGATTCATTTAGCCTCGGTTGAGATGAAGAGTTTGAGTTTTGGGTCAAACTGAGTCGAGAAGTGCCCGATGGCTTCCAGGTCAGTGCTCGGGGCATGACCTGGGTTTGTGGTGATGAGTGGAGGTACTAGGGACCTAAGGAGAGTTAGGGGTAACAGAATGAGGTGTCTACAGATCCCCTCGATGGGTGAGTTTGGAAAAAATGATAGTCGTCGATTAGACACCACATGATGCTTCCAAGAGAGTATGACCAATTTAGAGGATCGACACCGATTCTGAGGACTTAAGGAAGCGAGGATGATAGATTCAGAGGGTCGAGGTCAGTTCTAAGAACCTAAGAGTGGTGACGATCGAGGACCGAGGTCAATTCTGACCTAACTCGGGTGATGATCCAAGATCGGGGTCAATTCTGACCCAAGAGTGATGACGATCGAGGACCGAGGTCAATTCTGACCTAACTCGAGTGACAATCCAAGACTGGGGTCAATTCTGACCCAAGAGTTGTGACGACCGAGGACCGAGGTCAATTCTGACCTAACTCAGGTGATAATCCAAGATCGGGATCAATTCTGACCCAAGAGTGGTGACGACCGAGGACAAAGGTTAATTCTGACCTAATTTAGGTGATGATCCAAGGCTGGGGTCAATTTTGACCCAAGAGTGGTGACGATCAAGGACCGAGGTCAATTCTAACCTAATTTAGGTGACGATCCAAGACCGAGGTCAATTCTGACCCAAGAGTGGTGACGATCGAGGACCGAGGTCAATTCTAACCTAACTTAGGTGACGATCCAAGACCGGGGTCAATTCTAACCCAAGAGTGGTGACGACCGAGGACCGAGGTCAATTCAGACCTAACTTAGGTGATGATCCAAGATCGAGGTCAATTATGACCTAAGAGTGGTGACGACCGAGGTCAATTCTGACCTAACTCAGGTGACGATCCAAGACCGGGGTCAATTCTGACCTTAGAGGGGTGACGACCGAGGACCGAGGTCAATTTTGACCTAACTCAGGTGACGATCCAAGACCGAGGTCAATTCTGACCCAAGAGTGGTGACGACCGAGGACCGAGGTCAATTCTGACCTAATTCAGATGATGATCCAAGATCGAGGTCAATTCTGACCCAAGAGTGGTGATGACCGAGGACCGAGGTCAATTCTAACCTAATTTAGGTGACGATCCAAGACCGAGGTCAATTCTGACCCAAGAGTGGTCACGACCGAGGACCGAACTCAATTCTAACTCGGTTGACGATCCAAGATCGGGGTCAATTCTGACCCAAGAGTGGTGATGACCGAGGACCGAGGTCAATTCTGACCTAACTCAGGTGACGATCCAAGACCGGGGTCAATTCTGATCCAAGAGTGGTGACGACAGAGGACCGAGGTCAATTCTAACCTAACTCAGGTGACGATCCAAGATTAGGGTAAATTCTGACCCAAGAGTGATTGCATTTCCTTGGAAAAAGAAGAGAGTTCCACTGGAGGTAAGAATTTGATTTGAGGTTCTACTGGGGATAAGAATTAGATTTGAGGTTTCTCTGGGGAAAGATGGATGAGTTGGGGAAGATTCGGATCGTCCCTTGGGAGAGATCGCCTGGGGCGAGTGATTCTTCTGAATTCTGCCACGAAAAATATCATGCGATATTGCTTCGCACTGGGTAGCCGATGGCTGGGGAGGCTTTGTGTCCTTGATTCGAGCGGAGGAGGTGATTGTTGGGGAGATAACCGGTTTGAGGTTGTAAACTCTGCTGAGGAGGTGATTGCTTGAGAGGTTATTCGCTTAGATTTTGAGGGTTCCATTGGGGGAAAGGAGGTTTCTCCTGAAGGAGTGCGACATTTTCTTGATGAAAACGTTCTAAATCCTTCTTGGGATTTTTAAGAATTTTCTGAGGATTTTTCAGGGTTTTCTGGCATTTTCCAGGAATTTCTGTACAAAATTTTAAAGGGGGTGCTGACCGGCATAGACTGAGGGGTGCCATTCGGTAGTGGCACGGACTTTTGGACTGGCTTGAGAAGGTGAGGAGTCAGTTCTGATCGGTATGGAAGTGGGAGGTACCGATCGGCATGGCGCTTGGCTTCCTATATAAAGGGGGCGAATCCCCTTCATTTTTCATAGCTTCTTGCCTTTTCTCTTTCTGCGATTTCTCTCTGCGAATTTTTCTAACGTTTCTATCTTTAAGAAATGGACGCCTTTGTGAGCACCGCTGTCCACCAGGAGTGGTTGACCGTTGATGACTGGGCGAATGTGGATTAGAGGGACAGGGTGCCCCTTGCTTTGGGGAACGAGAATGCTTTTGACGCATTTGAGCCAGCTGCGGATGAGCGGACCTTGTTACGAGAGCCATCGTGTCATCGCTCTTTGAGAGTGATTCCCGGTGGTTATGTAAGTAACCTGACCTTTGGCATTCCTTTCTTTTTGGGTGATTTTTTCTTTCTTTCTTGACTTTTGATGTGATTTTTCCTTTTTGTCAGTCTGATATTTCCTTCAGGAACATGCGTGCTCGCGGGATGACGGGGATTAAGGATGTTTGGGAGCATCTTCCACCTGTGGTGTGCTGGATGTTATCATCAGCGGGTTTTGGGAGGTTGGCGGCTGCGCTGGATGAGACGCCTCGTTCGACAGCGGTCATGTGTGCTTTGGGGGAGAGGTGGTGGGACACTACCCACACCTTCCATTTTGGCTTCGGGGAGATGATGATGACTCCCATTGATGTGCAGCAACTGCTGGGGTTGGATTATGGTGGGGAGCATATAGAGGTGGATCTCTCCTTGCGGGTGAGGCCGAAGGCGGTGCATGCGGCACTTGGTGATGTGAGGAGGATAGTTTTTGGAGATTCTATCCGGTTGTCCCTGGTGAAGGATGTTCTGTTGAGCAGAGTGATTGATGAGGAGGACGGGTTGCAGGTGAGGCAGATGGCCCGACTATTTATTTTGCTGGTGTTGGGAGGTTTCATGGTGGTGTCGAGCGGTGACGTTGTCCATTTTTGGTTTTTATCGTACCTGAGGATGTTTTCAAACATCCCTTTCTATGATTGGGGGAGTCTGACATTGGCGACCCTTTACTCTTCTTTGGATGCATTCAGTCGGTGCTGTCGGCAAACTTTTACTGGAGCCATGTATCTCCTTGAGGTATTCTTTACTTTGCGCTTTTTCATTTCATGCATTCACATTTTCCTTTAATGCATTCGCATTTTCCTTATGCGTCACTTTTTGCTTGTGAATTCAGACGTGGTTCTATGAGGTAATCAGGTGAAACACTCCGCTGATTGCTCTGAAGGACGACACTGTTGGGTATTTCTGCCATTTGTATCGATGGCATAAGGCCAACCGTCAGTCGAAGGGAACTCTCTCCCTGGAGGCGGTGCGTCAGGTTTTGAACGACCTGACCAGTGGTCGGGTAAGGTCCTTTCTTTTTAAGTTTTGGTTTTTTCACCTTCTGATCTTGTATTGACTCAAGCCTGCTTGGGGATTTTTAGGTGACCTTTCATCCTTGGGGGATAACCATTTAGTATACGGGGATGACTGGGGTGAACGCGCAGATGAGGTGTTTGTTGGCGCATGAGTTCGGCCATTCCTGGTATCTCGGAGAGAGGGTGGTTCACCAAATTACTGAGGAGGATGTGGTGGTGCTACCTGCCCAGCCTCCTACGTCTATGAGGTGGGAGCGACAGCTGTTGGAGGATGAGAGGATCGCGACGATGATCGGCGAATCCTACTCGTTTTACACTGATACGGCTGCACCGTATGACTACGTGGACTTTATGATGAGCTGGTTGATGGCTCCCAGCATACATAATGCCTTGCCTTTCCCTCCTGCGGGTTTGAGTCGACCAGTGGGGTCCTCTCATAGCGACGGCGGTCCATCGGCATCTGCGGAGATGACTTCAGAAGTTTCTTTCGTGCTGTTGCAAACTCCTTCGTACAACATCCGGTGGGCTGATGGAGGGATAGTGCCGATGCTGCGCCGTCCTCTTGCGATGGATCCGAAGTATCTGGGTTTGACAGAGGAGGTCCTTCGTCCTGCGGTAAACCTTTCGGCCCTTTTCCTCTTTTGATTTCTTTTGCCTGATACTGATTCTTCCTTTTCCTTGCAGCAAGTCCGGGTGTCGACCACTTGACTGAGAGATATTAGAGATTAGATATCATCGGCGACTGCCCACATTCAAGATGATGTCCCTGTTCCTCTTTGCCTGGTGTCGTCAGCCTCGTCCGGGGAAGACTCTGGCTCGGGTAGTGGGGGCGCGTCATCTCGCCGTAGGGGGAAGAGAGCGCGTCGCAGGGGTGGAAGCTCTTGAGATAGAGAGAGAGAGAGAGAGAGAGAGAGAGAGAGAGAGAGAGAGAGAGAGATAATGTGGGTTTGGGCTGAGTCCCGTTGTTTTTGGATTTTCTTTATATTTCCTGCAAAATGATGTAACACTGAAAACAGATATATGCAATGCAATGTAGTTTTTTGGCTATCTTTTATTTTAATGATGAATGAATTTGCTGCTGAGACCATAAAAAGAAATATTTTTGGAATTTTTCAATGGAAAGCTCTTTTTTTGTTTTAATTTAAAAAAGGGGGATCCTATAAGGAGAAAACAGGATTCTTGAAATTCTTTTGAGAATATCAATTTATTTTCATTGAGTTTTCTGATTTGACAAAAGAGGAAAGGAGGAAATTTCCAAAAATAGGGGGTTGCCTATCGGCCAGCACCCTGACCTGCCTATCGGCATCTTAGTCCAGTCCCATCATTTGAAGGTTTTGATTGGTACCCTCTTCAGCCCTTGGTACCTTATGGGGTAGGATTCCCTCCAATTTTTGCAGGGATTATGTCCCTTGTGAGGATTTTTAAGTATAAAAAGGGAGAAGGGTGGAGTGTTCTCATCACACCTTTGCATCCTCATCTGCCTACCCATTATCTTTTAGTCTTGTAAGATGGATCTCCCTGGTAGCATTGAGTTTATCAATTATCTCGAAGCCTTGGAAGCTATGTGCTCTTATAATATCGACTATGATGCCTTCAACATGCATCAAGTCTCCTTGTGGCGCAATCGGCCTTTTGAGTAGAATATGTTGATAGTGGCGGTACAATTTTGGTACCCTGAAGACCATGTATTCCGCTTTGGGTTGGAAGAAGTTTGTCCTACCTACAAGGAATTTTCTTCCATACTAGGTGTGAATCCCAGTGTTACTGCGACTTTGCCCGAATTTTCTCGCTCTCCTAGGGATTTGTTGGTCGGGCTTCTTCATATCTCGCCGTCGGCGGCCAGGTCATTGGTTGTTAGAGGAATGATCTCCCTCTCGACGGTGCTGTAGTTCGTGCATTTACGAGAAGTAGGTGATGACGGCTATGCTGGAGCCGTTGTTCTGGGCCTGGTTTCAAAATTATTGTTGGTGACTGGGGAGGTGCGCGTGGACCCTCAACTTCCAGCCATTACTTCATGGATGTTATACTGTCACAATCCTGCGGCGGTGTTATTGGCAGAGACTCTAAATGGCCTGGATGCCTGGAGAGAGGGTTGTTCTGACTTTTTGAAGGGTAGCCCTGTGATGCTGTTCATGTGGTTGTCTGAAAGATTCTGCTTGTCGACTCCTCCAAAATATCCTTTGTCGGCCGTACCCAACTTCTTTTCTCGCTACTTCATCTGTGTTGGCCTGTATGTTGAGAACTGGGAGAATTGGTTTGTGGAGTATGGGGCTCGTGGACTGTATTGGACAGTGCCTTGATGGGGACAGTTGCAGCCTGTTCTAGAGCTATGAGAGTATTTATATGTGCGGTTGGTTAGTCTCAGCCAGACCTCTTTTTATTTCCCTAGGCGGCTTCTGCGCCAATTTGGCTGGGCGCAGGTCGTGCCCCCTCGGACCTCAAATTTCTTTCCAGTAGAGGATTTGACTGAGCGTCTACGTCTGTTGCTTGGTTCTTTGTGGGAAAATCGGCATCCGTTGACCCGTCCCTCTCAGTCTATCGGGAAGATTTGGCATGTCTCCAAAGATTATATGAAGTGGTTATGGAGGAAAGTAGTCAGCAAGATGTTGGAAGTAAAGACTGGTTAAAGGTGATTTATTTTATCTGACTCTATGGAAAGGGGTGTTACGGTCTTTTCGAAGATGGTTAAGGCTCATCGATCCATGGAATGTTTGCGACACTCTATTCAGGCAGGGGAAACTTGGGATCCTCAGGATGTAGATGATGAGGGTGCAGGCTCTTCTGGTAGCTGTGGGTAGGACTCCTAGGGGAGTTTATTTGTGAACATATGTTAGATTTTATCTGGCTTTTTATGGTAATAGGGGGAAGGGAGTTATCTTCTCCTTTTTCTTATGTAATCCGTACTATAATTTCTTATTAATGAAATAAACAACTTTCTGATCATCCAGCTGTGCCTTTCGATGAATTTTGTATTTTGAATTATCTATACTGATCGCTAAGGCATACATAATCCTTTTGTTCAAATAATTTAAGAATGAACTGTCGTTCTCGGTGATAAGAAAAGAATATATTTTTGTGAAAAAGAAGGGGTCGCGCTCACGTGAGATGTATGAGCTGCCTACGTACCTCTGGGGTTTTTGAAAAATTTTAAAATAGCTTTTTGTAAAGGATCAGGCCCACGTAGTTCTGGGTAGAGGGAGATGAAGATTTTTTTTTTTTGAATAGAAAGGGGATGAGAAGAGTCGTAGCGCACCGAGATTTCGGACTAGGGGTAGAATTTCTTGAGACGGTCCAGATTGACTGGATGAACCATCTCTCCCCCATCCAGGTCAGTGAGCATAGCGACACCGCTAGACAAGATTTTCTTCATAATGTAAGGGCCTCTCCAATTGGGCTTGAATTTTCCTCTGGGGTCCTAGATGGGTTCTGTTATCTCCTTGAGGGCTAAATCCCCCTCCCGAACACCGCAGTGTTTGACTCTCTTGTTGAATGATCGCGCTATTCGGCGATGGTACCCTTATATGTGGTATAGAGCCTTCAATCTCCTTTCGTCCAGGAGGGTCAGCTGGTCAAGACGGCCTTGGCGCCAGTCTTCTTCACCAACCTTGCCTTCGATCATGACGCGTAACGAGGGTATTTCCAGTTCCACATGTAGGACTGCTTCCATGTCGTAGACCAGAGAGTAAGGGGTAGCCCCAGTAGAAGTTTGGATTGAGGTTCGATAGCCCCATAGGGCATACGAGATCCGGTCGGCCCAATCCCTACAACTTTCGATCATCTTGTTGATGATGGCTTTGAGGTTTTTATTGGCGGCCTCAATTGCACGATTGGTCTGAGGTCGGTAGGGAGAAGATTTGTGTCTCTGAATCCCATACTCGTTGACTACTTCTGTGACTTTTGCCTCAAAGTGCAAACCGTTATCTGACACTAGCTCGTGCAGGACTCCATATGGGCAGATGATATTTTTCTTGATGAATTTGGCCACCTTCTTGGCATTCAATACTACATATGATTCAGCTTTGACCCATTTGGTGAAATAATCGATGGCAACCAGGATGAACTCATGTTCATTTGAAGCCTTTGGTGTAACCTTCCCTATGATGTCGATACCCCAGATGGAGAATGGCCAGGGAGAGGTCATGTTGTATAACTCTCGCGGAGGCAAGTGTTAAAGATTAGAGAATTGTTGGCATTTGAGACATCTTCGTACATAGGCGGTGCAATCCTGGGTCATGGTGGTCCAGTAGTAGCCCTGTCGGATGATCTTTTTGGCGAGCATGTGACCATTCATGTGGGGTCCTCACTCCCCACTGTAGATTTTATGCATTATTTTCTCAATCTCCGCCCCTGCGATACAGTGTAGATGAGTTCCATCGAAATTCCTCTTGAGTAGAGCTTTATGACAGATGATGTACTGGGCGGCCAGTCTTCGAAGGGTTGTTCGGTCCTTCTTGTTGGAACCCTCGGGATACCTACCATGTTTGAGGAGGCACCAGATATCATAGTACTAACAATCGGCTGGTTCGGGATCTTCGATGGAGACAAGCTCCACATGGAAGCAATGGGTTGGTTTGACTTGATTTTGAACTAGGAATGGGGTCATTGTTATTCCCTCGGGCACGTCGACCATGGAGGCCAAGGTAGCGAGAGCATCGGCTAGGTTATTCTTTGATCGGGGTAGGTAATGGAAGTTGATATCTTGGAATTGGGAGGCTAACTCTTCTAATTAGGCGTGAAAGGGTTGGAGCTTTTCGTCCTTGACTTTCCACTTTCTGAGTAGTTGACCGATGATGAGGGCAGAATCCCCATATACGTCAAGGTATTGAATACCTTTCTTGAGAGTGAACTTGAGTCCCACCGTGCATGCCTCATATTCCATCATGTTAATGGTGCAGGGGAAATCCAATTTGATGGAGATGGGAGTATGAGAGTCATCTGGGGTAACCAGGAGTATCCCAATGACATATCCCTTTTTATTGCAGCGCCGTCAAAGAACATTTGCCATCGGAGGTTGTCTTAGGCAGTGCAAAGAATATTCTCATCTGGGAATTCGGAGATCCAGACATTAGCTTCTTCTACGGGGTAATCCGCGAGGTAGTCAGAAATGGCTCTTCCTTTAACGGCTTTTTGTGTGACGTACATGATATCAAACTCGATTAGGAGCATCAACCATCGGGCCATTCGGCTGGATAAGGCGGGTTTCTTAAATAGGTATTTGATGGGATCCATTCGGGATACGAGTTTGATGGGGGAAGGCGAGCATGTAGTGTCGTAACTTTTGGGTGACCCAAACAAGTGCGATACATGCTTTTTCTAAAGCAGTGTAGTTGACCTCGTACCCGACCAATTTGCGACTGGCATAATAGATGGCTCTTTCTTTGTGGGAGTCTTCAAGGTATCGGGCTAGCAAAGCCCTGGCTGCAGTGTCGGTTATGGTTAGGTATAGGAGCAAAGGGATACCAGGCTGTGGTGGCATGAGAACTGGAGGTTGGGTCAGATATTGTTTGATTCGGTCAAAAGCCTCTTGGCAGGCCCCGTTCCAAACCTTGGTTGAATCCCTTCAGAGGAGCTTGAATATTGGTTCACAGATGGAGGTTAGCTGGCTGATGAAACGATTGATATATTGTAATTTCCCAAGGAAACCTCGGACTTCCTTCTCTGTTCGGGGAGGTGGAATTTCAAGTTTGGCCTTCATCTTGGCGGGATCTGCTTCTATCCCCTTCTCACTGACCATGAATCCTAAGAGTTTTCCCTTTGTAACACTGAAGACGCATTTTTGTGGATTGAGTCTCATCTGATACTTCCACAGTCCTTCGAAGAACTTTCAGAGAGTAAGAGCATGACCTTCTCTAGTTTTGGACTTGATAATCATATCATCCACATAAACCTCGACCTCCTTGTGGATCAGATCGTGCAGGATGGTTGTGGAAGCCCTTTGGTAGGTAGCCCCAGCATTCTTGAGACCAAATGGCATAACGGTGTAGCAAAAGGTTCCCCATGGGTGATGAATACGATTTTTTCTTGGTGGTCGGGGTGCATCTTGATTTGGTTGTATCCGGCAAACCCGTTGATGAATGACTTGAGAGCATGACTGGCTGTGTTTTCCACGATCATGTCGATATTGGGTAGCGGATAATCATCTTTCAGAGAGGCTTTGTTTAAATATCGGTAATCCACACACATTCAAACCTTTCCTTCTGATTTTGGCACAGGTACTATGTTAGCTAGCCATGTGGGATATTCGATCACTCGAATGAAGCCTACTTTTAACTGTTTGACCACCTCTTCCTTGACCTTGAGTGACCATTCAGTGCGAAGCTTTCTCAACTTTTGTTTAACTGGATTGTAATCTGGGAGAGTGGGGATCTCATGCTGAGCTATTTCAGGATCAATACCAGTCATATCATCGTAGGACCATGCGAAGACATTCACGAACTCCTTTAGAAATTCTTCGAGTTGTGCGCGCTCATGCTCGTCAAGGGTAGCCCATATCCTAATCTCACGCAGTTGTCTACTAGAACCGAGATTAATAACAACATCCTCTTCTTCGTTAACTTGAACGCGGCTATGTTGTTTATTATTAACCTTATTTATATCAGTTAAGAATTGTTAATTTGCAAAATCATCATCATCAAAAGTTCGATTAGAATAAATAATTAATGTAAGGCACAGCAAGATACTCAAAATCTTCATTTATTTCATTGATAGGAAAAACAGCATTGAGAACCTCATCAAAAGAGGTCTCGATTACATTTGAGCAAGGATAGACAACAGAAAAAGAAACAGGATAATCATTGGGGTTAGGGGAGATTTCAAGAGGTAGAACTGTCGTAGTATGCCAGTTGAGGAGAGGTGTATCAGCAGCTTTAATCAGACGTGATGGGTCCATTGATGTAGTGCCTGAATGAACCATGCAGAGTGCCAGCCCCAGTATCTATAAGTTGAAGGAATCTTCGGAATCACTTTCCTCAGTCTCTTCGACATCTTTGATGAGCGGTTGTAAGCGGTGTGGGAAACTTTCGGCCCATGGGTAGCTATCATGGAAAAAGATCTCCATTTCAGGCTTCATCTTCTTGTCTGTGTGGTCGTACCATGGTTTTGGAAAACCACAAAAGGGGAAATCCTTGCCTTCTTTGATGAATCATTCATTTAAGGAATTTCCTGAGATGATTCGGACACAGTCTAACCCTCTTTTTGATCGAGTCTGGCGGATCATTCTGAGCTCTTGTTCTGATGGTTGATACCCCAAGACGCAAGGAGGGAAAGCTTTCTTCAGTTCGATGGGCTCAAGTATCCCTTGCTGCCTTCGCCCTAACCCCAGTCCGGGCATGAAGTGCATATTTTTGAACATCTGGATCACATTGACATTGCCATGAGATTCATATTTTGGACAAACTCTTTCTTTGAAATCGTCCCCTGTCGGGAGTAGGGATAGCTCGACTCGGAATCCTAACAGGAGCATATCATTTGACCCATGTTGTATCTCAGGAATTGGACTGCTGGTGCTTGCACCCTCGGTATTATCGTCGTCACCCAAAATGGTGATGACTCTCCCATTGACGAAGAACTTCAATTTCTGATGGAATGAGGAAGAGACACCCTTTATAATGTGGAGCCAAGGTCGTCGAGCAACAGGTTGAAACAGGCCGGGATATCAATGACTTGGAATTCGACGACAGGGTTTATAGGTCCAACCCCTATTGCAAGTTTTATGGATCCCATCACCTCACGATGGGTGTTATCGTAGGCACGCACAGCGGCGAAGGTTGGAGCGAGGTCACTTTCTTTCAGGCCTAAACATTTGAAGGTTCTCAACGGGCAAACATTCAAGGCGGATCTGTTATTGACAAGAGAGAGTGGCACGGCCTTTCCCATAACTTCGACGGAGATGTTGAGTGCATGATTGTGATTCGGCCCAATTCTAGGGATTTTTTCTTCAGAAAATGACAGCATGCGGGTGGAGGTTAAGGATCCAACCAAATTTATTGCTTCTTTTGGTTTGGTAGAAGGAGGAACTGTGGGTCCTATGAGCAACTTGATTAAAGCATTTCTATGCAGCTGGGAAGACATTAAAATCCCCCATAGAGTGATGTTAGCTTGAGTTTTCTTCAGTTGATCGAGGATCTTGCTCTCCTCGATGGTCATTTCTGGCATAGGAAGGTTTTCAAAGCCCTTCCCCTTATCATTTGCTGGTAGTGAGCTCGGAATCTGGTAATGTCTCCCTGATCTGGTCATGTGATTTACCGAAGAAGAGAAAAACATGAATCCCATTTCTTCATCGATCTCAGGCTGCTCTGCCACCCTATTTATTTCTCCGAGGAGTTCTTCAAATGATATCATCCCACATAAGTCAGTTATTGGGCCAATTCTTCCTGAAGCTTGCTCTTCATTCAAATTATCGAATTCTTTCCCCCACCCGGTGGCAACAATTCTGTTTTCCATTGTAAGGTCAATGCATTACATACCTTCAAAGGCTTCCTCGTATAGGTCTTCCCATTCTGTGGGGATGTGTAAGGGTGAAGGGACCAGGTGCCCTTGTAGCCTCAAAGTGTCAAGTAACCTGGTGATACTGCAAATGTTGTTGGTTTGCCTGAATGCCTCCGCCATGATCTTGACAACATCATCTAAGCTGACTTCATCGGTGGGTATCACCCAACTATCTGATTCTCGGGCCCATTTCCGCGCTTCCAAAAACAACGCACTGAACTTCTGGCAATCGATATTCATCCGTGAAGGCAATTTCAGCCCGAACTCTAGGAGTTGGTTTAACACCTCTAATAATTCCATACCTCCATTTTCAGAATGGGTACGGACAACGATATATGCTCTAGTAAGGAGTGACAGTGCCTGATCAGCGGGGATAGTAGGGTGTAGGAGGAAATATGGGCAAATTTGAAGAGGTTTAGGAGGGTATAGGGGTGTGATTTGGGTTGATGGATCGAAATTCGAGTTTTCTTCTAAGAAGATGGCATTGGTGTGATTTGGAAGTGAGTTGTGCGTAGTGTTTGGCTTAAGATTGGCTAGTGGGGCAATGGGACCCCGATCGATGAGATCTTGGATTATGTTTCGAAGGTGGAAGCATTGGTCGGTGGAATGGCCAGCTGTTTGGTGAAAGGCGCAATGAGCATCGGTCTTGAAATTTCTAGGAAGTGGATTGGGTAATGGATGAGGATCTAAGGGTTTTATAAGGTTTCGGCTTAACAGGGCTTGGTAGACTTTGGAGAGGGGAGCATGGAGCTCAGTGTATTCCCTATGGACGGGGGAAGGGCGACTTTATGGTGCCCATTATGTGGTTGGTTGAGAGATGTTGTTGATGGTTGAGACTGCGGCACTGACAGATTTGTCATATTTTCTGGGGGTTAACTGTCCGGACACCTTCTTCGGTTCTACTTCTGTTTTGGCAAGGCCTTCCTCGATTTCTACTCTTGCTTCTCTGAGAGCTCGAAAGTGGGGGTAGTACTGTCCTCCCATGGTTTCTCGGACATGGGGCAAGAAATTCTTCTTCACTATGTTGACTTGTTCTTCCTCAGATGGCCGATTGGCCATATGGTAACTGCTTTTTCCCTCCATCGGGCTATGAAGTTACTGACTGATTCTCTAGAGTTTTTTTTTAGCAGCTCTAAATTACGGTGGGTGACCTCGATCTCTTCGTTGTATTTGTACTGCGACATAAATTCTCGAGCTACATCCTCCCAGCTACGAATTTTGGATTCCTCAAGAGATAAAAACCATCGGAGGGCACTATCCTTCAAAGTTTGCTAAAACAGTTGGGCCATTACCTCTTCGGAAGCCCCTAAGAGAGTCATGGAACGGTGATAAATGCGAAGATGGACAATCGGGGGTCCACTCCCCCCTAACTTCTCGATATTTAGCATCTTGAACTTCTCGGATAACCTCGCTTTAGGATAAGGAGACATGTGGTTGTAGTCCATGTAATTCCCAGATACCCTGACTTGGTCAAACTTCTTGGTGAGCATCTTGAGATCCTCTTGACTTTATTCAACTCCTCCTCCTTTGGATCAGCGACCACAGGCAGGTTAGCCATAGGCTGGGCAATGTTTGGCATTAGAAGCTGGGCAGGAGGCGGCCCATTGGCAGGAAGGGCATGTGGAGCGTGCTGATATTCTTCCGGGATCCAGATAGGCTCGGGTGAACCCATAGCACGAGGGAATAGGGCCTCGGGCTCTTGAGGAATAGGAACTTGGTTTCGTTGCATTTCTCGGACCTCAGGTTGGAGGTTGTCAATCTTGGCCACAAGCTGAGCCAGGACTGTCGGCAGATCCGGTTGTATGATTAGTGCTTGATCTGCATTCTCCATAGAAGATGGATGGATTACGGACCCGAAAGAAGTAGTAGAGGAGCCGATGAAACTCTGGGGTGATTTGACTGAGGACCGAAGCCAATAAGGAGCCAGGCCAAGGGCGTGCGATCGACCTGAGAAGACGTAGGATAAGATTTATTTTTTAGAAAAAGGGAAGAAACTAGTTTTGGATTTTTTGATAAAGAGGGAGAAATGTTTTTGGATTTTTAATAAAGACGGGAGAAATGTTTTTGGATTTTTAATAAAGAAGGGAGAAATGTTTTTGGAGACGGAACTCAGCATGATTATTATGATTATTATGTTCTCACTTGTATTTAATTCTCCTAAATGCAATACTGGACGGGATTCGAGCCTGGAAAAGTGGGGGTCCTAATATATGCAGAGCTACGTTTGGACTTGTAACTAGGCTTGCAGATAGGGTTCCATTTCAAAAAAAATGCGCAAAAATTGGGCGGCAGGCCGACCCGAAATTTCAACAGAGTTTCGGGTTGAAATCGGCAATCTAAAGTGCGTGTCCTAGGTTTGACACCTATATGCGGGTATGCAGTTGGTTGGGTGAATCGGCATGTGTTCCCCCCTTTGGCGTGACTTCCACGATATACGTCTTGCTCTTACGGGTAATCGGTACGTGTGGACAAGCCATTTGATATACCTGAGTGTACGTGAATTGCCTCACCATATACCTCGTGGGGACGGTACGTGTGAGAGGGAATTCGATATACTCGGCGTACGTGAACGAATTCCCTGCGATATACCTCCCGTCCTAACTTCGGTCAAGCGGTACGATGCGAGAGAACCGTTCGATATACGTCGAAGGTACTTGGCCAATGGAAGGTGAGAGTTATATCGCTTAGGCTAACTGTGACCTGCCGGACCAGCGCCCATCCCGAAGTGACCCTCTAGTTACTGGGTAAAATTTGGTCAATAGCAATGTTCTTTGGTGATATCATGTGAATCATGCATGATTCTCTTATTATTATCTTATGATGAGAATGCCTTTCTTGATTATGCCAAACAGGGAACATAGTACAAGTACCCCAAAAGGTACGCCAAGTATGGATGGGTGATGCGTGCAACATGGGGATATACATGTGATCCTAGGTGCATATGGTGCGAAGTGAACATGGAGAATTTTCTACAAGTATTTGAATAGAAGCATAAGCATGGGGTACATATGATAAAGGGGAACATGCAGGTATGGGGGGAAACATAAGAAAATATAGCATTCATGTAAATAGAGTCAAGCCCTCAAAATATATTAATCCCCAGTGGAGTCACCACTGTGGCCATCTACGATCCCCACCGCGGAGGAAAAAGATCCTTCGGTTCCCGCGCGTCCCTCTCGGGAGAGCGCTTCGACCAGGGTCGATTTGTGAGGTATGAAAAATGTAGAGAGATTCAGAGTCGCCAGTCTATTTTACTCAAAACAGATAAAAGAAAAAGGGGAAGCCACACCGAAGGATGGCATCCAAAGACATACTGGTGCGTGCGAAACCAAAATGATTCGAGAAGGCTTCAGAGGCTTAGTTACGAAATGGGAAGGTGTTAGGCACCCATTCCGCCCTTTCGGTCTCTCATGAATATTTACTATTTTCCCTTATGTTTCCCCCCGTGATATGTGTGCATGTGTATATATATATATAATGGAGGTAGGAATCCTCGACTTGTACCATGGAAAAGATAAAGCGAGTCATCCGTAGGAAGATATAAGAGTAATATTAAACAAATGAGATTTACGTTATTACCCTTACGTTGATCGTTATAAGGGAACGATAACGCATATGGGGTAAAGCATCACTAAGAACAAGTATGTGTATAATATAAGAAAAATGGATTTAGAGAAGATAGAAAATGAGAGAAAAAGTGAGAAAAAGAACTCGAGTCTCGGGTTTTACCCCGAGACGCCTACGTAGCCTATAAAGGCATCAAAGTCCACGTAGTTTGCATACAAAATGATGGGTGGGGTTTATCCCATAAATCCAAATAGGGGATATCTTATTTGTATGAGTGTGTGTGTGTAGAAAAAGTATTTTAGTTGTGAGAAGAGTGTGGAAAAAGTGTGAGAATCCCTACTTGGAATTTATGAGCAAACCCCCTTTTTCATGTTTTTTGGGTTTTTTATTTATATGAAAATAAGAGATGTGCAATAATACTAAATAAAAAGTATATTAGGATGTGTGAGATGAGATAATAAAAGTGCTAAGTAAGAAAACAAGTTATTGGGAATTTAAGAGAATTTAAGAGAGAGTTTGAGAAAGTTGGACCTTCTTGAAGATCTTGAGCTTGATCTTGAATGTTGAAAAGCAGCCCTTGTACTTGGATGATGATGGAGGGTGGTTAATTCATCATGTTGATGAAAGGGATGAAGAAAACTGGGGGTAAAGGGAGGATTTGGAAGTTGAAATCACGCTGCCTTCAAGAGAGGTTTCTGGGATTCGTTGAGAGTGATTTCCTTCTGATCTGGGCTTCCCTTGTAAATGAGGCCAAGGCCTCCTTTTATAGGCCCAGGGGTCTTCTGATCAGCATAGAGCCCTTCCTGCCTCTCGGCAGGCAGGTGCCGATTGGCAAGTTCTGGAACCTGCCATTTGGTAGTATGTTTCAGGCTTTTTTGGAAAATCGACCGCCGAGGGCAAACCGTTGATCAGAATCATGCACGGGGTATACCATTGGAAAGGTAATTCATAAACCTTCGAAAGTCCTTTAGACTGCTCCCGGGTTCAGGAGTTGACTTTGGGTCAAATATGGCTTGGATGCGTTTATCGGTCCATTGGACGGGAATCAGACGGACTTAAACGGATCGTTTGTCCGCATGGTAAGTTCGAATCGAGCACGGGGTGGATCGTTAGAAAGGTTAGGAGATGTACTTCGACATTCCAAAGAGTTTGACCCGGTTCGGAGAGTTGACTTTGGTCAACTGGGCTTCAGAAGCATTCGGTGAACTCTCGGAGTCAAACGAATCGTTCGTCCGCATGGAAAGTCAGAATTGCGCACGGGATGGACCGTTGGAAAGTGTATTCAGGGTCCTTTGAATATTCATTCAGCCTCAGTTGAACTGAAGAGTTGACTTAGGTCAAACAGAGCCCGGGAGCGCCCGGTGGCCTCTAGGTCAGGTTTCGGATGCAAACGGACCGTTCATCCGCATGGTAAGTCAGAATTGTGCACGGGGTGAACCATTGGAAAGGGTATTCAGCTCCCTTCGAAGATTCATTCAGCCTCAGTCGAGACAAAGAGTTTTACTTTTGGGTCAAACTGAGCTGGGGAGTGCCCGATGGCTTCCAGGTCAGTGCTCGGGACATGACCTGGGTTTGCGGTGATGAGTGGAGGTACTAAGGACCTAAGGAGAGTTAGGGGGTAACAGAATGAGGTGTCTACATATAATGTTATGAAACATATGGTAATTATTAACAGTTGTTTCTCTGTTTATACAGAACACTTCTTACCTCAACTTAAACAACAAAGGGTCTTATCATTGATATCCACTTTTGAGAATATGATGATAATTTGCAAAAATTAACACTTAAAACTTAAAAATAGGCTGTTAAAGGGTGAAAACCCAAACCAACCTCCACACGACCCCGTGAGATGCATGAACACCTCGCACGGGACCAATGTAATTTGTACGAACTGATCGCGTAGTCGCGGGTCTCCCGGTTTGAGCATATGACGATAATTTAAAAATATGTCGATTTGGATTGAAAACAAGACGTTGAAGGGTGAAAACCCAAACGGCCCCCAAACGGCCCAATAAGAGGCACGAACACCTCGCCGGGACCAATGTAACTTGTACGAACAGACCGCATAGTCACGGGTCTCCCGGTTCGAGAATATGAAGATAATTTCAAAATATATCGATTTAGCTTGTAAACAAGCAGTTGAAGGGTGAAAACCCAAACGGCCCCCAAATGACCCCGTAAGAGGCACGAACACCTCGCACGGGACCAATGTAACTCTTACGAACTGACCGCGTAGTCGCGGGTCTCCCGGTTTGAGAATATGAAGATAATTTTAAAATATGTCGATTTGTCTTGAAAATAAGGCATTGAAGGGTGAAAACCAAAACCAACCCCCAAACGACCCCATAAGAGGCATGAACACCGCGCACGGGACCAATGTAACTTGTACGAACTGACCGCATAGTCACATATCTCCCGATTTGAAAATATGACGATAATTTTCAAAAATCAACACTTAAACTTAAAAACAGGCCGTTAAAGGGTGAAAACCTATACCAGCCCCCAAACGGACTCGTAAGAGGTACGAACACCTCGCACGGGACCAATGTAACTTATAGGAACTAACCGCGTAGTCATGGGTCTCCAGGTTTGAGAATATGATGATAATTTGTAAAAATAACACTTAGACTTAAAAACAGGCCGTTAAAGAGTGAAAACCTAAACCAGCCACCAAACGTCCCCGTAGGAGGCACGAACACCTCGCACGGGACCAATGTAATTTGTAGGAACTGAGCGCGTAGTCTAGGGTCTCCCGATTTGAGAATATGATGATAATTTGCAAAAATCAACACTAAGACTAACAAATAAGCTGTTAAAGGGTGAAAACCCAAACCAGCCCTCAAACGACCCCATAAGAGGCACGGACACCTCACACGTGACCAATGTAACTTGTACGAACTGATCGAGTAGTGGCGGGTCTCCCAGTTTGAGAATATGATGATAATTTCAAAATATGTCGATTTGGCTTGAAAACAAGCCGTTGAGGGGTGAAAACCCAAACCAGCCCCCAAACGGCCCCGTAAGAGGCACGAACACCTCGCTTGGGACCAATGTAACTTATACGAACTGACTGTGTAGTCACGGGTCTCCCTATTTGAGAATATGATGATAATTTCAAAACATGTCGATTTGGCTTGAAAACAAGCCGTTGAAGGGTGAAAACCCAAACGTCCCCATAAGAGGCACGAACACCTCGCACGGGACCAATGTAACTTGTACGAACTGACCACGTAGTCACGGGTCTCCCAATTTGAGAATATGATGATAATTTGCAAAAATCAACACTTAAAACTTAAAAATAGGCCGTTAAAGGATGAAAACCTAAACCATCCCCCAGACGACCCCGTAAGAGACACAAACACCTCGCACTGGACCAATGTAACTTCTACATACTGACCGTGTAGTCACGGGTCTCCCGGTTTGAGAATATGATGATAATTTGTAAAAATTAACACTTAAACTTAAAAACAGGCCATTAAAGGGTGAAAACTCAAACCAACCCCCAAACGACCCCGTAAGAGGCACGAACACCTCGCACGGGACCAATGTAACTTGTACAAACTGACCGCGTAGTCACAAGTCTCCTGGTTTGAGAATATGACGATAATTTCAAAATATGTCTATTTGGCTTGAAAACAAGTCGTTGAAGGGAGAAAACCCAAACTAGCCCCCAAACGACCCCATAAGAGGCACGGACACCTCGCACGGGACAAATGTAACTTGTACGAACTGACCGCGTAGTCACGGGTCTCCCGGTTTGAGAATATAATGATAATTTATAAAAATCAAGACTTAGACTTAAAAACAAGACGTTTGAGGGTGAAAACCCAAACCAACCCCCAAACGGACCCGTAAGAGGCACGAACACCACGCACGGGACCAATGTAACTTGTAGGAACTAACCGAGCAGTCACGGGTCTCCCGGTTTGAGAACATAGCGATAATATCAAAAAATCTATATTAGGGTTAAAAATAAGTCGTTAATGGGTGAAACCCCAAACCAGCGCCCAAACGGACCCGTAAGAGGCACGAACACCTCGCACGGGACCAATGTAACTTGTAAGAACTGACCGCATAGTCACGGGTCTCCCGATTTAATAATATGATGATAATTTGCAAAAATAACACTTAGACTTAAAAACAGACCGTTAGAGGGTGAAAACCTAAACCAGCCACCAAACGTCCCTGTAGGAGGTACGAACCCCTCCCTCGGGACTAATGTAACTTGTAGGAACTGACCGCGTAGTCCCGGGTCTCCCGATTTGAGAATATGACGATAATTTCCACTCCTATATGTAATTTTTTAGTTTGAGTAAGCTTTTTTTTATAAATTATTTGGTTACTAATATCGTATCTTTTTTGTATCCTATTTTTTTTGCGGGATAACATTTTATCGTTAGCATTTATTCACGGGGAACACACGGAGAACTCAATGGTTTACAACAAGGGTTTATTCATGATTCTATTTTTTTGTGTTATGGTCGTGCATTCTTTTGTAATTTTATTGTAAACTTTATAGCCGTGCGGGCTTTTGTAAGTTTATTTTACATATTTTGTGGTCGTGCGGGCTTTATGTTATCCAGGTTTTATATTAGCGGGTTTTAGAATGTCCAGAAAACAGAGGAAGCCCGGCCCATTTTTTTTGGTCTATGAACTACTAAAGACTTGTAATATTTTGAAGTTTGTATGAACATTAGTTTATCAACAACGTGTAAGATTTGCAATTTGTGAATTTTCTTGTTTTCAAATAATTTTTTTTTTCTTTTTATCAAAAATTTGACACATTTCAAAATCGTGCCAAAAGTGAATCAAATTTTGGCACGGTTTTAAACTGTGAAAAAAGTTTTTCAAACTGTGCTCAATCTGGCACAGTTCAAAATTGTGCCAAAAGTGTGCCAGAAATATCAAATTCTGGCACGGTTTAAAAGTGTGCCAGAAGTGTTCCTGTTTGGTCAAATCTGGCACATTTTTTAGCCGTGCCAAAAAAAATGGCCATTTTGGAACACCTGATTCTGGCACAGTTCAAAACCGTGCCAGATTTGATCTGGCACAGTTTTAAACCGTGCCAAATTCCTGTTTTTGGTGTAGTGTTTGGACTTTTTCTCCAATGGTTCTCCTATCTCCTTGGTTCTCCCTCTCTCTCTCTTTTTCTCACGTAGGTTCCAACTGACAGACCACTAACCCTCGATGCTCCAATTTTGATCCTATTTTCGTCCATTTAATTACTCAAAAATCCCAAAAGACTAAAAGACCCCTTCGGGGTGTCATTTTGGGCTAAAATATCACGGACTCCAATTAAAACACCCGAGTAGTGTTTTCTGACTATTTCGACCCTTCCGGACACACTAGCACACTCAAAATAGTCATTCGAGTTATATAAAAATAATTTACCTTTTTAACCCCCAAATATATAATAGTGACGCGACTCATATGCGCGTCACAAATAATTATATCTTAACTGTCGTGTATCTCATCCCCGACCATATTATTATTTTCGAAACAATATTACGTTACTTACTACGTAATGTTAAAAATAATTATAATTTGACATAATTATTTTCGATAACTACCAACTCTCGTCACGCTAGTAATTATTATCCTTAAAATCGAATTAATTAATCCCAATCTCCATAATTTCATAGTAAAATAAATATGCATAAAAATACAGAGTATTACATTGCCGTCAGGAGTTATTTCATGCAACTCCTATGGATGAAGAAAATATTGGAGGATTATGGTATTTCACAGGGCACGATGGCTATTTCTTGTGATATTACGAGTGCAATCCATATTGCCCATAATTCGGTTTAACATTCATGCACGTAGCACATTAGGATAGGCAAGCACTTTATACCTGACCTAGTTGAGGAGAAGGTCGTGTCCTTGAGCATTGTGAGCACCGATCATTAGTTAACCGATATATTCATGTAATCTTTAGATTCATTTCGATTTGAGGATCTTAGGAAATCTTTAGGGATTTGCACTATTGACTCAGTTTGGATATTTCATCTAGTGTAGGATGTTTTTCAAGATCATATCTCTTATTCCTATTGCTTGATTGTATTATCATCGTGATATCATTGTATCTATATTTTTCATTTTCATATTTTAAAAAAGAGTTTTATCTTTTTGAAAAATTTTGAAATATACAAAAAAAAAATTATTTTTTATGAAAATGGTAAAAGGGGAAAAAATATTTAATTTGATAAAAAAATTTAAAAAATCCAAAGGAAAATTTGTATTTATTTAATCACCATATATGGATGAACATTTAAGATGTCCAGATCACCCATTCATTCCATATTTTTAGGTGACTTTTCCGTAATGTTTTGAGACATGATGTCGTTTCATTATTGTTCTTAATAATGTGTGGAATCATTACGATTGAACTTTGACTAGTACTTACTACATGTTTGACTCCTTGTCACCGTTAATGCACACGTGCACGAACTTGTTGGAACATTGCACTTACTTTTCACTTGTCAAACACCGTGTTCTCATCTCAATTTTTCTTAAAACGAACCAATTGTAAATACGAGATAAAAAGTTTTGCATATAAGAACCATTGCCCAAATTTAAATAATATTTCTGGAAAATTTGTTAAATGTTAAGCAATGGAAAGGGGATATGAAAGATAAAAAGTCTTTGCGTTAAGAGCCACCATTTACATAAAATAGCCTAAAAAGATTTGAGCCTCATAAAAGCACAAATGTCTGGCCAATTTTTCAATCATTGATGCTTCTCTATATATGAGCATTAATTTCTTCAAAAATAATTAAGAGTATTCTTAATTATGTGAGATTTTGAGGGAGTTAAGTTAAAGAGCAATGGGTTTGCACATACTATAAAATTCTTGAAAAAATATTAAATAGTTTTGGCATCATTGGTGTGAGAATCAGTTTTGTTCTTGATATGTTGATTAGGTTAAGTCAATTTCACATGAGTTCACAATACTTAAACTTAAGGTAAAGGTGATATCTTTCGTTGGTAGTATCTTAAACCTTTGTGCACATGTGTTGTGACCATTTGTGTTGCTTAACCTATGGAGAATTTTCACACCCCAAAATTACGGTTTCATGAATAGGGTATTTTAGTGTTAGTCCATGGTGTGTTGTATTTGTATACTCTATATTTTATACTTCTTTTGAAAATGAATATTTTCAAAAATAATTGGTTGCCTTTGAGATTATAATTACATGTGATTAATTTATTATACTTGTGATGATGTCTTACTTCTTAAATGTGAAGCTTTATACTTCATGTTTCGTTTCCACTCCTTTGTCTATACGGACAAAAAAAGGGATAACAAATTAAGGGGGGGTTTTAATTTTATGCTTAAAACTTTATCCGTCATGATATCTCTTTATTTCATGTCTATAGGTTTCTTAAGAATTGATGATGAATTCATGGACTATGCCGGATAAAGACAAAGTTGCCCAAGGAAAGAACAAATTGATATTAAAGACAAAGTTTCACTTATGTTGTTCTATTTCAAGGGTTTGGGAGGGCATTAGGAATCATTGTCATAGAGAGACTTTATTGTAATTTGGGTTTCGATTTTATTTGTACCCAAATAGCCTAAGGGGGAGATTTATAAGAACAAATATTTTAGCTTAGTCTTTAATTTGTATTTTGGCATATCCCACTACAAATTGATCGTCGAACTAAACTCCAACATCTCCAAGATCCAAGACACAACTACATCTCAAGAAGGTATAAAAAAATTGGTGTACATAAATTTTCCTCATCATATTTGGGATGTTATTTTTATAAAACCAAGGTTGACATTTGAAAATGATTTTAAAATAAAAATTTATTTTTGAGCCTCATTCAAATGAGATTCTATCTCGTTCAAAGGAAAATGTGATATCGTTTGACATCCCTTCTAACTAACTTCGAACAAGGTTGGCTCTACCTGGAAGAACTTTCTTGATACAAACTCGTTTGACGTATGCTTCCAAAGACGTTGCTTTTTCGTTAGAATAAAATTCTTCCTTATTCGAACGAAAGCTTGTTTTGTTCGAACGACATTAATTCTCATTCGAACAAACTTCGTCGCCTTAAATTTTGCGCCAGGCCTATAAATACTTGTTTTGATCTCTTTTTTCATGGGACGTTGGAAAAAATTCAAAAAACATATTTGTGCCAAAGTTTTTAATATTTTATATCTCAAAACACATTTTGATAGGTAATCCTTTTATCCCGTTATGATTTTTGAATCTTTATAAAACCCTAAAGTTTCAATACCTTAAATACACCTTGTGGAGTGCAATCTCTACGACTGATTTGTGAACTGAGGGTTCACTGCTGAAGAAGGAAAAAGGTCGATCGGTAGATACCGAGGATAGACTGCTACGTTGTGAAACCCTTATAATTAAATATTGGGTGATCAATCCTTTATTAAATTAATACAGAATATCCAGTTGGTTTAGAATATGCATCATTTTCGAAAACTTTATTATTAACACTAACCACCTAATATTTAAAAAGGTTGATGTCAAAATTTTATCTTTTAATTAACATGAAAAGAAAATTAATCAATTACTAATATGAAATAAAATGACTAAGGTAATAAATGAGACTGGAGTAAACACATCCAGCCTAAATCCCAAATACAATAATCCAACAATGACTTAAAGAAATAAACAAATAGATCCACAAATCCCTGACTTTCTGACAAGTAAAAAGGGGCGACATGCCCTAACTGATATAGCTAACTCAAGATGGAGGAATGCGAATCATAGAGGTGTCTACTACCAAGTCATGTAACTTTGACAACATCTACAACTCTTAAAATGAATGGAACTCCTATCCTTGGTGTCCCTGTGGCTGGGCACCTAAAATAATTTGACAAAAGAAAAGAGAGTGGCAGTAAACGGGTCAGAGCCCAAGTTGAAAATAGTTAAAAATCAGCAAGTGCTTAAATGAAAACAATAGCATATATAGTTTACATCTTAGATCCTCGTAGTCTCACTTGAGATACTCACCTCTTATCTAATGTACACACCTAGCGCGTATTTATAATCTATCCTAGTTATGCTACCCCGTCTAATTAGTTCGAAGATAACTATTATCACACCAATAATCTCATGAATTTACATGTATTACTCGTATCCCATATTACCACATGTTTAAGGATAGTTATTCATATACATAACCGTTATTCTCATAGGTATTCCTTTTTCTCACTAAGAATATTGTTAAATATCGTTAGTTCCATATCTACTAAACACATACAGTCGAATAAGTAACAAGTATACATATATTTATCTCTATATATTTACTATATCAGCACCCCTAAATTAAGGTCCCCTTTGTGCAATTCATACTCTGCTATCATGTTCTAGTGCATCGCTCATTGTATGAAATACTATAGGTTCAATCTCTCGCGAACCATCAAAATAAACACACATATTGGAGGTGAACATAGTTCCAAGCCCATGGGATACGCACATACCTATGCACCCATATGACCGTCAACACTATCGTTCTCACTGATAGCTCGTACCAAGGTTCTATGTTCTAGTGACATGAATCAAAATTCCCCCGAAGGCACCTCAAGATATGATCGTCCACGACGCGCAACCTCCACTTGATAGTGAGCAGCGTAGGTATGTAATACACACAATAATTCAAGCAATAGGTACATACACACAACCTATAATAATCATTAGGTATTCACGCAACCCAAGTCCCTGAATTTATATGTAGTATTATTACTTCTAATACTAACATTGATACATTCGCACGATCTATCTCTATCGTTATATACTCTGTAAGTCCCTCTTCTTCTAACATATACCCTTAGTAGTTACACAATCCTCTCACCGCTAGACTATGTATTAACAACTCTCAAAGGTAGTGTAGCTCATTTTCTCTCACTTGAATTAACCTCCAAAGATTTTAACTTGACCGGGTAAAAATTTGAACTTTTGAAATCTCGTTAGAAATGGGGAAAATCTCGTTCGAACGAAACTTCAAACGAATTACAGGATTGAATTCTCGTTGGAAATCTCGTTCGAATGAGGTTGTTCGAACAAGGTCGTTCGAATAAAACTTCGAATGAACTATTCTCTAAATTCTCGTTAGATGGGTTATTGGAATTCTCATTCAAATGAGAAAATCGCAGTTCGTCCCTATCCTCTAAATCCTCCATTTTTCCAATTTTTTTATCATCCAAACTCAAATCCAAAGATTCTAAACTATTCTCCCTAGTAATTGAATGCTTTCCAACATATTTAAACATCAAATCCTTAAAATTATAATACAAATTTAGATTTATTCCTCAAATCTTCAAAAGGCCCAAAATTCATAAATCCCTATGAACAACCAATTAAACCCATATTTGATTTCGTGATTCCAACATATAAAACCCGGATATGTTATCCCCATAATATGGTTATTCAACTACATGCAAAACCTGTACCTCAATTATGAATAAATCCCCAATTTAGTCCCAAATTTTATAATATCATGATTAAACCATCAACTAAATTAACATGGACAATATATGCTCTAAAATTAAGCAAGATAAACACTTGCCTTTTCATAAAGATCTTATTTGTCGCTTGAAACTAGTATAGATATGTTCCTCTCTTCCTGATCTACACGTTGATGGTGTTTTTGGTGAAAGGTGACTTGGTTTGGCCTTGGAACTGCTAGGAACCTCTTCTCCTTTTTTCTCTTGGACTCTTTCTGGGTTTTTTTTTTTTTTTTTGCAGAACATAGCCCTAACTGCTACTACGTAAGGGGTGATATGTTAATCTAATTTTCGTCCATTAATTAATCCCAATTTTTCAAAAGATAAAACTACCCCTCCGGGGTGTCGGGTTGGCCTAAAGTTGTCCTAGACTCAAAACTAAACACCCAAGTAGGCTTTTCTGACTATCTCGACCCTTCCGAGCACATCGGTACCCTCAAAATAGCCATCCGAATAACCAAAAATGAAATTACATTATTATTCCTCATTTAAGTCCCGACGTATCTCACACGCGTGTCCCAACTAATTTTACTGTAACTGCCGTATTTTTTTTCACTTACAACAACTTTAATATTTTCATAATCATATATTACTTTACTCGCTAAGTAATATTCAACATAACTCACATCAATATATACTAACTCTCGTCACACTAGTAATTATTTAATTAAATTCGGATTAATTACAAATAAATTTCCCATTTTCATGTCAATTAATCCTCAATTAACCCCATAATTAAAATCATTAAAAATACGGGGTATTACATACCTGTGGATGACTTAGTACTAAGTCATATTATGTTGGAAGTTTTGAAGAGTCGGCCCGTCCCATTTAGTTTAGCTAAGTTTTGTAACTCATGTTTCTCCCAAATCTTACAATAGGGTTGAATAAAGGTTTTGCCCTGTAAAGGGATTTTTCCTTATCTCATGTATATTTTTGCATTTTTTGATTGAATATTGCAAATTGGAATTTGGTCATAACTTGCATGCAAACCATAATTTATTAAAGGTTAAAATTTGATTAAAATTTGAATTTGTGTGATGGGGCATTTAATTCAATAAATTGATCCATTTGTTCGTGCACACTCTTAACATCCCCTAAACCCATTAACTAGATTGATCAAGTCTAATAAAAAATCATAGGAATACAAAACTTTTGGTAACATTATCAACATAAGAAATAATTAAAATCGAATAACGATGAGAAGATGATGAAAATATTAAGTCAAAAAAAATTAACTCAAATACTAATCACTGCCAATACAATATGAGCCATTTCTGAATATAAAATATGCAATCATAAAAAATCCCAACTCTAAAATTAAATATACACGCACAACCCGATTAAAAAATAAAATATTACATTAAATGATCAAGCTACACTTGCTCGGCTCCTATAATCTTATGAGTAAGAAAGGGGACGTTGCTAGAGGTGCTACTCTAACAAACCCATGTCCACAAGAACTATCACAACAAGAACTTGTAAAATAGTTTATAAAAGAAAACATAAACATTAAGCCCATGTAGAATAGGATTATAATTGAATTTGGGCCACACTATAACTACACCTCTTCCTTTCATGTTTTAACATAATTTGGGTTATTGGTTACCTAACCTAATAACTTAAATGTCGCCGGATGATATGAGAAATCGAACATAAGTCTATCTTGTACATCATGTTAAGTATAGAATAAATGTAAAACAAATAATAAGGAAAATAACACAAGATATAAAGTGGTTCGGCAATAAAAATGAGCCTACATCCACGTTGGTGCTTCACTCTCATTATGTATATAGTATGTACAAGTTTACAATTCCTTAATAGGCGTAAAACAGTAAGAGAGGAGAATACATGTATGTAACGGATCTGAAATCCTGGGATGTGGCCTTAAAGACAAGTCTGGAAGTGCTGTGTCCCCCCCCCCAGTAATTCCCCAAGAGGGATGTAGTTGTGTAGAAAGATGGTGTGGAGATTTTGGCAGGGCTTCGTCGTGTAAATCCTCTCTCGATCCCCTAATTATTAGGTGATCATCTCTATTTATAGGAAATATAAAGGTGGTGTCACGTGTTTAGGACACGTGATATATGCATAAGTCTGAAGAATCTAACATCCTTCCAGAAGTTGGACAACTGTCGAGTGTCTAATATATGAGTAGGGGTCGTAGCCTGTTTGAGCCCAGGTGGCGGATAATTGTTAAAGAGAGTGTCGCGGACTATTTGAGACAAGGAAGTGGCTAAGTATTGAATAAGGTTCCCCGACCTATTTGTGCCCAGGCAGCGGCCAAGTATCCAAGGATTGTGCGTATAAGGCCTAATAAACATAGAGGGTCATGACCTGTCTGTTCGCAAGCAGCAGCCTATTTTTAATACTTCCGCGGATGTAGTGGCTATATTGTTCATATCAATAAGCCACCAAGACGTAGTGCCAAGAGGTGGCGATTTGGGGTTGCGACTGAATTATATGACAGCCGCGGAAACTGTTGGGTGACATTTCACCTACTTGTTCCCTCTTATATAAATAGGATATGGCCATGGCCTTCATTATGTTTTCCATACTTTTGAGAGAAAATTGAAAGCCAACCTCTATCATCTTGCCCTTTGAGTTTTTCAGCGAGCTGTTTGTGGTGGTTCAAGGAAATGTTGAGGCTATTTGAGGCAGAGTTGAGGCTAAATAACTAATGATTCTCCATTTCCATGTAATCTTTCAAACCAATTCCTCATTTTCTTTGACGTTTTTCTAATGTTTATCTTTAACTCATATCTGCAAAGCCATGTTTGACTGAATCTATTTGGCCAAAGAATTGCCATGAATTCATGTTTGTAATGAATTTCTAGATTTCTATAAGTAATTTGATACAAATCCCTAATCAAAATGCAATGCAACTACTATTTGAATTGGATTTGATTTTCTAGGTAGCTTAGGTGTTTAAATTAGATTTGGGTTAGAATCTAGGATTCCTAGGTTTAATCCATACTTCAACCCTATTTTAAATTTTGTTTTTTGGTTAAGAACTCCAAGAACACATTCTTAATGTTCTTGGCCAAACCCTGGATTTTTTTTATTTTCAACCCTTGAGCTTGGTATATTCAAACATTTACCTGTTTGATCAACCTTTCGCAGCGAGTAGTGAAATTTATATTACCCATTGACTGAATCATTTATTTCTTGCTTCAACTAGTTGCGACGATTAGAACTTGATTCTATTGGCTTCAGTCTGTAGCTTGGAGTTGGTAAAATTTTCTTAGTAGTCCATTATTTTGAGTCCATTTGGTAGTAGTAATTCCACATGGCTATTGTCTTTTGGCTAAGGCTGAAACTTAGAGTAAATGGCTGCAGCTTTTGAGAGTCATGTATGAACTTGCAAATTTCTGTACTTGTGTGTGTGTGTGTATATATATATATATATATATATATATGACCATAGTGGCTGCGGCACCCTAACAGATGAGACTTTCGATTTTTTAGATCCTACTACGTCCCTATGAGTTGGGGCCCCCAAGAGTTTCTTAAAGACTTCTGGAAAACTCATTTCTGCATTCCCCCTTATGACATTCCTTCTGTGAATCCTGTAAAGACTGTTAGACCTTGCCTAGTCAAGAACTGCCCCAATTGTGTCATTCTTCACTCTGATTCTGCGGACTCTTTAAAATGTAGGGGTGATAGTAAGGCAATGAACATGGAGGAAGATACTAATTCCAGTAATAATCCCCATGTTGAGGTAACGACTGCAGCAGCTAGACTATCATAGTCCAGAAATATCCCAATTGGGCCTTCCAAAAGAGCTGAAAGAGCTCCTGCTGCCTTAAACACTCATTGTATTATGACCGAAGAGTGAATCAATCAAGTAGCTGCAGCGTTTGAATTTCTTGCATGAGTTATTTATTCAACTCCCGCCACATAACAAAAACCATTTTCTACAGTTCCTAATAATAGGATATGTTTTCCTCTGCACGCCTTCCTCCCAGGGCTGCGGCTTCCTGTATCGGTTCCTGTGAGCTTTTGTATACTGGGTGGACTTTCAATGTAAATAACTGGAAAGGAAAATAATACTACATTTCAAGAGAGGGATGGGAAATCTATCCAGATGAATTAGAGAGAGATAAAACATATACAATGCCGCGGCAGTGGGAATGGCACTCCAAGTTAGGTGAGTACATGCTGCAGCCTTTACATTATGCTAAGAATATCTATCTACAGCCTTGATATTTGCCTTTTTTATAATATTTTCTGTGGCATATATTGATGTTAACATTTGGACAACCCTTGATAATCTACCACTTAATCCCAGGAAGCGGAGAAGAGTTGTGAGGGTTACGGACGTTACTGGTGAGGAGAAGCATTTCAGTACCTTTGTGACATCCACATCCCTTTTTTACCAGGGTTACTTCCCCAATAAAAACATTCCAAAGAGAATGGTTGTGGGAGTTAATGATCTATACTCTTGAAAATCCATTTTTTTGCGACGGTTACTTGGCACTTAACTTTACATTTTATTTCTTAGGAGAGGTGATAGATCGAGAGCTCCTAGATGCCCAGCTTATCGAGATGGACAAGGATGTTGTTATCCTCAATTTTCCATCAAAGAAGAAGATAAAGAGGTATCAGAAAAGGAATAGTGTTGTAGAAAAGTCCACTTAAACTGTTGCGGATCGAACAACTATTGAGCCTTCATCTCATTAAAATATTCCCATAGCCAATCCGCCAGTGGAGAACATAGCACATGCTGCCAATGTTGAGAATGCCACAGACAATGAATGGCAAGAAGGCTCAGTGGATGATGAAATTATTGACCAGTTGGTTGTGGGAGGTCTGCTTCCATCGGATGAAGACATTCAAGTTGGGCGTAGCCCAATACATGTTGCCCTATCTGGATCCCCTTCGCGAACCATTTTACTGTTAATGTAAACTTACCCACCCCCCAAAGTAGGGTTAGGGTTTGTCCTGATGGTCGTCCACAACATCAACTGAGACGGACTGACCCTAATTCCTCTTAGAACACAACTGCACGTGTCATCCAAAAATGAGGAGGGTGATGGACGCTATTAGCCTTGACCGTTTGATTGAGGATGATGCTGAGGATCTGGAGGAGTATGATATCCATAGCTTGCTGCAGGTAAGCACTTCTTTATTTTCCCTCTTTTTCTTATATGTTTGTTTTTATTCTAATAATTTCCATTTTCAGGCTGTGGACGTGGTTATATGACAGCGACAAAAGTATGAAGGCCTCTACAAACTTCATCAGTATGTGCCACTTCTTTTTAGGAAGGAAAATAATCATCTTTTGTTGCGCTTCAGGCAGTCAAAATGCAAGTTGATCTTAATATAGAGGCCGCAGCAAATGCTCAAAAGATTACAAAATATAACTTTACACATGTTGTGTGGGCATTGAAAATTACTGAGGCAAAGGTCGTAGATGCTGCATGTCGTGCCCAAGCATCTGATAGCAAGCTATAGCTTCTCCAAAAAAGTATGAATAGATGGAGCGAAGTACTAACTCTTCCCTCTAATAAAAAGACCTGGATCATGTCACATCTATGAAGAAAAAATATATTGACCACACTGCAGCACTAAAAGAGACTGCGAAAGGTGTTGTTACGCCGTACAAAATGTCAAGGGACTTCTTCCTCACAAATAATAAATCCTACCTCCACGGCTACCAGGAACTTATGCATAGGGTGGTGAAAAACATCCCTAAGGTTAAGGAGAAAGTAATGTCCTGGAACTTAGGTGATGCTGAGAATAATGAATACGTGGCAGAAATCAGGTATGTGACGAAAGAAAGGGCAAGAAAGAGGTTGGAAGAGGTTGCGACTGCTGATAATGAAGAGACAGAGACTGTTGCAGATAGTGAAGAAGATGGTGAAGATGAGGATGGTGCTGCCTCATAATTTACTTTGTTTGCAATCCTTTTGGGCTACGACCATTTTAAAAATTGTGGTTATTTGAACATTTACAAGGTTGCATATCCTTTTTTTGCAATACTGCGGCACATATGGAATATTTAATTTTTACACAATTCCTTCGATATTTTGTTCAAGGATGTGGCCCTAATGAACATTGACTTGAATATTTGACCTTTTGACTTCATGCTTCTTTTCTTTGCTTATTCTTCACATATTTTGACTGTTTGAATGTCCCCTGTTTTTATATATTTGCAATCTCTCTATTATACTACCTTGAAAATTGGTTGCAACCTGGAAATTGGTTGCAGCCTTTAAATCTCTGGACTTGCATTGATTACTTGCTTGTGGTCTATGAAATTGGTTGTTCCCATATATCGGGCTGCACCCAAATGTTTGTGCTGGTATATATTGGCATAGATAAGCAGGATTGTCCACGAACTATTAAGTCCTTAGCCCCTTTGATGAATGCTACTGCAGAAATATGGGATTGTCTTGGGACGATTAAGTCAATGTCCCCCTTTTAGGAATGCTACTGCACAAATGTTGGATTGTCCACAGAAGATTAAGTCCCTGGACCCTTCTTGTATTTTACTACAATACCTTCCTTGTTATCTTCTGTAGGTTTTTCGAGAGAGGATAACTGTGATTTCTGGACTAAAAGATTGAGAAATACCTTCCATTACCAAAATCATTTGTCCTTGTTACATGTTCCTCATCTATCTGTTGTATCCTCCTTTCTTGGGCAACTATCACACCTCCCTAGGTTGCGTTCATTTTCAAGCCACCCATGGCTACAGGTATATATAAAGCCAGCATGTCTAGGTATTATAAGAATCCCCAAGCTAGGTATTTTCAAGCATCCCCAATATAGATATTTTCAAGCCTCCCCGGGCTACAATTGGATATATATCAAGCCATCACTGGCTGGGTATTAAGAGCCCCATGCTAATAGAGGTATCTGGAAGCATGAGAAGTGGCATTAGTAGCCCCCATGGCTAATATAGGCATCCAGAAAATAATATCGGGTATTATTAGCCCCAGTGACTAATAGAAGTATCTGAAAGCATGATAACGGGCATTACGAGGTATATGGCAGCCTTTTGTTGAGAGGGATATGACTAAAAACTGAGGTAGTTTCCTCGGTAGAACTTAACCTTCTAAAATAAAGAAAATAACCTTCGAGATAATCGATCATCATGTTCAATTAAATATGTTTAAGACGGAGGTTTTTCATTAGATTTTTCAAATAGGAAAGCGAGGGCATAAATATGACTAATGATTGTCATGCATTCATATAAATAGCTATATATTTTGACTTTAATAAAAATACAAAAGTCTTTGAAATATAGCTATAAGAACTCCATAGATAGAGTTCAAGAAGAGGAAAATGTGAGCAAGTAAACACTAAAGTTGGAATCTAGCAAGTAGCATCTCGGATATCGGTTGCATCCCATTAGCATCCTTCAGGAATCACTGAAGCTCTCCCTTCCTGACGAGCCTTTCAATCTCATTCTTCAGGGCATCGCAATCATTTGTTTTGTGGCCATGATCGTTGTGGAAATTGCACCATTTGGCCTGGTCCCTCTTGTGATGAGAGGACCTTAGCCTCTCAGGCCAACGGAGCACTTTGTATTCTCTGATGAGATCTAAAATGTCTTCAATTTGGTAAATCAGTGGGGTGTAGGTCTCTTAGCCTTTTTATAGTTTTGGCTACTCCATCTTCCTCTTTTGAACTATAGCAACGACCTTTGTTGCTTCTAGTGCAGACTTTTTTATGGATGAGAAGGTTACAGATTCTAATGCTACAACTTGTACAGAGGTGAAGGATGCAGCCTACGTTGTTAGTACCCTCTGCGTCGAAAAGTTAACATGGTCTTAGAGTGCTAATTGATAATCATATAAGTGACCAATGTAGCTCAGCAACTGGGCAACATCTTCGCTCTGCTCTCTGCTTTCCTTTGAGGTTCCGTCCATGGTCTATGATGTGTTAGTCTTTTAAAAATCTATACTCTGAGATGAACTAAATAGTGGTGAGAAAACCAAGTAATGTAGAGAATAAGATGAGTATAATAACATGGATGACGACTTTTGTAATATGTGAGGTTGCACTGTTGTGGCCTCAGCACATTGCACACATGAGGTGATTGCCATGGCTTTCTCAAAGGAAAATCAATTTGATTTCCCTTTCCTCTGGGTGGTGAACTGTGGTGGAGATGTACTGTAGTAGAAGGGTGGTGGCCAGTTGGCCATTATTCTTCTTGTCCCCATCCCGTCTCAGACAATGAAAATGAATACATAAAAGGGGTCCTAGAACTTGAGTTCTACCCATAAGAGGTGACCAAAAAAAGGCCAACTAAGAGTCTACCAAAGACGAAAACAGTCATTCAGTGCAAAAAAACACTAATTTGGTACTAAAAACCTAGATCATAGGCACAAAATAGTATAACCAAGTAAATAAAACCCATCCCTAATTACCCAACTATAGAAGGCTATAAGCTTTGATGCCTTTCAGCATTATTTTGATAGGGCAACATCACAGGGGTATAGAAATACAGATCTCAGGTCATAAAAATGAGAATAATGAATAGATCTAGGAATAAATGATCCCTAACGAGGTGTGCATGTTTAAAATCACGAGTTCTATAACCGAGATTTCACTCAAAACAGTGGCCCGGGAGCCCTCGTGGATAAAATAGGGCACTAATAACCCTTAAAGGTGAAGGAAATGAGATTCTAATACCTCGATTCCCACAGATGGCACCAGATTGATGATATGAGAAATCAGACACAAGTCGCTCTCGTACGTCATGTCAAGTATAGAATAATTGTAAAACAAACAATAAGGAAAGAACATAGGATATAGAGTGGTTCGGCTAAAAAAATGAGCCTACGTCCACTTTTATGCTTCACTCTCATTATGTATATAGCGTGTACAAGTTTTTAATGCCATAAGAGACATACAAGAGAGGTAAGAGAGGAGAATACATGGATGTAATGGATCTGGAAGCCCAGGATGTGGGCTTGAAGATAAGTCTGGAAATATTGTGGCCCAGTAAGTCCCCAAGAGGGGTTTAGTTCTGTGGAGAGATGGTGTTGATTTTTTGGCAGGGCTTCATCGGGTAAATCCTCTCTCGATCCCCTAATTATGAGGTGAGCATCTCTATTTAAAGGAAATATAAAGGTGGGTGTCACATGTTTAGGACATGTGATATATGGATAAGTCTAAAGAATGTAGGATCCTTCCAGAAGTTCGATAGTTGTCAAGTGTCCAATATATGAGTAGGGGTTGTGGCCTATTTGAGCCCAAGCGGTGGAGAATTGCTAAAGAGAGTGTCGCGGCCTGTTTGAGACCAAACAACAATCAGGTATTAAAGAAGGTGTCGCGACCTGTTTGTGCCCAGGAAATGGATAAGTATCCAAGGCTTGTGCGTACAAGGCCTAATAAACATAGAGGGTTGTGATCTGTCTGTTACCAGGCAGCGACCCATTGTTAATACTTCAGCGACTATAGTGGCTATATTGTGCAAATCATAGCCCATGTGATTCTTACAACATTATTCCTTAATCTTTACCATTAACTATAATATGTTTATCTATTTCAATAAAAGTTACATAATATACTAAGGTCTTAAATTCTAAGACCCTTCTCATAAAATAACATTGATACCACTAACAAGATCATATCTTAAACATATACACACTTTGATTATCTCATGCCAATAACATAATATACATATCTTTAGTGTATGTAATACATAAATTCGCATCATAAGTATGTAGGTAGACATCCCTATTATAGGTCATATACGTCTATTATAACACATTAAATGGTACAATTATCTCGACTACCGCCACATCATAATCACATAGGTTAGGAGAAAGACTCAACTCACATATAGAATCCATAAAAAATGTATATCTCATGGCATGTACAAATAAATGAGCATCTCGTGTGCCCAGATATAATTAAGGCCTACTATTTTTGCCTTTGTGTACAACCCCGACATGTATTTATATAGTCTTAGGTCAACCAAAATCTAAGACCTCATCATGACAAAAGATAAATTACAACATCTAACAATTAATCATAAAGCCTAACATACCCAATGTTGATGAAAGAAATATCCCCGTAAACCATCTCGATTACGTGGACTTAGATGTGTGACCTAGGGGTAAATATGACCAAGTTAGAGCCCGTACACTCATGGGGTTCTAGAGCGGTCTACGTCGCACGTGCCCTCTCATCGAATCCCTCCTAGTACGCCTGACAACGAGATCTCACACATGGTATGCATTTCACATAATGCAAGTAATCACAACCCTCACTACTGGGTTAAATCAAACATAAACATAAACCTTCTTATAGTGTTAAGGTAAATTCAGTACACATACCAACCCTAACGTGATCGGTTCATATAATAATTTATATCATAGAATGATATATCAAATTTATAACCTTATATCCATCCTATAATACAATAACCCTAACACTCTGGATTCTCAAATCTAGGTGTAGTCTCACCCTACCATACACCAAAATGTGCACATCAACTATATTAAATCCCAATTAGCTTTATCTTATTCTTCCAAGGTATTGACTCCATGTATAATATCACATCTAAATTAAATAAAATAACGTGATATAATAACTACCTCACTTGGGGAAGTTATAACCCAAACCTAATCTCACCCAAAGGATATTCACCCCACTCGTACATCACAATAATTCAAATCAACCCCGACAAACAAGCCCAATCCCCTAACTTAAAAATCCTCAAATGCCAAATCCTCCATTTAACCCTTTTGAATAAATGATTTTTCCAAAATATCCAAATGCCATAAAAAGTCAATTTCCAACAATTCGAATCATAAGAATATATCTTTATTCTATGAGTAAAGAAAAACTTTAAGCCAACAAATCCTAGACCTAGTCCCTCAAAACAAAATTCCTAACTCATAATACAAAATCCCAACCTAGGCCATACATATTACCACCGATCGATCGATGCCTTGGGACCGATCGATCGATCAACATAAAATTCTCCCAATTTCCATTTATTACGGGACTCACAATCTTCAACCCCTATTTTCTATCTCCAACCTCCATGAAATACCTAAAAACTTAATCCAAGAACCCATCCAACATTGAAATGATAAAAACACATCATCAACACAATTCAAAACAATTTCCATAATCAAATCCCAATTATAGCACAAGATTTGAAGTAAAACCCAATTTCAATTCAAAAACCCTAAATTTATCAAATTCTACAAATTTTCATTGATTGACTAATTTAAATATAAGGTTTTTATATGATTATCAACATAAAATATATTGAAATCATTATATTTTAGTTTAATCAAGGTTCATGAAGAAACCAGTCAATATAAAGGGGAAACCAACCTAATTAACATCTAGTTTAGGTTAATTATAAAAACTAACTAATTAATTATCTAAAATCATATTTACAATATAATTTTATTTAAATTTCCAATTAATATAGATAGTATGGACACACATACAATTATAATCATATTTGACATAAACTAGCCTTATAGATTTATTAGGACACATATCCCCCAAATCTTCTTTTCTTCTTAGTGTTTTTTCTTTCTAGCGCCTCTAATGATTCCCCATTGTGTTTTGTGAAAACTGAGATCTCTAATGGCCCCTAAGACCCCTTTAATCTAGAAATAGGGTTTGGAACCTAAATAGACCTCACCTAAAAGAGTCCAAAAATAAATCCGAACGACTTTAAACATTACCAGATACTTATACTAACCCAATATGCCTTTAAACCATCATTTTAAACGAAAAACACACATTCTACGCATCCCAAAAGACATTTACCAAATATGCTAAAAAAATAACTACCAACTCATTTATTTAATAATTACTTGGTATGAGCCCAAATATTAATTAATTTAATTAATTAAGAACCGCTTCTTAAATCCAATTTAAACAACACATAAAATATATGTTGGGACATCTCGCATCACAATAAGTACAAGTCATTAATTTTTATTAAATTTAATAATTCACAAAAAAATATGGGGTATTATATAATTGTTTTGAGCTCAAGCACTGAACAGGACACCATCACCAGACAATGATACCTCGGCCTAGCCAAATAGTGTCCAGAACTTAGCATAAAATCCCACCTCAAAATCTCCCAGGCACTATATAATACTGCTCTAATGTCTTTTGCTTCAAAGAAAGAGTTAAAACTCCGTATCTCTAAACAACAAGTGTATTTTAGTTAAACGAATATTTTAAATTCAAATTATTTCATATCTCAAATAAACAAATATTAAAAGAAAAACCTTAAATAAAACCTCATAAGATCAATAAGAAGGATCTGAATACCCCATATCCATAATCCCACAATCTCTAAAAAAGAATCCTAAATAGAAAACCTCTAAAGCATTGATTTAAGTCAATAATAATTCTCCTTGACCTCAAAATCTCATTGAACAGTAAATAGTTGATAGGTCTCCAATATTGTATATTACTGTACTTTATTCTTATGCCTAATAGGACTTTTGTCTCCGTTATTTACTACTCTTATGCTCATATATTGGTTGAATTTGATATTCAATATATATATATATATATATATATATATATATATATATATATATATATATATATATATATATATATATATATATCACTATTTTATAAGGGGATGAGACAATTAGGGGACCCTGATTTAGCCAATAAGGTCAAAGTCTAATGGTTGAGATTATGTTCTCGTTAAAACCAATCTACTTTAATTCAAATCATCTTACTATTTCTATACCCAATGAATTCTTTTCTTCTCTCCACACTTTTCAAAATGACCTCTTTCTCATCTCTCTCACTTTTTGAAAAAACCTACAAGATGGTTCCCTTTTCTCACCCTCTTCCTCCTTAAGTCTCACCCGATTTATCAAGTATCCCTCTTCTTTGCACATTGAACCACACTAGATTTGCTCTGCCTCCATTCAAATTCTGAACCACTAGAAAAAAAAAGGTATTTCTCTCAATTTCGTATTATTTCTCTTTTGAAGTTCTAATAAATATATGTTCCCTTTGCATATACCTCTGCATTGATATGTATTTACTTTTTATTTACTTTTAATAGGGAATTTGTCTACAAACACTACGTGTTGTCCTTATGAAAGTTTGTCCATGATAAAGGTATTGAAGCTCCTGTACCAAGATTTATTTCTTTTTCATACCTGGTGTTTGTTAAAATGATTCCAACAGCTTATAATTAGTTTTGAACAACTCAAAACTATAATATGATTTTCTAAGATTATTTGTCAAAATATGCATACTTGACTATTGCTTGAATATGCATTGCCTGAAGGTACCCTACCACCACTACTGTTGAAAAATGTATTCCAAAGTTGTATGAGGTGTGGTACTGTTAGATCTTAGTATTTATTTTATTTTTATTTTTTAGTTGTTCTTTTTTTGTTCGGTGGTGGGGTATGTGTGGGTTGGGGGGTATGGTGCTTCTAGAGGTAAATTTAATCATATTTTATGGTTATGTTCCTTTTCATATTCATTGTTGGCAATTTCATTATCAATGTTGTGTGCTATAGGCACGACTATCAAATGTTATGTGTTATAGGCGTGACTATTAAATGTTATTTGGAATTTCATTATTTATTATTTGTTCATTGATTAATGCTGATAGTGATTTCTATTTTAACTAAATTGTTTTTATGGTTGGACCATATTAAATCCATATTATTCATAATATGTCACGCGATGCTTTTCTTTTAGCTATAGAAGATTCAGTGGATTCATAATTTTGTGTATGTTTGTGGAGTGATATGAGGTTGAGGTAAAGTGGAATATGTGTTTAGTGTTGGATGGGTACACGACTTCTACATTGTTTCCACATCAATTTCATTACTTTTCTATATATTTGGATGGGTCCAGTGTTGAATGACTAATATTGAAGCAGATTTAGTTATGAGATTAAACAGATTGTTAGAGATGTTTAACATTTACGTAAGATTAACATCAAAATGATTTTTTATTATAAGTGAATAAAGAGAACCTAATTATTTATTCGTAAGCATTGGTGAAATGGATGAGTTCTTTGGTAAACCCAAGAATGGCCCATATTGAATGTGAAAGAAAACATCAATGGTTTGATGCTTTTTTAATTAAAGCATTTTCAAATAACCGTGTATTATCTTTAAAAATAAAGAGTTGCGGGAATGGGAAAACCAAGTGGTTTCTATAAATGATAAATTAATTAAATGATGTGTTAATTATAGCTATTACTCAAAGCGCACTTAAATGAAAAAATGGTGGACTGTACTAAAAAAATAAACATTTTATTTTTTTTTCCTAGAATATAATGGCTTCTTTTGATAACCTTCAATGTAGTAGGTGTATATTGCGATATTTTATAAAATATGACACAATTTCTTTATTTTTTAGGTTGAATGCAATGGAGGTGGATTTCAGTCAGTTGTGAACTTTGTATGTGGGGTCTGTGAGTTCTTTGAGATTTATTGTATGAAATATTGGCATGCATTATCTCAGAATTAGCCTCACTCACACTTTTACAACTACTACTTCTCTCTGATGTATCTAAGATATGTACTATGTTTCCTAATATTTATTTTGGGGACATTTACAAATTTTTTTATTTTAGAAAGTGGTGTGTACTTTCTTTTAAAATCGTTTGTTCAAATTGTAATGTGCTTGACCTTGTTGTGATTAGATTATATATAACTTTAAAACTATAGGAAAATTGGGTTTTCTAGACTTTGATAGTTGCCTTCATAAAATCATGAACTACTATCTTCAAACTCCTATCTTAATATAAATTAGCATGAACAAAATTATTTCCTTGACTTATAATTTGATCCATTAAGATGTTTCATTAACAATGGAACTACCATCAAAATCTAGCTTAAACCATATGGAACAGGATTACCAATGGCACTACCACAAAAATATAGATTCAACCAATGAATAATAGGAGGGATCCACCTATAAAATATGGAATGGATCCTAAGGGAAAGGTATTTTGAGATTATAAATAGATAAACATTATGAGATTCCAAATAAGGATTTAAGGACAGGGTGTTATGAACTTTAAATATATCTACAACCATACTCTTATATTAGTATTACATGATTATGAGATAAGTAAGAGAACACTGAAGTGTTATTTGTTCAAATTATTAATACAATTACAATGTTACAGTGTGGATTTGTTGCCATGTTACAAAAAAGTTACAGTTTCTTACTTTGGTTAATGTTCGCATAGGGTTTTATTATTGTTACTACAATCATTTTTTTAGAAAAAGCAGTTCAAAACATTATTGCATCATTTTTATTTTTGTTATAATATAGTACATTTTTAATGTAAAAAGACTAAACTTTGAAAAATTTATCATGGTGTGTGCATGTGTATGAAAACATGAAGGTTAGAGGTTAGGAAAGAAATGAAAGATAAATATAGTGAAATTTATGTTTTGTTAAACTTGATTTTTTTTTTTTTTGTAGAGCACCTTGCAGCTCTTGGGATTCAGTACATAATGTGTATGTTAGGCTTTTCAGTGTAAACTTTAGTTCTTGCAAAACTTAGTGAAACTTTCTTAGTATGTACAGATAGTTTTAATCAAATATTTTATTGAATGTATGAAACTTATTACTGGAATATTAATTGATTCATGACTTTATGATGTGTCTGGATTTAGGACACTCCATAAGTAATATATTAATATATCCAATGATTTGTAGATATTTAGTAAGAAACTCCACAATTAATATATTAATGTATTATGGTCGTGTTCATCTCTCTACAGCTCTATTGTCGATTTGTTCAACATGTGGTATTTTATTTTCCATTTTTTTGGGTTACCCATCACAGTTAAATCAGCTTCGGTATCATGTAATGTTCTATAACTCAACTAAATGGTTGAGAATAAGCTTATCAAAGTTATTTTAGTTTCGGTATTACAGTTTATCACAATTATATCAGTTTCAACAACAACTTGCATATTAGTTATATCAGTTTCGATATCATAGTTATATCAGTTTCGGTATCACATTTATATCACAGTTATATCAGTTTCAGTAGCAGCTTGCATATTCCTCGGTTTAGAATTTAATATTTGTACTTTTGGTTTATTGTTAGATTACTCTAACTAGACATAGTTTAGGTACATCTATGTTTGAAATGTTTGTCTAAGACTTTTGTCTTAAGTTTGATAGGATTAAGTATTCCTATTTGAACTTGACTCCATGCAAATTTTGTTAATTCTTCTATAATTGAAGTGATGTTTTTCATTTAATTTGCTGGAATCTTATATTCAGCTTTACTCCATGAAAACTCTTCTCTTTTGTACTATTTATACTTATTAAAGAATCCTCCTGTTGAAAACTCACCAAACGAATCTTTTCACTTGAATGTTAAATGTTGTTAAGTTATCAAAATTCATGTCCATTAGTTGTTTCTCATTTAATTTACTTTATTTTGTCAAGCTCGAGGAGCATTACAATGAAGCGTAAAGTAAGTTATCTTGGAACTTAAGTTCTTATTAGCACTTATAAATTTATTTTAGGAACATTACAAAATAGCTTAGAGGGTAAGTATGTTGGATTTTGTGAATATTATTTCTCATTTCAGAATAATTGTGTTGTAATTATGAGAGGGTAGTTAGAATCCAATCCTCAACATTACTTATGATGTTTATAGAGGCCTCATTATTGATCGACTGAGAAGAAATTTAAGTATTCTTACAAAGAATGTGTAATGAGGATAACCACATATGCCTTCCCACTGACAACATCCCAAATATGGTGAGTTTTGATATATTTTTGTACAATTTTTGCGCCTTTTGAATTCATAATATGGTAAAACGTTTTCTATTCGAGTTTAGTCTTTGACACATAAACTAATTAAAATAAGTTTACTTTTCTTATTTTTTTCACATAGATGAATAGCCAATCTCAAAAGATAGAAATATTGACGTGTGTCATTTGATAACTTTGGTAACATTCTGATGTGGATGAGTTTCGAACTAGTTCATTGACTAATATGGAGTATGTGTTATACAATATAATTTGTAAAATATTTTTAAAACATGAATTCATGTGATACATAAACAAATAAATTACTTGAACAGCCAATTTGGATATATATAGCAGCCAATTTCGATATATAACGGTCATTTTGGATATATAACTACATATATAGTAGTCAATTTGGATCATTTAATCGTTTAGAGAATGATGATGTTAGTGAGGATTAGACTCTCCGTGGCATGACCGATTTGAGTATTTAGGCAGGGCTGCCCCAAGGAGGGATAATAGTTTACACGTTGTGTAGTCTTATGTTGCAAATGAATGTAATTATGTTCCTTCTTCTGATATTACAATTTAGTGTGAGATAGTCGAGCTCTAAAATATTATAAATTCATTAGAGCTAGAAGGTGAGACTAGAATCATAGCGAAGGTTGAGGTTTTGGATTATGACAGCATGCAATATAAAGAAATGTACTCAAAGGATAAAGGGGTATGCCAGTTATCATATGCGAAATTCAATACGTTTTCCATACACGGAGGTTCTGGAAGTTGCCTTACACTATAATGTATAATATTTTGGGAATTTTTTTATTTCTTTCGCCCTTATCTCTCTCCACTTTAACCTCCACATCGAATCCGAACCAAATTATTTTCTTTGTTTATAAAAGGCTTTTGTCTTACAAGTCTGGTTGCATTTCAATATATATATGTATGTTTAAGATGAATGGAAGCAAAGCTGGAAAAATGGTTGATACTTTTCATTCAATAAAAATGGTTGATACTCTTCATTCAGTGTGTACTGCAACACTTTCATATTTATTTTTTTGGTTGATACTTTCCTTTTTAAGTACATGTTGAAGATTTTTTTATTTTCTCTCCCTGATGTCAATTTTGGATTTTTAGTTTGTAAGGACATTTTATGAGTCCTATCTACATTAGTGTATGTCGTATTCCGCTAAAACTATCGAAGACTTATTCAAGTTCAATCATACGTCAAGAGAGATCCGAATATCAAAGTTCTTCAACATAAAAACCTCTGCAAAATTAATTTTTGTAAGTTTGTGTTTTAATCCGTTAACAGTTCATTTAAATTGTTGGGATATTTTTTCTAAAATATTTTTTAAGTGTTGAGGCGGAGTTTTTAAAGAAATAAAAATTTTATTTTTTTACTAAGGTCGGTCAAGCGACCTGATGATGTCATTCAAACGACATAAGGTTCTAGTGCAAAGCGGTCGTTCAAGCGACAGTCAGTTTCGTTAGAGCAAACTTTCTACTTCGTTCGAGCGACACCCCGACTTAACTTTTATATATAAAGCGTATTAAATCACATCATTTTCATTAAGAAGACATGACATTTTTAATTCTGCACAAACTACGAACCAACAGAATACTTTGCCTTCTTCATTTAAGGGTTAAATCCTTTTTGTTTTCAATTCACAAAAATCCCATACGCTTTAGTGAATTGTTTTGGAACCCAAGATTCAACTTTGGTGAAGTTATTTGATTATGGAGTATTATCTCTACGGCTGACTACGACTCTGTGTTGATTGGGAGTGCTCGTGGGTGTTCCGGGCTAAATTAGGACTGTGTGTTCTTATGGGCTATGGCGATTGTTCCATTATTGACTATAGGCTACGTGTCTATGTGAGTATCCGGGTGATATTCATTGCGGATTTAATTGTGTATGTAAGTTGAGATTTATTATTCATAGTGAAATACAAGACTTTACCCAAAAGGGTTTTTTTCTAAAATTTGTGTGTCAGCAATTATATTTGTGTTGGTTTGATTTCACTCACGTAGATGCATATTTTAGGTCTGGATCAATTTGGCTTAAAAATTGACTTCAATTAAATAAGTCTAAATTCTAAACTTGCAAAATAATTTAAATCGATATCACACCGCCTTCTCAAATTGGTGCCAAAGCCTGTTGCGCTAAGTTATTGCGTTTGATCCGTTTTTCGCAAAAAATATTGTGATATTGATTTGTTTTGAAAAAAAATCAGTTTTTGAACCGATGGAGCACTTATGTAATCGAATGCCTCCCCTTGATAGTATGAGTTATAGATTTGATGATTTAAATAGTTTGAAGTTGACGTTTTCTAAAAGAATTAAAGTTATGTAAAAAGAAAATTTTCGTTTAAAATCCGCTATGGATCTTTTGCAAACGGTTCAAATTCAAAGATATTTTTTTCATGGGAAATTTGTTTCATTGGACCTTGACTTTATTGCGTTAAAATTGTCCAAAAAGGAGAGTGATGATAGAGTCCTACTTTTAGAAAAAGAATTGGCGGACTTTAAAAATTCTAGGATTTATGTTTGTGTCAAAGATGATAAAAATATTTTAATCGATGAATTTGTGGAACGTGAAGAGACTCTTAGGGATAACTGTGCATATTTTAAGGGAGAACGTGATAATATTCCAGGAATAATTGAAAATTTAGAAAAGGAGTCCTTAAAATTGGAAGAGTCTAATTCTTTGCTTGAGTCAAAAATTTTGGAGGTAAAAAATAATTTGACAAACTCGTGTAGTGTTGGTAGCAATGGTAGTGGCTCGTCATGTTCTCATGTTTCGAGTGTTGAATCGAAGACCAGTATTTGTTTTAGAGGGTCAATCAATCCCAATAACATTAGAAAAGGTCACCCCATAGGTGTCGATCCACCTATTTACACGTGCACATTGTGGTAGTAAAGCTCACCTTAGACGTTTTATTCTGATCTTGAAAGAGGTCCTAGGAATTTTAAGGATAGTGTCCCATCGGTTTCCATGACCCCTCGAGTTAGGTACACACCTGTTTGGGTTAGGAAACCCATTTTGTACATGCTAAATGCTTTGTTGGTTGATTCTCACATGCTTGCACATGATGCGTCAGATGCTATTTCTTATGGATAGGTTCTTACATGATTTTTTTTTGTCATACACTAGTTTTGCTTCATGATATATTCTTGCTAGTGTTATGACTTGTGTACTTTTTATATTAGATTTTGGTTTTTGAAAAATTGAAAAATTCAAAAAGATTTTATTTTGATTCATTTTTTGGAAAAAGGACAAAAAGATTTTTGTATTTTTTTTTTACACCATTTATGGATGAACATTTAGGATGACCGAGTCACAATTTCATTCCATATCCATGTGACTATTCAATTGTGTTTTGATATGCATCATCATTTGATTATTGTGCTTTACAATGTTTGGAGTCATTGAGATGTGATTAGTGGTTACTACCTACATGTTTGACTTATGATTTCTTTTATTTCACATATGAACGGCTTTGTTTCACTATTCTTTTTGTCTATCACATGTTGGTCGATGTGTTTTCATCTCAATTATGTCTTTAAAATGAACCAAATGCGATAAAAGTATATAATGAAAGTAGTGCATGTAAAAAACTGTTGCCGTGAGTTTGTGTGATTTATTTGAAAAACGGGGAAGGGCTACGAAAGGTACTCAATAATCCTTTGTGATTAAGCCAACGTTTAAATCGGACCTAGAAAATGCATGCACAAAAATAAAAGCCAAGATCTAAAGAGGTTGAAAAGAGCCCAAAAAAATTTAAAGGCAATAAAAAGAAAAATATGCCAAAAGTGGACCAATTTATTTTGTATCGTCACCTCAAAAGAAAAATAAAAAGCATTATTATTTATGAGGGAGTTTGGATGGAATATAAAACGGTATTTCACGTACTTGAAAAGTCATGAAAAAGCTTTACATAGTTTTAAACATTATTAGTGTGAAAAGCATGCCTAACTTTGATTTGTCGATTAGATTAAGACGATATACCTAAGGACGATTTTGATGTTCATTAGTTAGGAGTAAACATATTCATCATGCATATTTGTTATGTTTGATTGCATTGATTTTCCTATCGAATATGGTCACACCCATTCATTCCGTTTCCATGATTTTGTTACCTTAGTGTAAATTCATGGTGTATGATTTTTTTTTAAATTATTTTCGCTTGAAAAATTAAAAAATCAAAAATAGTTTGTGGATGCCTTTGAGGATTCCTTTGCATGAGAATCTTCTTCATTTAAGGGTTTAATCCTTTTTGTTTGCAATTCACAAAAATCCCATATGCTTTAGTTAATTTTTTGGAACCCAAGATTCAACTTTGGTGAAGTTATTTCTGTGTGAAGTGTTATCTCTAGAGCTGACTGCGACTACGTGTCAATTAATTATACTCATGGGTGTTCCTGAGTGAATTGGGATCGCGTGTTATGGGCTGCTGCGGTTGTTCCATTGCTGACTCTAAGCTGCGTGTCTATGTGAGTATCTGTGTGATATTCATTATGGATTTCATTGTGTATGTAAGTTGTGATTTATTATTCATAGTGAAATAAAAGGTTTGACCCAAAAGGTTTTTTTTTCCTAAAATCTGTGTGTCAACAATTATATTTGTGTTGGTTCGATTTCACCCACATAGATGCATGTTTTAAGGCTGAATCAATTTGTTCTTAAAATTTACTCTAAGTCTAATTGGAAACTTGCGAAATAATTTAAATCGATATCACAACGCCTTCTCATAGTTATCATTAATGCAACTTTTTAGCATTTTATATTGTATTACTCATCAAATCTAATATTAATCCATGTGAAGTGATATGGAGACGTATAAAGTGGAGTTTAATGAAGGAAATTACTACATTCCTATATTAATGTACCATAATACATTCTTATTTACATATTTCTTCATAGACTACAGTAATGACAAAATTAATTTTTATATTAATGTTCTCATTAATGATGATATGAATGTTCACATTAATACTTATCTGAATGTTTATTTTCTTCATATTTGTTTTCCTCCTCATATATTAATACAAAAATTCGTGAGTTAAAGTAGTGACGTTGCCGCAAAGATTATGATTATAACCCATGGGTTTACCAAAGTTTCCAATGTTAGTTTTTTGCTTTATATAAGATAACCTTTTATTATTTTTATTCTCTTTTTAATTGTTGATTTTATATGACTTCATGGCTTTTTAACTATTGGTAACCTTTCTTACTCCCTTGGAAGAAATTGTTGATCACAAATTTAATGTATATTGAACTAGATGTTCATTTGATTTTTTTCCCTAATTATATAATTGTGATAGTATAGTTTTTGTTGGATTATTTTTTTATAGGGTGGATAGTTCTATAAACAAAGGAGACTTTGTCAAAAAAATTTATAGTTTTGTATTGCATACAAAATTTTTGTATTGTTGTGATGTTTCATAGTGGTATAGTTGTGATCATTATGTTATTTATCTGAGGTCCAAGAAGAACTATTAGTATTGTTGTTGTAGTTTATTTTTATTTCATAATAGGGGTAGATGGTGCTATAAACAAAGGAAATTTTGTCCAAATTTTATAAAAAAAAATCACATTTGTGTTGTGATAAAAATCGACTTAAATTGTTTGTAGATATGGATCTTTGGAAAAAATTTGTCATGCCTTTAGGCATGGGCATTCCAACAGTGTGTGTGAGTGTGTATATATGGTGGAAGATTTATATGAGTTTTGTAGATATGTGAAATTAAACGGAGCATTTGGTTACGTTTCGTAAAAGTCCGTTATTTGATGCAACTTCAAGGGCATTTTCATTTCGAGCCCAGATGATCAAGTTATTGTCATTTTCGTATACTGCAACTTTTTACTTTTGAAGAATGAATTTCCCCAAAAAACTGAGCCCCGATCGATCGATGAAAAAGGCTCAATCAATCGTTCCTTCAACTTTTGCGTTGAATCGAAGACAGAGGAAATATTTGACATCGATCAATCGATCGGTCAATTTCATCGATAAATTGATCATCTTCGATATTTGGCAATTCGGATTGTTTAATTCATTTTCTCATTTGTTTAAATCCAAATTATTATATATATGTAAGTTAGATATATGTATCATTATCTTTTAATTTAGGTTAGGTAGTGTTTAGTTTGGGAAATCTTTCCTTCCTCCCTTTTTGGATTTCATCCCACTTTTGTATGTAAGTATACCATTCATATTCTTCCCTATTTATATAAGATTCCATTTTTGTTTTCAATCTTTGTTGATTAGTTGAATTTCATAATTTCTTAGTTTTCTAATTACTTGATTTCAATACATGATTTAAGTACATGCTTTTTAATGGTTCAAAGCTAAATTATTCTAGGTTAAGATAATTGAACTCACCTTAGATTAATGGGTTTCTTTGCCTTGGTCATGGATTGTATTTGTTTAAATGGGGTAGTATGTTCATGACTTTACCCCTAGGATATTTAACAATGTATAACATGTATGCGTCGTATTTATGACCTTGTGTGTGTAATCCCGCGGATATTTGTTAACGCCCAAAATCAATTAAGCTTTTACGACAATTTAGGGGGTGACAACTCTAGATTTTATTAATTGTGAAAATGAAATTTAAGCTTGATAAATTTTTCTTCCCATGTAATCATTTATACTAATTAAGGCGAGGTGAGGGATATTATTCTCGATCAAGTTTTTACTCATTTTTGTTAATCTTTGTTTAAATGCATGCCTAGATTAATATTTTACTAAAAGGATTATCTTTTACACTTTTATAGAGAAGTAATAAATAAATTATTGGTTGACACTCATTACCTTTGGATTCAATACTCAGAATAACCTCTATACTCCCGTAAAGAGTTTAGTGAAGTTTATTTTTTTTATAGCAGTGGGAGCCAAAAAAATCGACAGTCGTAGCAACATGAACACCTAGTTATCCTCCATTATCAAATGGTACCATTGTCGAGGACTAATTTTCTTTAGAATTTAATTGATTTAGTATTTCTTAGTATGTTTCCCTTCTATTTGTATTCTTTGTGAATTTGTTTTTTAGGACTTTTACATTTGAGCGCAAAAATTTTCTTGAATTTGCGTCTGTACACCTCTCTTTGTGGATCTTCCACCAATGAACTTTTCGGGAATCATGGCTTATTGTAGTAGTCTTGTCGATGGTAATGGTTTTCTTTTGTGTCCTAAGAATAATTCTCAAAGTTTTCCAAAGCCTATGGCCTTCGGTGAGCATTTGCAAAAGAAGGAAACTAAAAAATCAATGACTTTTGGCGAGAATTTACAAAATCAAGCAAATGACGTGGGAACTTTTGAGTATTATTCTTATGACAAAATGTCATAAAATTATTACAATAACAATGTTGAAGGCTCTTCTGAAAGTAGGTATCAGAACTATTCTGAAAATATGTCTCAAACTTGTTATACTAAATTTTTTTTTATAGTAGTTATGATAATAGTTCTCAAAATGTATTTATGTAAAGTTTCCCTATAACCAAATTAATTTGGTGCGTTCTTGTGAAGTCATGAAAATGAAATTTTTGACAACTACTATTGGGTGGAAAAACATTGTTGGCAGCATGATTTAGATGCACATTTTGTAAACAATAATATTTTTCACTTGAAACTCTGGAGGAGGAGGAATGCTTTAATCCAATAAGGAATTGATGCCTACTTTGGAAGAAATCATTCCTCTCTCCCCGAAGGCATAAAGGATAGTGAAAATGGTGAAGATCTGGTAATTAAAGCACTTTGCAATGAAACGATTTCTTCCTTGGAAAATAAAGATGAGTCAAACACTTATGTTTCACCTCAACAAATTTTGGAAGAACATTTTATTAAAAGTGAGTTTTTCACCTTCGGAATTAAATCATTGAGTGATGATGAGTCATCTATCAAGACTGAATTCATTTCTTCTACATTTCTATTCACCGTTATCGAACCATTACAAGTACCACAAGAACCGAATAAATTCTTGAGGATTTTGACCCGATTCTTATCTAGGAATGTTTTTTCAAAATTCTTTCCATGATAGGATTCTACCTTGTGTGTGACCCACCTCCCAATTACAATTGAATAAAATTTGGGAGGAATTTTTGTTCTCTTTCAATCTGAATCCCCATCCTTCCCCCAAAACGTTTAATTGTTGACGGTTCCTCTTCCCCGCTTAAACCATTAATTTCGTTATTCATAGGGAGTTCTTATTTTTCAAACGGTATGAACTCAAATGAGGATGCACCAATTATCCCTCAAAGTAAAATCATTTTTTGAGTGGATGGCGAGAGGAAAACCGAGTGTTCGTGTAGGGACACTGTCGTTGATTTCGTCTCTCACTTCACATACAAAAACCTAAGCTACTACTACACTTGCGAGGCAAGCATAGCGGTAAGTCGGGTATCGTAAGAAATCCACAGGGAATGATTGAATTTTAGATTTGTATTGTTTAATTACTTCAGGAATAAAATTGTAAAAGGTAAAGGGGGTAATGGTGACAAAGTCAAAAGAAAAATTTAAGTTTACACAAAAGTAAAGCGAGGATCAAGATCGCATTCCACCACACGGGATAAACAACTATTCATCAGAATTCCGTCTCGAAACCTATTTAACCGAGCATTTTAATTGAGCATAAACTTCAGGCAAGAAGTAATTTAACCCAAAGTTGCTTGAATAAACATTTAATCAAAAATGGTCACATGCGGATTAACTTCGGATTGTCGCTATAAACTCTAACGTTTCATCACAAAGAAAGATAAACACATAGCAATCCGACTTTGATACGCGCGGTTTCATTAAACATAATTTTACACGAAACATAATTTTTGAAGCTCAAACCCATTAATGGCGGAACACAACCCCGGCCCTATTTATCTAAGGGCAATACATAAATTAAACTAATTTAACACTAAAAATGAATAAATAAATGAAATACAACTTAATCTAGACAAGGAATTTAAATGACATCAATGGAAATAAAGCATGTAAATAACAACTATATTAAATAGACAATGAATAGTTCACAAAGAAACTTACATAGAAATGGAAAAATGATTAGGGCCAAAGATTCCTTACAAAAACCCTAAAAACTAGACAAAATGGAAGATATCTCTAAAAATGAGAGAAAGGTTATTTATATACACACCCAAGGATGGCAAACTTGTAAATAAGAAGAAACAAAAATCTGCAGGACCGAATCCATTTGAAGTGTTCGAATCCATTTGGTACGAATCGATTTGCAAAAGGCAACCGATCACACTGGTCCAAACCGATCGATTTGGAGTGTCCGAATTGATTTGGTTTGAATCCATTTGGAGTGTCCGAATCGATTTGGCACCTACAGGTCTGCAATTCTCAGCTTTGTCCAACTTTACAGAAAATTCCATAACTGCTTCGTTATAACTCAGAATTAGGCATGGTTAGAGACTACGCAAAGATAACTCAGAGGTCTACAACGTCCAAGAAGACATTAGGCCAAAAAAACAAACTATGAAATGACTAAAATGCCCTTGAATGTGACCTTGAGTGTGATTTTGAAGATAAAATCATCCTAAAAATACCATAACTCCCTCATTATATTTCGGAATCATGCAACGTTTGCGGCCACGTGAAGATAAATCAAAGGGATTCAACTTCCGTGAAGAGTTCAGGATTCAAATCCAAATGCTAAAATTACTAAAATGCCCCCGAATCTGCAAAAGTCGACAGAACTTTTTTGGAAAGCGTCTGAACTTTATACTAAGAATCCAAATACCTACAAAAGCTCAATTAACCCCTAAGAAGCATGTATATATAGAAATTATTGGTTGTCTAGTTAAAGTGAATAAGCATAGGGATTAAGATACCTAAGGGGCTAATAACGCGTTAGTTAACGGGTGAAATACGCAATATTTGCGTCATATCACACCCCCTAACTTACACATTGCTAGTCCCTAGCAATGAAATAGGAAACAACAAGAACTACAAGTAAACCACAAAAAAGGAGATATGTAAAAAGGGGATAAATGCCACTTTCGTGGCGAGCGATTGTATATTTAGCGTATGCAATAAGTCGTTAAACTCCTAGGTTACCCTAGTGGACGAGTGGTGTCTTATGAGGGTTTTCAGACATGAAACCCACAAACATCATATAGTTTCATCAAAATATGCCCAACCCAACATGCAACAAACTTAACAACAACGAAAAAGATTTCAAACACGTTACTAGCATATTAAACGAATTCAAACTAAAGTCCGTTTTTATTAACAAGTTGAATGCACCTCATAGAATTGAAACTTTAAAAGTGGGAGGAGGAGAGAACATGCATAGTATGAGTTTGCAAAAACTTAAATAAATTGGATAATCATTAAAGAAAGCATATATATAATCCTCACGGGCATTACGATCATCAAATTAATTCACTCAAAACAGGGAGGTAACACACAGAACATGCAGGCGTAAAGAGTAATTGTAAATGAAACTAGACCGCACACATGTCACTAATGAAAAAAGCTATGTAGGAAATTAAAAACTGTAATCTCAATGAAAAATATCACTCATTAAAGGAGGCTAAATGTATTTTCACAGATTATCAAAACTATTTAAACTTTTGAATTAAAATCACCCTAAGATCACATAGGACTTTATAGGGTTGTAATGTAGGCTAGGCTAGATTACGAAATTAAGGATATATGTACAGATTCAAAGTGTTTGGAATGAAAAACTTGGGATAATGGAAACTTTGCTCAATATCAAAATTGGACAACGATTTCCAAAACAAGCATTAAATATGAGAATGGGGAGAGTAATCAAAGCTTATTGAACACTATATACAAGAACTTATACAAATTTCTCTTTATTTTTCTTTTCTTTTCTTTTGCTTTTTGCTTTTTCTTTTTCTTTTTTGTGACACCCTGCCTAATTAAATACCGGGTGATCACTCCTTTATTAAATTAAATCAAGGTTAACAGTTGGTTCATTCTCAGCATCACTGTCGATAAAAATAAATTTTCCAATTTAACACCCTAAATAATTAAGCTAAGTGTCAAAAATATTTTTCATACAAACTTTCCAAAATTTTAATTAAAGAAAAATATTTATTTAATTAAAACAACATTTCTACGATTAAGAATCACACCACTATAAGCCAAATAATACAATACATTCGTCAATCGAATGTCAACATATTAAAACTAAAATCACAAGTCCATACTGAATAAATCCCAAATAACAATACTGGAAATGACTGAAATATAAATGTCCCAACAACAAATGAAATGATGAAAAGGGGAGACACGTGCCCAATAAATGAGAGTAATAGGAGTGGAGTCAATAACAGAAGTCGTCTACTCAAGTGACCTGCAACTCCCACCCAAGCTTCAGCTCGTTCTTCTCAAGGGATCCTAAGCAAGATGCCCCTGTGGCTGGGCACCTGAAAATATACATATATATATACAAGAGAGAGAGAGAAGAAGAAACGGGTCAGAGCCCGAAAGTGTGTTTGATTTTAAAATACGTTTAGCAAGTATTTAAATTGATACAGGTCAATGCAATAACATATTAGTACGTCACTCTCTTGAGAAAATACTCACCTCTCTTCTAATGTGCACACCTATTGCACTAACCTTCCCCACGGTTTCTTATCATTTAACGTACTAGTCTTTCTAAAAGATTTAACTTAACTTAGATTTCTCGCAAGATTTATAATTCACGACTCCATTTTAAAAGAATGTTCTAAACAGTAATCAAAGTCCTCCATTTTAACTTTATAAAATCAATAAAGTTTTATAGTGACATCTTATACTTTTTCAAAACAAGTATTTAATAATTTGAGTCAACAACCATGTCCTACTTATCAAATCTCAGTAGACAGTTTCAAATATCATAATCTCATATATATATTAACTACTCGTATAATATATATATATAACAGAACCCCGAATAAAACTATGGTGCGTGCATACTCTACTATCCAAAGCCCCATATCACTCATATTAAGAGGAATACATTCGGAATCACTCTCAAATTGTATTAACAGAAATACACAAACAATATTGAGGCGAAGCATAAATTCCAAGTCTCTAAGAGGGTGGCACATACCGGCATCTCTTAGGACCGTCTGAACTATCACATCGATAGCCTGTACCAAGGACATCTATCTTCTAGGGTACAAGTCAATATCCCCCATAAAGGTCCCATCGAGATAAGACTTGTCCCAGCGCGAAAACCTCAGGGATAGCAAGTAGCGTGGGTATGATTTTCACATGTATATAATATATGTACACACAATCATATAAATATACCAATTTCATATTAATATAGGTTCTTCTCCTCACCCGTAATTATACCGTTTATTCTTAATTTCACATTTAAAGAATTACGCATAAGGTTTCATTCCTAACCTTATCTCGAAGGGTTTTCTCACTTATTACCTAACACTCATGGATTATATCTTCCCAATTTCTGAATTTCAGTAAGTGACTTTATTAGATTCCAACGTAACTCTCTTCCGCACCTCCCCCTTTAAATTCATAAATTTACCAACCTAAAGTAAATATCCCAAAAATACCATTTTCGATGAATCTTAAAGGTTCCAACATTTATTCATATACCCTACTGGTCATCAATGTCTCCCAAATCGATTTCTCACGAATGCCCAAGAATTATTTCACGATAAACTTAATTTAACTAATTAAACAAGGAAAATAAGAGTCTGCCAGGAGGGGTCGATCGATCGAAGCTTGGGGCTCGATCAATCGAACCTTCGATCGATCGATGCTCTATGTTCGATCGATCGATCAAGCAGGTCTGGATAAAATTCTGCAGAATTGCAGTTACGGGTTCTACCACTATTCTTAATCAAATTCCATATTTTTCAACACTAATCGACCCACAAATTCTACTACTAACATAATAACATAATTCCAGATGTTTTTAACGTTCAGAATGCGTGTATTCATCATTAAACATGGTTAAACAACCCAAAATCTCATCTAATCATCAAGAACCCTAAAGTTTTCATAACTATGATTCAATTCAGTTTTTCTCCAAAATTTCTACCTGATAAAACATCAAAAGT